>JALIZF010001499.1:0-358485 GCA_029948255.1 Telmatactis stephensoni
CATTTTTTTATCTTTATCATTTTTCTAGTTTTCCACACTGAAACAGCATTTTCGTATTTTAGACAAAAGAAATAGGCTGTTTTAGTGTGGACGGATAGCCTGTGAACAGGCTCTGGGGCCGGAGAAGGGCTTGTCGTAGCAATGCGTTTCCATATAATTCAAAACCGTCGGAAGGCAAAACAATTTTTTTTGTCAATAATCTTTTTGGGCAATTCGTTTATCTTTTAATCATCAAAATTAGCTAACAAACTTATCTAGCCCTTACTAGCAAATAACTAGAAATAACAACTGTTCTGTGGCCCGACAGTCCATAGTGGAAAAACGACGCTTTCGTGCCTGCAGTACGTATACGTGATCGCTCGATACTCGGATAGCATAATTTAGAGATGATGTCTAGGAAAAGGATTCTGCTTTGCTTGTAATGCATGTATTGGCTGATTCAGATGAGTCATCAAGCTGGATTAAACATTTCAGAGATTAATCTTCAGTCACGTACGCAGGAAACGGCAGACGGCAGAGACGATCACGCGGCCTCCTTTTTTTCACAGCTGCTGATGTGCGTTTGGAACTTTTCATGTCTACGACAAATGCGAAATGACTTATCTTCGCGTTCAAACGCCAACGACAAACGCGAAAAAAGTCTGCCCTCTGCCGTTTCCCGTACACTGGGTGAAGCTTAAGCCAACCCGAGTACTTGGGTGTGATCGGCCAATCAATGTACCTTTTTACCACAGCACTCGCAGCGAGCTAAGGAGTACCCGTTAGAAATAAAATCTATTGTTCATAGGCGAATAAAAATGATCGCTGCGAGTTCTTTCTGCGATGAGTCGAGAGAGTCTGCTTAAGGGGGTGTTTACCTCCTAGCAGGTGAATCATCCTTCCTGCTATACATTTACTGCATTCTGCTTACATGGAAATTTGTGTCTTCACTTCGGGTACGAGGATCATTCTACTAAACTTCGGTTTATTTGTGTTTTCTCTTCGGGTACTAGGATCATCCTACTGGATCATCCTGTCTCGCCGGTAGGAATATCCTAGCATTAGGAGTATGTTTCGGTACGTCATGTACACGGAAAAAGTAGAGATACTTCGCCCAACAAGGGTTAGGAAACGCTAATGCCACTGTGGTAGTTCGGGTGACCTAGGACGAGCAATCACTCATTTCTTTGAACTCTGCTTCGAGTTGCTTCTGGCATGTCAACTAAACGTAAAAGTTGGTTCGCCTGCTAGGATGATTCTAGTGCTAGGATGATCCTAGTATCATGTAAACACCCCCTAAGAAGTAAACACTGTTCAAATAGTCGGCCCTTGATGCTAACTCACCATTACTGTGCGCACAAGGCACAAGAGCTCCAAGAAAGCCAAGAGTTCGAAAATATTTTTCTCTTTGCAAGATACTAACTGAGATACAGTCCGCAGTGAAATATTACAATCAAACAGTTATAATTATAAATTTTGTGATTGTCACTTCCTTTAATTTCATTCAGTACGCCCAAACGTACGGTACAAAAGCCAGTACGTCGATCGATTTGAAAGCCAATAGTTAGTAGTTTCTGGCCAATAAAAATGTTCAGAGAGCTATTTATTCATATAGTAAAATTTTTGAAAGCTTGTAAAAACGAAAAAAGCTTTTCTGATGTGTAACGTGATGAACGCTTATCCGATTTGATTTATCGGCAATAGTTTTTTAAAGGTCTTTAAAACTTGTATTTATAATAAATTATTACAATTCGTACATTAACTTGTGAAATGTATTGCTTTTTTATAGAAACAATACTTCGAAATTCCAAAAATAATAGTTACAATCATATACAACAGGCTGGTACTATTGCTGGCACTATTAGTGCCAAATCGGCCTTTAAGCCCGTAAATCGGAAAACCCTATTGGCTCTTTCATAAAAAAGCTTTCTTTATTTAAAAGAAGCGAGCCAGTAGGATTCTGGTTTTGGTGGATGAGATCTAGTGTCTTTTCCACGCCCTATGGCCTGTTGCCATGGTTATCTACATGGATGGGCGTCTTTACTCGCTTCTTTTAGTACATTAAAAGGTGCAAAAAGCTCAAATACTTTACCTTGCTTTTGATTTGTTCGAGAGTTTCTTCCAAAATCTGTGGGGACTGTTTGATTTGAAACAACACTGAAGACATTTGAGCAGACTGGAAATAAATGTAATTAAATTGTTAGAGTAATCGTCGTATGAATGTGAAAATGGCAGGGGCAAGTCATGGCATTGTCACGACAGGAATTTCGAATGTTGAAAAGAGATCACGGCATTTACACGGTCTCACCACGGTGCTGTGGGTTTCGCACTCAGACCTAAACCATTCATTTCTCCAGAGTGTTATCACTCATAGATTATGAATAGGTCCTTTGCATCTAACGGTCACGTGGTACAAAGTCCGCCATGTTGGAACGCAAAGGAATCTAAAGGCCCGGACACACGGTGCAACATTTTTTGAAACATTTGGTGAAACACAACACAATGTTGCAGTGCGTGTCCACCCATTCCAATGCTTCGCGAAACGTTGCGCGCAACAGCCGCAGAAGTAGGATCGAGCTCTACTTCTGCAATTGTCCAGAACTGTTGCGCGCAACATGAGGTCCTAGTGCGTATGATGGATTTTGCATCATGTGACTATTAGAGGCAAAGGGTCTATTGGAATGCAGGTAGCATTGTAGCTTGGCAAGCTCTTGGGGAATCTTTAAGGTTGCATACTCACATCCATAAGACCACAAGTAGCCATTTCCAAGAAAATACAACCTAATGACCAGACATCGCTTCTCTCATCGTAACTGAATTTGGTTAAGGAAAAGTACAATGTCATTCCTTTGAAAAAATATATTCATGCTCTCGCCCATGTTGACTGCTGTAATGGATTTAGCTCTGGATGACACCCTGTAAAGCGGACACCTCTCTAAGACGGACACATTTGCCTGGCCCGGCCTTTAAATTGTTTCATATTGCCTCGGTAACGAAACTCCCTCCAAGGAAGATACTTCTCTAAGGCGGACACTAAGAGGTGCCTCAAAAGTGTCTGCCTTAGAGGGAGTTTACTGTACAAGAAAGAGAGGATTAAGAACCTATCTAGAGGCAGAAAATTGAGCTTTTAAGCGCCCATTTAAGAACGAGAGAGACATTGTCTACGTTGTTGTTATTGTTGTTGTTGTTGTTATTGTTGTTGTTGTTGCTGCTGTTGTTGTTGTTGTTGTTGTTGTCATGCCATTGTTGCAGCTCTTCTATACAATATACATGTAGCAGGAGGCAGCATGGCCGAGTGGTCAGAGCGTTGGTCTCGCAATCTGGCGGTCCCAGGTTCGATTCCCGCTCTGGCCACTAGCTGAGACTGAATTTGTTCCGATTTCGATTAGTTCAAATTCAGTTTCTTGGCCATGCTTGTAATATAGCCAACTGGTTTGCCTCCTTGCCAGTTGGGATTCTTAATCCATTTATGTTTGATTTATATGATTTAGTTAGGATTTGTAAATTGAGCTGAAAAGCCCTATTGAGGGAGTCTCAATCATGTATGTATTTGTATTGTATTTTTTAGGTACATGTAGGATACGGTCTTTCCAACACTTCTGGTGCCATCCAGTTCATGGTTCCTGTACACAAAAAACGTTCATATTAGAATGGAAAAACTCTAATATAACTGTGCTGGAAAACCAAATACTCACCCACTGTTGTCCTTGTTCTTGTGCGTGCATCATCCATTATGGTTGCAACACCAAAGTCCCCTTTCGTTAAATAACAATAATTAGAACGAACATTTAACTTACATTCAGTTTACAATTATACGTGCTTTGTCAATCGATTCGCAGGACTCTTATACGTAATTGTAGTTATATATAATTGGTGTATTACGCGCGCTTTGACTGGCCGAGAACCAGTGTGATTACAGTACACACGCATATATTTTAAGACATAGAAGTTCTTATCAGTTCGTATTCTTACCTACAACAACATCCCCAGTGTCCTCCATAAATATGTTACTGGGCTTTAAATCTCTACAATACAACCAAATAATAACTTAATACATTTTACAACACATTAATGGATTGTGTTGGTGGTGATATGAACTCTCCAATGCAAGAGGATCATTTTCCCAAATTCTGAGTTTCAGTAGATAAAGGCTAGAGTCACTATTTAAGGATACAAGTGTACAACAGAATATCAACATCATTATCATCATCATCGTCATCATCACACATCTGTAAGTGGACATCGAGAGTTTACGCTTAAACCTGAATAACAATTTATTTACCTGTGGATAACTTGTTTATCATGAACAAATACTAAAGCGGAAATCATTTGACCAAACCACTTTTTCAAAACCTAAGAAGAGAAAAATTTCTGAATAATAAACTTGTTCTAGTATAACGTCCTATGCATGTCTTTCATTTGGAAATTACTATCATTTCCTTTCTCATTTCAACTTTCCTTCTGTCATCTGTAGAATTTATCCCTGAGCAGTGTTCCTCACTAGTAGAGACCATTGACTGGGACATTTCTTCTTCATCTTCTTTTGTGAAAATGATGGTACTAAGCCACCTGTTCTGGCAGCAATGTTTGACTTTACATGCAGGGCATGCATTAAAAACTGAGTACTCATGAGCAGATTGATGGTTTTGGAGACAACTTTGGTGGGTTTTGCCCAGTGCAACTTTTGGGTCTTTATTGCCTAGTATTTAAACTTTAGTTCGACTGAGAACACTGCTTCCTTCTCAAAAGGCAGTTACTTAGTGCAATTTTTTCAGCAACTCACCTTACAAAGGCATTGTAAAAATAGTTGTATGAGATGCAGAAGGGGGGTTACAGTATGGTGCAAAGCTGGAAAAACTTGCTGCAATCACTGCAAAAAGTCAGTCTGGCAATGATTTTATGATGCAGGGTAATTTTTAATTGTTTATGCAGCTTGATTTGCAACCCCACTGTATTATAACAATACCCTATTGCAATAGAGCAGATTTCATATGAGTGTGAAACAGACCGCACTGTGCCGTGACCGTGTGACTGTCAGTGCCGTAACCTCTATAAAAACATTTGAAATTTCTGCTGTAACCATGCCATGACCGTGCAGTGCTGTTTTTGCAGTCAAACCAAAACTTCAACTCATGTCCCTGTCAACTCATGTCCCTGTGCGATTCACAAAATGAAAAAAATTAATAGTGATTTGCTCATATTATTGTTCTCACCATTTCACCAATAGCTTCATTTTTGGATCTTCTTTGTTTCAGAGCTCTATCCAAATCACCTTCAAATTATCAGTTACATACATTAGTATGTGAGTTTAAACATAATGTACATATTACAGCCAAAATTGTTGCATTGCGACCAGCAAATTACGAATTTTGATTTGCTTTTGGGTTTTTCTGATCTATCAATCATTTTTGGGGCAGAGCTTTTTTCAAATCAACCAGTCACTGAACTGAAGTTCATGTAAGTTCTGCTCCCAAGAATGATGGAAGGATCAGAAAAGACAAAAACCTAATATATTGTCATGATGCAATAATGTAATAATACATGTATATTCTACACCACCCCACAGGCCTTACTTCCAGGACTTTCTATTAACTGCGGAAATTGGACACTTGATATATATAAATGTCATGGTGTCAGTCATTTAAATGTCATATGAATCAACTTACCTAGTTTATAATATTTCATTACAATACACACAAACATTGCAGACTCCTAAAAATATATACAAAAATATGGTTGTACATATTAGATTTCATATTATAATTGATTATGCCAATTAAAGTCTGTAGCACACCTTAAGACTGCAGCATCTTATGTTTATATATAAAATCAGAGACACAGCATCCTTATTAATGCACTTATGCATGGGCGCTCACTTCAAATCCAAAATAATGAAATAAGATCAGGCTTAATTGTTATTGCGTGTTTGCACTCATTGAAATCTTTCCTCATGCATGCACATCAGAAAAAGTTCATAGACGACTTTCAAAAATGGCGGGCTCATTGTTTACGATAATGAGGCCAGGAAGGCCTCCAAAATCAACATCGCATCAAATGATTCTAAATATATAAAAATTATCCTGTAAAATGCACATAAAATAGGTATTTTAAAAGGAAAAGGAACACATCGTTTTTGATAGCAATAGAAGTGTGGCCACGCTTATTTTCTGGTAACAAGGCCTTTGTGGCCTCGTTCTCATGTACTAGGCCGCCATTTTTGAAAGTCGTCTATACTATGTCCCTGAATGTGCTTACCTCTTTGTCCCAGGTGACAAAGAATTCCTTGTAGCCACAAGTGAATGGATGTTTGAGTTCTTGAAGGGCCATAGCCTACAAATGTACTTATTTGTTAGCCAGGGTTCTCAATATGTTTTAGAGTTGATGGCTAGGATGTAAAAGAATGTGGCAGCTTTCACTGTTCATTCAAGGTTGTTTAAGGTAGCTCCCTATAGTTTTAAATATATTTATACCAATAGTAAAAAGCATACAATAGGTGCTACAGATATATATTTTGACAACCTTCAGCCAACCATATGATAGTCCATGAATTGGGGAACCATTTGATATGAAACTCATTCTTCAAAAGGTTGCTATACGTCAGCTTTAACTGAGGTCATTTTTCCAATAAAATAAATAAAAACACACGTTTTCCACTGTGAGCTATTTTAAAACTCATTTTAAAGAAAGCCATATCTTATTTTACCTTTCATATGATTGGCAAAGAACAAAAAAATTCTGCACTACAGAATCTAAAATATTTCAAAATTTCGATTTTGCAAAATAAAAAAAAATTCTGTAGTGCCAATTTTTTTCATATTTCATAAATTACTGTAGCTCTCTATTCGAATAAAGTTGACAAATCATGAAAGGATTTTACCGTTTAGTTTTGGATATTTCTGCCCCAAAAGATCGACCTCGCAACATGATGTCAGCAAAATAAAAATTCTGCAAGTTCCAGTGTTGCGCATGCTCATTATCTTGAGCACACATGTGCGCTAAACTATAATTAGCTACCTTAATACATACACATATCAAGCCATTTCACCAAAAAGAAAATGGCTCAAAATTAATAGTAGCCAGTTTTTTAGCCTTAAGAGAACCCGATTAGTGATATTGAAGACTATAAATTGTATAATACAAATTTGAAGGATAATTAAGTGAACTAATTAAAATAATGAGTCATCCTCGGGGACCCAGGGCAAAGGGGGAGGGGGAGGACCGGAGGGGGAGGGGGAGGGGGAAGGAAAGGAAAAGGGGAAAAGGATGCCCTGGGCATTTGACTACCCCAAACCATTTCCAAAGGCAAAACTTAATCCTCTCTCTGATTGGCCTCATTATAATTTAATTATAATGAGGCCAATCAGAAACATTTGTGCGGTTGAGCTCGATTCGTCTAAAATTACAAGTAAACAAGTTGACCCCACGCATTGCAACACCTCTTAAACAAAGCGAGCAGACACGTGAAAACCTTAAACAGAAACAGAAGCTGGTTGTATCAAAAATTATTCAGAAACAAGATGTGTTTGCAAAGCTACCCACAGGATTCGGGAAAAGTTTGACTTTAATACCAAATTTTGCCTGATCTCGGTGTGCAGACTTGACACACAAACATGTTAAACTGTCATAACATCCAAGCGTTAATTGAGATGTGCCAGATATTTTTGTTATATGACCTTGTTTACATGGGATATCCCTAATAGGATTAAGTTTTGCCGTTGGAAATAGTTTGGGGTAGTCAAATGCCCAGGGCGTCCTTTTCCCCTTTTCCTTTCCTTCCCCCTCCCCCTCCCCCTCCGGTCCTCCCCCTCCGGTCCTCCTCCTCCCCCTTCGCCCTGGGACCCCGAGGATGATAATGAGTTTAAAATTGATTATTTTAATTAGTTCACTTAATTATCCTTCTAACAAAAACATACAGTTTTGGTGAAATTTGCTTGCCAATTAATATATAATTGCCAATACATACACACACACACACACACAAAAAGACATTTTTTCACATTCACATATGATCTAAGCACTGGTGCTGGGACTTGAACCCACACCACAGTGGTGAAAGGCTGGTGCTTTCACCACTAACTTGGCCAATCATGCCACCCAGATAAGATAATCCTGGATCCAGCTGAGCATAACAAATCAAAATGAACAAACCTCTTTAAAGGCTTTGTTGGCTTCACTTTCATCATTGCACTCAACCTGGAAGATAATTAATACATGTACATATATGTACCTACAATACACTGTATATAGCCTAATCAAATTAATAAATCAAACTCTATTAATATAATATATATGCTTTGTAAATCCTTTTTAAGTTGATACAATGACCTTGTAACATCTTAATACAATCATGGCTTCTTTTTGTACTGCCTTGCCATCGGGGATTAGATTATACTTCTGCTTTGTTATTTTCTCTTTCCATATTTTATCTAACTCAATAACTAGTTCGCAAATGTATTTTTTTTCTCAATGATTATTATCCTTATAAATGATACTTGTTATATTTTTGTAATCTTTGATATTTTGTAAAATCTATAATTACCTACATGTATCTACCCCGATGGTATATAAATAAATAAAGATGACGATGGCCAAACAGATTATAATTGTTTGTCAGTAAAAATCTTTGGGCCTTCTTTTTACGAGCAATGGTGGCAGAAGTAGAAGCAACATACACAGACTCAGAGCTGCATTTCTCACCTAGGAGTGAAATATAGACATTATGAATTATGCATTTTGAGTCTGTATATAAGTTATATGCTACTGCTTCTGTTTCTGGCTCCATAACCTGTGATTCTTTGCTCGTCAGTAAACAAAATAAACCATTTGACATTTGTATATTAGTTTAAGATGCTATTAGAGTTATACAAAGGAATTACTGTCTAACAATTCATTCTTTGATAGCTCTTAATTTACCAGTTAATCAAGTGGTTGGGTTTATACAACTCATCCATCTTGAAAGCACATTGTACACTATGCAGTCATGCAATTGATTAGAAGATTAGCCATGCATGCATGCAACACAAACTGACATGCAAACTTGAAGCAAGTCAATATACATGTACATTTGATTGTTCCTTCCAACATAGCACAAGGATGTCGTTTAGGGCTCGAAAAAAACTATTTTTAGCGAGAGATATTTAGAGAGGTTGCAAAAAACTTTGAACATTCACTGTACCCATGCCCCTCTCAACACATCACCACAGCTAGCCCACCTAACAACACAACATGACAACAATATACGAGAATATACGCAAATTTATGAGTAATTTTACTCTTAACAAAAGATTTCTCTTGGTGATTGACAATAATGCTTGAGGTTTGATTCACAAACAATGATAAATCGTGAACGAAAATGTTTTTTGTGTACTTGACGATAAATGTAAATACGAGATACAATATACATTGTGTCGGCTTTCGATTTTTTTTTCCATAAAAATAATTAAGAATCCCATTATTTTTCAAGTTCAGAGGAGGGATATAATGTTTCGAAAACTTCATAAGTAAACATTCAACGTAGACCAAAAAAAATGCTTTTCGATTTTTAGTCGACTTTTCACTTCCGACATGACAGATGGTCGTAAATAGAAAGAAATTGCAACTTAATTTTGAATAACTACTTAATTTATCGATCAGATTTATCGAAGATTTTTTGATATCAAAATAATCTTTAAACTATATTTTAAACAGTATAACTCTTCATAACTCTCTCCTTAAATTATTCTCACAAAAGAGAAATAAAAGACCAAATTCATTACTATATGTTTACGGGGTTTTGCCGGTTGGAGGTCCCTCGTGCGGTGTCTACCTATAAGACTTATAAAGATAATTCTTATTATCAATTTATTGGCTACAAAATAAAGCCAACAAAAGGCTTCTGAAATGCAACTTGTAACTTTAATACACAATTTAAGAAATAAAAAGGCAATAAACTATACAAATTATTGCCTCAAACATAGGTGACATTTTGGATTCGGCTACTGCAAACATCAAACAATCTCGAACTCCGAAATGACTTGATGATCTCTTCAAATTGAAGATCAAAAAGTTGTATGTAATTTATTGTTCTTAAATATATCCCTGTATCACTTCCATCGCTTAAGACCGTTGGATAGACTTTAGGGAGATTACGAAAGGATTTGAGCTAATGCGAACAGGCAGTGATGTCTCTTACCTTCTTGAGAACATACTTCTTGCGGTCGTGTTTGTTTTCGACAAGAAAAACAGCTCCTTGTGCCCCTTTACCGAGCCTTTGATGCAACTACGCGAACAAGAGAGAAATATTTTAGTCATTCGTGGAATATGAGGCTATATTACCGAGAGGAAAAGAAGAATTTTACCTTATAATTCTCCATGTTGCCTTCCTAAACTCCACAGTTATGTACGGAGTTGGCTGTCACTATTGGAGATTAATATATGCAGACGCTTTGTCAATAAATTAACTTCATCATTAATGATTAACGACACATATCAAATACCTCAACCTGAAGATTATGAAAGTAAGATCGAAATTATTGTTTTTGACACCTTCAGAAATAAATGTGATCGAAATTTAGATTTTCATCAGGTCAAAGTTGGAGGACTTGAAGACGTAAAAGGGTTTTCCCTTGAGAGAATCTACACGGTGACCTTGCTCACGACATATAACAATATTGTTTTGCAAATTTGGAATAAAGGAGGAAATCGATCGATGATAAAGGCGTCAAGTCGCTGCGATAAAGACTGAATCTGATACCGAAACAGACGATTGCCTGCATGTGGTTGTTGAATCTACTGAATGATTTGAAGATGAAAGATTAGAAAGGGGTTGTCATATAAATAAATGGACAGATTAATTTATGGGTGAATGAAATAATGAACGAATGAAAAATGAATGAATGAATACCAAGAAGAGATCAATGCCAGAATGAATACCAAGAAGAAATCGCATATCAATGCCAATGCCAAGAATGAGTAAATAAACAACGAAAGAAAGAATGAAGAATGAATGAATGAATGAATGAATGAATGAATGAATGAATGAATGAATGAATGAATGAATGAAAAATGGACGAATGAACGAACGAACGAAAGAATGAATGAATGAATGAATAGAAAGCCTTGGTGGCTGACTGGCTGCGGGCTGGCTGGCTAGCTGGTTGGATGGATGGATGGATGGATGGATGGATGGATGGATGGATGGATGGATGGATGGATAGATGGAAAGATATGAAAAGCATGGATTGATGAATGAATGAGTGAACTGGAACCGGAGCTATGTGGGTAGTATTAATAAGGAAGTAGGTCATCCCAGCAGATCATTACCTAGAGTCAATACTTCACAAATCACGAAATCACGAGTTCACATCAAACCGGCCCAGCCTTTCAAGCCTTCCCTTTCTTCCGTTCTGAATTTTTGATAATTTTCAAAAGCTTCAACAGGATATTATTGGTTATCTACATTAACAAACATTTCTGCGTATCACACAAACTTTGGAAGTTTTGGCCTGTCGTTTCGTGCCATGTAGTTTCGCGCAGTTCCGACTGACTAAAGTCACTAAAGTAAGGTTACATCATATCAAACCGGTGGCAGTATGCTACTAGATTATCACCCCTGATTATGAAAATAAAAACTCTACGTAAGCAAATACAGAATGTCAGTAGTTAATCTTCCAATGATATTTTTGCGCAAAGTAATCTAAGTTTATGGCAAGACGCCTAGACTTGTATCAGCACTACACGTCCCATGTCACATACCAGCCAAGGTCGTCTAACAGTATGGACAACAAAAGACTTCCTTTAATAGCCACATACAGTAATCTGAGGGATATTTTTTATTTTCCTAGAAAAACTGCTGTACATTTTGAATGCATTCTATTATTATTCGTGAATTTTAGACAGTAGAAAAACCGGAAGTAAATTTTAGGCAATGACGTCATGCTAGCTCACTTCCGGTAAATCTTTTATTGAGCCACAAAAGTCGTGACTGTTCGCGTTCGCCTTTCAAAAGGAATTTCTTGGATTCTGTGCCCATTTTAGTCTGGCATTTTGACAGAAGCATTATATTGAGAAGATCTTTTGTTAGGGAAAGTAGCCTTCCGTCTGTTACTACAATCGAGTAGTGGTATGCAAATTACTGTATTGAATATGTATGACTACGATATGGTGGGATCATGCCATTCAAGTTCGTGAAGGATTGGCTGGTCTCGTGCTAGTCAATTGGTCTTCCTGAGAAAGAATCAAGGCCTCATATGATCTCCCATTGTATTTTCTAGGACTCTTATTGTTTCTGAAAACTGATCTTGATCGTAAAGAAGTTCGTTTCGATGTGAGCAGTGGACAAATCCGAGACAAATCCAACATGGAGGATATTGAGGACATCATAGAGGTGAGCTTCTATTTCTAGTTTTTTATTCTCTTACTAGATCTCAATTTTTTGTTCAAATCTTGAATGACTTTAACTTTTTGGTTTACCTATAACTTTATTAAATCGTTAGTGTTTACTCTGGGTCCTTAATTTATAATGTATTCAACTTTAACTTTTGTAAACAACAAACTTACATATTTACTGCATGTGTATAGCTACGACTTATTAAACACACCAATATCAATATCGTGATGAATTGATAAGTCACATGCAGAGAGTATGGCCCTCTAAATAATTATTCCTTGATACAACCTATCTTTTATTTGATGATGACCTCTGAGTTTCTATACGTTACATTATCAAACTACAGTAATATCTATGCTATGATAGACTATGAATTACGTGATTATTAATATTCTATAAACTGTACAAATTAGTTTGGAGCCTTCTTGAAAAAAAAAACTAGTGATTCTTAGAATATTAGACTGTAGAACTTCCCAATCAATGTGGTACCCCCTGGGGAGTGGGTGTGAAATAGCCCTTTGCACCTTAATGGTTCCTATTTCTCACCTCCAATCAAATCCAGGGTGTCCTTGAGCGACCAGTTGAAGACAATGATGGCAAAGGCTGGCTAAAGAAATCATTTTCCAAGAAATGGCGAAAGGGATTTTATGTGCTACGAAAATACTGCTCCAGTGACCAAGCTTTTATACAGTGGTTTGACAAAGAGGACAACTGGCGAAATCAAATAGCTAGGGGAACTCTAGAGCTATTTCCTCAATACAGAGTTCTTAAACGGAATGAAATGAAAGGCAAACACTATGTGTTTGAGGTCAGTACTGATGCTGACACTTATGTTCTTGCTGCGGAATCAGAGACTGTCATGGACTTATGGGTAATGCAGCTTCAAATGCAGACAAGACTAAACCCTCGTGTTGCAGGTAATCTTAACATTGCAGAGTTTTAGAAACAAGGGTTAGCTTAGATGATTTAAGATTTACAGTAGCATTCCAACCTGTGTATATGGATAGTGGAGGTGGAGGGGTGGGGTGGCAGGTCTGAAGCTTCCCTCAATTCCCCTCCCTCACAAGAAATGATAATTTCATATGACATTATAAAGGAATGATAGCCCCTGTACTTTGAAAAATTCTCTGTCATCTGTGATGTGGCAAGCATTTCTTGTAAGACATTTTTGGGATAGTTGCCTTTTTCATCAATATAAAACCTAGGGCAAGAGTGAAAACTTTGTCCTAGGTTTGCCACTGTTAATTATTATAAATGCAGCCATCCCAAACAACTTAAAAGTAACTTTCACTCAATCCCAAAAAGAAATGGGAGCTTAATTACAGGGTTATGCTACTAGGAAAGGGGGCTGGAGAGATAAGTAAAATCAGAAATTCAAGTTAATCTTGTAACAAGGTTCTTTTATATATTTTTTTTCTGATCAGTGAATATGATTGGGGCCAGGGACAGATTTAGGGGTGATGTACTTTCATAAGTGATGTAAGATCATAATTAAGTGATGTATTTCCTTTCAACCTAGTAAAATAAAAAATCTGGATACTGGGAAAGTACAAGGAATTTTAGGCTGTCACAGGATGACATTTTGTGACCCACCCTTTCTTTGATTCCTGGATCTGCCCTGTTTATTTTCTTGTGAATGTTTATTCATGTTCTTTATCATTACAGGAAAAACGTTCAGAGTCAAAGGCAGTGCAAGCACAGCTATGCAAAGAATTGGAGCCAAAGAACAAAGCTGTCTCCTCCACATCTCCAAATGGGGCATCACCCTTGCATTAGAACGCACAAGAGCAGTACTTGCTCAGTGGCCCCTGACAACTGTTCGTAATTATGAAAGCATGGATCGTGGAGAGTTTAGTTTTGAGGCTGGAAGGAAGTCCCCAATGGGTGAGGGAAAATACACATTTTATACCCATCCTGGAGAAGACAACAGGATCTTTGATACCATCGATAAATTTGCCAGTGAGAGACTGCGTGCACAAGCTGGTGGTGGTGGTGGTAGTAGTAGTGGTCTTGTGGCTAACAGTGAAGAAGAAGTGTCTCGGCAATATGACCAGCTACGTTTTAGTGTCCTCCATATACCAGCAGGTAGGAATAGAAAGACCATGGGTGTGGCTGACATGCCAAAAGTTCCTTCCAAGGGGCTAGATGAATTTTTAGCCAAGTTGCATTTTGTTATTTAAAAAGTTCATTGAGATTTGATTAAAGATCATTCAAGTAATCTTCATGGATCTATCTAGAGATGAAAATAATGCATATATGATATGTAGATGTACTTTCGTGCTTTGCTTGATTTTCTATAGTCCAGTCCCAGACTCTCTTTCTTGCCGCTCCAGGACTCGCGGAGAAAGAGAGTCCAGTATAACTTGCATGCGCATGTGCAAAATGAGCCAATCAGATTAAAGTTTTATTTTGCGAGCTTGCAATATGCAAATTTCAGTGTTTGGTAGCAGTGGTAGTGATGCGTATCGAAAAATTCACAAATACGTCTTTCACAACTGTCCATCCGTAAATGGCCTGTAACTGCTCAAACTTTGGTAAAAGATTATAGTTGGTTTTTCCAAGTGCATAGCTCACTGAATAAATTAACAAATGGCTTTCCGAAATGAGACTGATATCGTGTATACAAAACTCTTCTTCAGCCATCTTGAATCATTAGACGACTTTAGGATTTGTAACCACGTGATCACCACATTCATGTGGTGATCGCGTGGTCACTAAGCTGACATGCGCATGCAAGTTATACTGGACTCTTTCTCCGCGAGTCCTGGAGCGGCAAGAAAGAGAGTCTGGGACTGGACTAGATTTTCTAAAGGTGGTGGTATACGAGACGACTTGCAACAACGATTTTCCGCGCAACAATGTTGCCGGTAAAGTTTATGCCATTGAACATACAAAACTAGACTATTTTTAGCGAAGTTTTTGCTTTGGCAACACGTTTCAATTGCTTGATTTGAATTTCAAGAATTTTTACGTAAAATTATGAATATGACCAAGCGTTGCGCGGAACAATCGTTGTTACAAATCGTGTAACATCACCTATAAGTTTAAAAAAATTGGTACCATACACGTAATGCAAATGAGTAGAAATAGATACTCTATATGTTCAAGTTGTTTGTTTGTTTGTTTGTTTGTTTTTAAAAGGAGTTTTGACATCTAGCTATCCTCGCCCTAGACTGAAATTTTGATGTTATTATTGTTGATAATACATGCCATTTGTTGTTGTTGCTGCTGCTGTTGTTATTGTTTAATAACAAACATATTTAGATTAATCTATGTGAATTTTAAAACTTGTCGGTTTCAGGCCAACCAGATGAAGATTTCAGTATGGCATCAAGTACTCCAAGGTCAATCAACCCTCAAACAGGTACGAATAGATTGACAATGACTGAATTGTAACTTTTTAAGAGTGGATATTAATTAAAAAACGTGGAACTATGCAGAAACTAAAATCACTTTTTGCTTGCGACATCGCGAAAATAAACGTTCCAATGCCTACATCGTCGACGCGTACTTACGTGTCGACGCGTACTTACGTATCGACGCGTACTTACGTATCGACGTGTACTTACGTATCGCAACGTTGCATGATTGGACACAGCAATGTTGCTGGTGCATTGCAACGCTGAACGCAACGAAACGCAACCCTTCTCATTGACTTGCGTTATTATTTAACTAGATTCAAGAGTGTTTTAATCCCCTGCTTAATAGTTATTTTTCTCAATTCACAACCGCGGCTAACGTAATTCGCAACAAGAAATTAATAAATTGTAAGTTCATGTTAAAATTAGACGCAAGTTCTGCGTTGGTTTGCGTGGCTTAATCCCCTACTTAAAAGTTCTTTTCCACATTTCCTAAGCTGACACGGTTTTCAGACGATACGTACGTACTGCGATGACTTGCGTATTTACATAACAGGGCCATAGACGTTAACGTATAGACTGCGAGCAATCCCACTTTTCCCTTCAGATTCATTAAAGACGAGTTTTTTCGTCCCCATTGCAGCTCGTCCGCGTATTCTAAAAACTCATCTTTACTGAATTTGGAGGGAAAAGTGGAACTGTTCGCAGTCTAGTTAACGTATAATTCCCTAAAAGTCCTTTTTCCGATTCACAAACTAACGAACAAAGTCGCCACAAAGCACCGACAGTTCAGACGAGACCCGTACCGTTGACTCGCGTTTTCGCGTTAACAGGACTCGAGATGGTTACGTAATTCCATGTTTGATTGTTCCTGGTTGTGTTTGTTTTTAGACATGGATAGTTACTCACATATAGGAAGGTCAGATAGTATCGGCAGTGGACGACTCAGTCTTGGCAGTTACTCTGCATCCATGGACCAGAACTTTACTGATGGCTATCATAGTCTTGAACGTCATTCGAGTTTTGGATCTAGAAGTGACGGACCACCAACAGGGTCCTCTGCCTACGATTGTCTGGACCACGCCCGTTCGCAGATAAGCTTGAGCACTAAAGAGGTTCGTGGAGGGTTGAACCGGTCACCTAGTGGATATAGTCATATTTCCTCTGCGGTAAGCAACGTTTTTTTTGTTGGAGGCAGCATGGCCGAGTGGTCAGAGCGTTGGTCTCGCAATCTGGCGGTCCCAGGTTCGATACCCGCTCTGGCCACTAGCTGAGACTGGATTTGTTCCGATTTCGATTAGTTCAAATTCAGTTTCTCGGCCATGCTTGTAATATAGCCAACTGGTTCGCCTCCTTGCCAGTTGGGATTCTTAATTAAACACTTTATGTTTCATTTACATTATTTAGTTGTGATTATTTCAGTGGAGTGCCTGGAAACTAGCTGGATAGCTAAGTGCTCTTCCACTATAAACAAAGCATTTAATTACATTTATTTTACATTTTACTGGAGATACTAGTTTTGTGGTCAGCTCTATAATCGACTAATGAAATGACCTATTATTGGTCTTGTTTGAATCCTATCTTCCCTTCATCGCAACCCTTCCCCCCTCCTGACCTCTCTCTCCTTTTCCTCCGTGTGCCCATCCTCAACTTTCGTCCTCCTCCCCCCTCCTTTCTCACTACCTCCATTCCTTCCTCCCTCCATCCTCTTCCCTCCATCCCACTCCCTATCTACTGCCCTCCTTCCTCACGAATTTACTCACCGAATGAACAGATCCATCGAGCTTAGATGGATGGATACAAAGATAGCGGACGAATGGATGGATAAACAAGGGAGTGAGCCGTAATTCATTAAGTCGACTGATATAAATTCATAAACTTTTGAGACAAAAGTTTTACATTCTCTTTACCCGTGTGTAGACTGCGAGCAGTCCCACTTTTCCCTCCAGATTCAGTAAAGACGAGTTTTTAGAATACGCAGACGAGCGGCAATGGGGACGAGTTAACTCATCCCCATTGCCGCTCGTCCGCGTATTCTAAAATCTCATCTTTACTGAATCTGCATGGAGGGAGAAGTGGGGCTGCTCGCAGTCTATCTGTGTGTAAAGTTGAACCTTCCCAGAGACCAGGAAATAGTGACTGTTTACGAGAGGTGTCGGCCTATGGGAGGTTGAAAATGAGTTTGTCATGAGAAGGGACCAAGGATTGCTGTCTGCTTGTACCGGAGGTGTTTAAGAGAAGTTTGACTATATGCATTCAAAACTCTACTTTGATTTACGTTATTATTCTTATTTCTAGAGTTTCCGGGGCAATCCTGATTTCTTCAAAAGGGATCCTCGACTTTGTCCTCTAGAAGTGTCACCCGAAAGTGAGCTTGGCTTCTCCGACGAGTTAGTCTCCCCCGTCTCCTCATCAAGCCAAGTGCAATCAGACACCACTGAAGACCCCTTGTCAATGAGTGGTGACTTCAGCACAAGTCCACTCCAGGGGGGTGCGGTTAGCTCCAGTACCTTGACAGAAGACGACCCACCCCCTCCTCCATTACCTGAAAGATCTAAAAAGATGCCCCCTCGGACTCGAGGTCCACCTGTTGAGATGCTCCCCCCTGTGGAGATGTTACCACCTCGGAAGGACCGACGACTGCCCCCTCCCCCACCGCCTGAGGATGAAGAGTTTACAACCAGCAAAACAGTCGTGACGAAGTCGGTAAATAGTCGCGTAAAAACACTTCCCGCTTACGGAAGCAAAGCGTATGAAAAATTCGATTTGGAGAAAATGAATGAAAACGGTTTGGTGCCAAACGGACAGGGGCATTACTCAAAAACTAGTGCTTCTCCAAACTTCGTGTACCTCAATTCTGCTCACTCGAACAGTGTCGAAGTCTTGTCTACTCTTTACGCCACTGTTGATAAATCCAAGAAAAAGAAAAACCGCGAAGCAGCAGAGAAAAAACGCAAACAATACGAGGCCATGAAACAGAGACGGAAGAGTCGAAGCCACGAAAGCCTTTCTGGGTCTCCAAGGTTGAATTCTTTCTCGTTTACTCCGTTTAGCTTCAAGGGATTAGCGGCCATGGACTCAAGCTCCGAGGAAGACTTCAAAGACGTTGATTTTGAAATTCAGACATCACTGGTCTCAGCCAAGGCGCCTCAGTCAGAGAGAGTTTCAATGGCATTTCGAGGGTCAACCTTAACTAGAGATGATACTACTAATAAAGCAGAAATAGGCAAGATTAATGACGTTAAGCCTTCGTCGGTACCTTCGTCTAGAGACATGGAGGCCTTACAACGAGCGATTTCTCAATCACCGCGTGGGTTTGGGTCCAAGAGGAACCACGGTGACAAAGAAAATGATGGCTCTGCTGCGTAGTGATTTCCATCTTGCCAAAATCAATAAGCTCTAATGTACTTAAGAGCAAGTACCTGTAGCTGGCCTTAAATACTTGTCCAAGGTCATTGCTGCGTATGTCATACACTGACCACACAGAAATCACAAGATCTTCGTAAAAATACGATAACAGATATAATATCTTCAAAGAGCAATACCCATATATATCTTTCTTACATCACCGCAGATCCTCCAATTGGCATCCGAAATGAGTTTGTGACGTCACCGGCTGTGATGAGAGCTGATTGGACGGTATCACAACCAAATATGCCTCGTACCCTAGGTACCGGAGGGTCTAATATTCTCACTCTCGGGTTTTGTTGTGCGAGCAGCGTCAGCGTCGAGAGCGCCTCGCACAACAAAAACACGAGAGTAAAAGATAAGAAATGCTGCCTGGGACAGCAAAACAAACAAAAGAAAACAATTGCAAGGGACTTATAATGACAGGCAACTTTCTTTTTTCACTGTAGTTTCTGGAAGGAACACCATAAGATTTTCTTTTAAATTCACTTCTATTATTATTATTATTAGATAAATTAACTGTTCATAAATTTACCATTTTACACCCGTAGGGGGGGGGGGGGGGGGGAGGGGGGAGGGGGGAGGGGGAAACGGCTGTACATGCAACACAGGCTATAAGTCTCCCTCCCAGCCCTTTTTTAGTTTTTAGATAGTCTCTCCCACAAAGCTCTGTTTTGTTTCGAGAGGAGTATTACTTGACGAGGCTAGAGTTTTTTTCAGCCCATTCTAAAGCGTCGTAGGAACTGGTCCGGTCAGAAACTACATAGATAAGATTCTGGATTTGTAGCTTCATAGTGAATACTTATAAATGTTTTGTTTTGTAGAGTTTTGTTTCGTATTATTTTTTGTTTGTTTGTTTGTTTGTTTGTTTATGGTGTCCCATAATCTACTCCCGTCGCACCTTAAACTTTGACTCTCAAGAACATCTCTTGTAATAGGTGTATATGTTGAAGTTAAATGTTCCCCAGCCTTCAAGATTACATCGTGTTTTCCCAGATAGTTATTAACGAAACGTAACGTACAGTTCCACAATATCCATAATGCCCTCTGTTTTGGGGGGTAGGTATTGTAATTCAAATCAATCAAATTGTAATTCAAATCAAACAAACTTGAATTACAATAACTGCCCCCCCCCCAAAAAAAAAATTGTAATTCAAATCAAACAAACTTGAATTACAATAACTGCCCCCCCCCCAAAAAAAAAACAGAAGGCATTATGGTTATGTGCAAGTAGAGAATACAAAAGTATCAAGACGAGGCTACGTGCATAAAGCGGCTCAATCATTCGTAGAGCACGTAGTTTTAGCCGTTCTAAACCGGCCTTGGTATGAGACAGGTGCATGAAGCATATCTCAGAAATGGACTATTAAACATAAGGGAAAGACATGAGCTTATTCATTATTTATAGATGCTACCTGACACTGGGTGTCAAATAATGTCCCATTGCGACGAGGCCCGAGCTGAGGGGAAGAGAGACCACATATAGGGGTAGGGCACGCACCCAAAGCGTAAGAATAAGAACACGGTAAAGTTATAGATATTGCCCTTTTTCCTTTTCCTTATCTCTAGTAGATATCAGTTAATTAACTGATTGGCTGATTGCAATGTGGCAGCTAAGTGCTGAATTACGGGGGCGCAGCTCAACGTGATCGAGTCGAAGGTTTACAAGGGCGCTTTCATTACGAGACAATTGAACAATCACACATTTACATACAGATTTACATACACATACACGTAGCAGCCACCATACGACTCATATGTCTGATCATGCACGGAGCACAGCTTAGATCGAAACTAGTTCGTTTTTACTGAGGGAGGAAAAACCGGAGAACGCGGAGAAAAAACCCTCGAAGCAAGGGAGAGAACGAACAAGAAACTCAAGCCACATGTGATGCCCCGTCCGGGGATTGAACGAGGGACCACAGCGGTGACAGACCGGCGCTCTCACCGCTCGGCCACCCTTGCTTCCCTAGTGCATTCTAGTGTTATAGCCATGCAGCGGTATAACGGAAGACCGCTGACATGTCACTTCAGTAAAACTTGCAGTTTACAAGAACCAATGAACCAATCAGACACCGTAAAATTTTGGTGTGACCTGGTTACAAGGCCTTTTGACAAGTAACACGGCTTGGTTATTTGCTCCAATGGGTAAAAACGTATGCTTCGTACAAGTGAAGGCATACTTAACTGCTTCGATGAATTCGTTTTCAAAATGATTTAATTCAGATAAATTTCATTGATAGCTTTGTAACCAGGTCACACCAAAATTTTACGGTGTCTGATTGGTTCATGTAACGCATGCGCATGCAAGTTCTTCTGGACTCTGTTTTACCGAAGCGTAGCGGAGCAAAAAGAGGCCTTGGTCTGTACTAACCAAGAGCTCGAGCGTACACACTCTCGTCAGTTCCTATACCACAATATGAATAGTCGATCCACATGCTATTTTATACACTTAAGAATATCATTCAAAGGAAATGGGTTTCAGTTCAATGTAGTAGTGTGGTCCTATGTCTGTTTTCACCCGGCGAGCTTTCGATTCTAGGGTGAGCATGCGCTTTAAAGACCTGTCTGTATTTGATAAATTACTTAACAATTGTCAATTAGCTCTACTCACAGCCAAAGCGACATTGGGCCCCAGAGTAGGCCTTGTTAAAACCAAATCTACATATTGCCGAAAACTGCAGGGTTAATTATATGACAATGGTTATTTTACGCGCGCCTGATTGGTCGAGAACCGCGTGATTACAGTACGCACGCACAGATGACGTTATCGAATCTTACGCGCACTTTCGATGAATATTATAAAACCAAAAGATTCCATTTTTCCGTGTGTCTGTACTTGCACAAAAGACGTCAAAATGAGGAGGGTACAATAGTCACGCCACGAGACTTTTATTTCGTTTTTGTTTAATTACCTCAACATTTCGCAAATTCAAATATTTTCTATACCATAAGGTGAAATACATTCTTTTATTGAAAAGTAAATACATTTTGTTTTTTAGTTAATGTGAATTTGTGTGTGTACGATCTATATTAATCCATAAAACTTTATAATTATTCTTAAACATTTATATGCATGGTAGTGATAGAGTCTATCTTATATTTTCCTTCCGTTAGAGATACAGTAAAAACCTGCAAGTAAGAACCTAGGTTTTAAGAACCTATTAGGCTAAAATCTGCCACAGTTAGACCCCATCTATACAAGAACCTGTTCATGTTAGCCTAAAATTTGAAAGAGGTTCTTATTTTCTAAAATCTATGTAAAAAATGTGTACACTTGGGCAAATAAGATAGATCAACATTTTGGATCCTCTTTGGAGACAGGTGCCTCATCACTCCAATTGCAATGTAAATGCTTACTTGTTATGCAGATTTTATATAAGGAAAAGGCTGAATGATTAGCTAGAAATATGCAATTTTTTGTTCAGAAAATAAGAACCTATTTAAGAACTAGCCTAAATCTGTGCTATACCATTTATGTAAGAACCTGTTTAGGCCAACTTGGGAAAATGCAGGTTCTTACTTGCGGGTTTTTACTATAAAGGCTGTCACGTTTGCACTCGAAAAGCCTTTCCGGGCTTGTTTACACCAGATAATGGCTGTGGTCTCAACAGAACATCAAACTATAGCTATCTCACTCTTAATAATGGTTGCCCAACAAGGTATCCATTGTTAAAGGTGAATTAGTTAATTTTTCAGGTGAGACCCGGCCGATGCCAAAATATTTCCAGATTCGTCAATTTTTCAGTCCTGATTTACTATACGTGCACCCGACTTCACTACATTTTTTCAATAATGACTCAATCATTCAGAATTCCCCCAGACGCTTTCAAATCTAGTCTGGTTTTTAGACGATTCCTTCTTATAATCCAGGACATTTTTCCTCGGATTCATCTTCGATTTTGTGTTTGTAAATGGCAAAACATATAATTCCAGTACGAATGCGGAACGGTTTATACTATAGTGTAACTAAGTCATATTCACTCTACTTCTCTTATTGTCATTATGGCAATTCGTATAATTCATTGTTTATTACATTTAATTAAATTGCATTTCCCAGTTAAAGAATTATAGGATTATAGGATTAAAACGGATTTCAAGTAAAGTACAATTAGAGTCGTTTTCGTATGAGTGGGAAACTTACCGCGCCGTACCGTGACCGTGTCAGTGCCGTAATGTCTTTAAAAACATTCGAAATTCTTGCCGTAACCGTATCGTATCGTAACCGTACAGTGTTCTCACTCATACGAAAACGACTCTAAATCGAGTGTAATAATCTACACTGGGTCTCACCAGCACTAGCTAAAACGTGCTGAGAGACTGCATGACCACTACAAATATCATTAGTCAAAACTGAAATTTAAACATGACGTACTTTGATTTGAAGGTTTTTTACTCTGTTAGGCTTTCGGTTATCCTACTACAACCTTCGTCAAGACTAATGATTTACATAGAAAGACAACTGAAAAATCATTAATCTTGACGAAGGTTGTAGTAGGACAATTAACCGAAAGCTCGACAGAGTAAAAACCTTCAAACCAGAGTACGTTTCAATTTCAGTTATGTCACATCCGGGTTGCGAATCTTCAGTATCATTAATCAAGATACTATAGAGGCGAAATCAAAATACTTTCTTACAAATCCGACTCATTTTTTCTTGCGAGGTTTGATAGGTTTTGGAACAAGAGGTTTGGGCTTGGACTGACTATCCTGTGATGAAAAATCTGGATCTTCATATATGTCATCCGGGTCAATGGGTGCAGATGGCGATCTGAAAAGCTTGGTTCTCCCGGTTTTCTGATCTTTTGCTCCTCGTTCATTTTGAATGAGTGCTTCGTTGATTTGATCGTATGTATCACTTTCCTCAATGGCGTCGACGGAGCACCTTCTTAGACCGAGTTTTGCAGGATTTATCTTTTTCAAATTAAGTCCATCAGCAATAAGAGATGCTCTAAGGTTGGAGACCAAACTTTGTGTGTTAGTTTGCTGGTTGTCGTCGTCGGTTTGGTTGTGGGCCGATTTGGATTTTCTGGGTGGTTTTGGAAAGGCCTGTTTGGGAGTAGGGTCCGAGACTTTCTTGGTTGGCGATGGTGGAGCAACTTTTGTCGGAGACACATTCCCGGATTCAATACTTGAATAGAAATCTTGTTCTTGTGGAGTCGGAGACATGCTCATCTGACTCTCTCGAAAACTGCCCGAAACGTCGAAAGAACCCGCGCTTGAGAGGCTTGAGATGGAACTCCGATCATATCCTTGAGAGAAGCGATCACTGGTTGTGTTTGGGACTCTTGGGGGAGGGATAGGAAAGGATTTTGTTTGCCGAAGGGGAAGATGTGAGGTTGTATTGGTTCGATCAAGAATGCTGTACTTGTCAACCCCTGGATCACCTCCTTTAGGTGTTGGAGTACTCACAGGGGATCCCACGTGGGTCAGGACGTTGTACATATCATCATCGACATTAAAACTTCCTTGACGCAAGCGTTCTGAGGGGGATGTGACACTTGTTCGTCCTTTTTTAATTACCAAAGATTGTCGATGATCTAGACTATCATACGTAGTGTCTCCAACTGGTGGAGAACCCGCTCCATTCTTGAAACTATTATAATAATCACTTTCACCAACTGACTCAGACTTGTTTCTTTCTGATTGGGTGTCAATTGTATTATAGAAGTCCTCTACTTTTCCATCAGGATTTTCAGAGGGGTGGTGAGGGTCGGTGCCCCCAGGAGAGGGAGGTGGAATTCGTGTTGGCATAGATGGGTTAAGCACGTCATATCCATCACTTGCTTTGTTGCCTGTAGGCGAATCGACTCCCTGGTGACTAAGAGTATCGTAACCATCTATTCTTCCATCGTTGTGTACTTGGTCTGGTTCTTTAGTTCCTCTCATAGAAGTCACAGATTCGCGGTTTCTCATATGACCATATGGCGATGCATAATCGTTACTTTTCAAAGAGTCACTTTTCTGACTAAGAGATGGGATAATGTTTTGGTCGTAATGCGGGTGAGGTGCATGACAAGGAGCCACCCCCGCCAATGGCGACGACATCAGATGGTCGTAACTATCATCGCTGGCAAGGTTTTTGTGCACTTGGAGTTCACTTGGTCTTGATGGAGAGGGTGCCGCCACAGGCGCTTGACCCGTATGACCAGCTCGAGACTTGATGACGTTGTCGAGCAATTTGTAGATTTCGTCATGTTGTGACGTAATAAATGTAAATTTACCCTCCCCTGAGGGTGCTCTGCGTCCTGCTTCTATGGTGAATTTACCTCGAGCACTCATATACCTTCGAAGACAAGTAAACGGCCAGGCTATGAGCTGGCTTCCATCTTCAGCTGATACAAGACGTACTTCTGTGTCTGCGATGAACAAGTGACAGGTTTTTACGGCGCCGAGTTTGGCCATGACATTATCTAAGACAGGTTCCACAACGAACGACTTTACTAAAACGAAAATCAAAAGTCTTATTATTAGTGAAAAATTCATTGCTATGACTAAGGGGCTGTTTACATGATACCGGAATGAGTTTCGTTCCGGTATGAAATTCAGTTTCATACTACGTTTACATGCAAGAAAATATAGCTTGTAAAGCAGGTATTTATGTCCTTTTCTGTCTTTTTTCATGCTTCCCTCGCTCCTAAAGAGGTTTCATACTGATATGAGTGCCGTACCGCGTTTACATGATACAGGTACGAAATGTCGTTCCAGAATGAGCGTTTCGTTCTGGAACGAAAATCCGAATGAACTCATTCCGGAATGACTCGTTCCGGAATGAAATATTACTCTGGTATCATGTAAACACATACAAAGAAATATATGGCAACCGGGATGAGCTCGTTCCGGAATGAAACTCATTCCGGAATCATGTAAACGGCCCCTAACATGTGGACATTTCTGCTGAAACTCAGTTTTACAACCTCTGGGCACACAGGTAAGAAGTAGATAGTGAGCAGGTTTCTTTTTTTAAATAGCCCATCTTAAATGGAGAGAAGGGACGGGCACTTCATGCATGTTACATCTTTATCTTCATCATAGGCATATTTTTGGTTTCCCTTTTTCAATCGTTTCCTCAAAGAATTTTCAATGTGAAAATAAGTGTTGAAATACAGTGGAATGAAACTCAGAAGATGATACTCAATGTCCATGCCCCTTGACCAAATGTGATCTTCCAGGGGGTGGATGGTGCACCCTCTCCCTCATCCCTCCATCAGTGTTCCATCCCATGGATATTTAAAGCAAGATATTTGAGATGGGAAGTCACTGGGCATCAAACTATAAGCCTTACAACACACTTGGCAATTAAGCCACCCCAGTTGCACATATTAGTGATTAAAATAATAAAAGATTGAATACATCATTCTATATCTTTGACATCAAAACTCATTAATTGGTGAGTGTATCATACTAGTACGAATCAGTAAAGAGAGCTTAGTCAATAAATTAGCAATAAGCTATATGCACTAACAGGTTACGTGACCTGTCTCCCCTAAATCAAGCGGCATCTTAGTGCGCCCTTGCACTTTTACTAATATTGAAGTGCTCTTTCTTTTTTGATGGTGCTGCTTGATTTAGAGGAGATAGGGTCACGTGACCTATTAGTGCATATTGCCTAGTAGTATTGAATTAAGTATTGGCTGTTGAAGATGTGGTCTATTAGTGTCAGTAATGTAATCCGCATCATATCAAGTCATATCCTAATTATCATAACTTCTTCAAAATCGAGTCATTCAACATATATAGTTATCACTATCATTAACATATATCATCATTATCACCATTAATTATCACTTCGGCAAATATTAACATCTGATATCAAAGATCATTATAAAGATCAAAGTGCTAAGTATGAATAAGGGAAAAAATATGCCAGCGTTCAATTTTTCTTAGAGAATTATTAACGCCTCTTGGGTCAATAGTTTAAATATTTGCTTAAGCTGGAATGCAGCCAGAAATATCTTGTGACATTCTGAGAGTTGATTATGATATTTAGACCTATCACCTTCATCGCTGATTATAATAATATTGAAATCTTTCATTATTCCTTTTAATCTTAATAAACCATAGTATTTATTCTTTTACAAACAAAATATGATTCATAACTAATCTTTGCTTTAATTTACTTGTGCATTGTTTTCACAACACATCATGATAATATTTATTTTTGAAATTCACTCGATTCAAACATACACTTCAGCTTCTAATTTTTACAGGGGAAAAATTAATAGAACATTAATTGAGATCCGAATCAAGTACAATGTTATCTTTTCGAATCTCACTTGAAAGCTTCATTCAATAATTTACGCCGTCATGTAATCCACGGTCACGACAAAGGATATTATGTAAACAAATTAGATATTCAGGTCGAGTTATTCCAAGATATCAAAGGAAAGTTAACATGAAAGCCAGTGCGAGTAAAAGTCTTAAATTGTAAAAATAAATAAATTGTATTCATATTAAAATGAAACATGTCGGAAACCAAAATTGAAATCCCAATGAATATCATATCCGGTGTATGGTTTAACAACATCGTCATAATTCCTTATTAATGGTTAACTTACCGACATTTTCTTTCTCTAGAATCAAAATCCACTTATTCAGGTCATCTTCAGAATGAGCAGAGAGTCGGAATATATGTTCTACAGTCTTGACGTCAAATACAAACTTTCTTTTGGAATCGTAGACCTTCACAACTTCGTAGCCAGGATGTAGAGTTAGGACCCCTTTCGGGTCTTTATTTCGCCAGTTTTTATCCTTGTAATACTCCAGGCATTTTGTGCTGCTAGTTGGGAAGTGTTTGAAGACGAAGTAGCGTTTTTTCCACTCCTTTTTAACGTTATCATCCGCAGTGGAACATTTCTCGAGGCTACCCTGCAGAACAAATGATCAATGCATTACAGACGCGTCTCCAAACAATATTATTGCAACACGCCTCACGTCATTCCAACGCTAAATATATGAATCACGATGATTCTCAATAGATACTTCAAGTTCATCATAATTGATACTTTCACGATTAACTACACAGACGGTTTGCTAATGAAGTATATTTAAAATGCTCTCACCTCGTGGATAATTTTTACCTCCATCGTACATGGCAGCTCTTGGTCAACCTCAAGATACAACTTGGTGAAACGTGACTTCCGCTTCGCTGCGGTGAACTGGTAACTAGACCTTGTGATATTAAAGAGGTTCAGCACTAGTAACCATGGAAACCGATTTACTTTTTCCTCTCTTAGATCACATGTTTTTTTGGATGAATATTCATAATTTTTTTTCCAGCATTTTGAGAGAGAGAGAAACGCCTGTCCTTGTGCAATTTATCCTCTGGGACCAAGAACCCCTCCCTCGCTCTTTTGCCCTGGGTTCTCGACTTATACTGATGCGGTAATTGAACTATAAAATGCTGAAAAGTTTATTTTGAAATTGGAAACAATGACGGTAGATAAAATTGAAACGAAAAAACAACGATGATCATCACTGACTGAGAGGCGCAGTGAAACCACCAAGAATGGGGTCGCCATAGGGTATTTCATTTGTTAAGCCTCGCGCGTCCAATAGACCATTTCACGGTTCTCGTTGTTGAACTTCGGCCTCGACAGCGTGAAATATACTCTTTAGAAATTGACTGCAGCCCATGGTAAATTTATGTGAGAAATGCACACATCAAAAACAATCGAAACACTTTAAGTTCCACGGGCTGTAGTCAAATTCTAAAGAATATATTACACGGTGTCGAGGTTGAACGATGAGAACCGTGAAATGGTCTATTAATTAACGTCGAACATTTCTTTTGTTCTGTTACTGCAAAAACGTAACACAACCATAGTGGGTCCGTTTGAGTGCCTACAAACAACTGCCAACAATCAGCTGGATGTTAATTGTTGGGAACGTTTCCACAGGGCTTTTAGGTTGCAAGGGTGGCGTTCAACCTCGTTTTCAGACCCTTTTCCCTTCGCTTGGGGATGGGGTCCCACTCCAAGCGAAGGAAAAACGGTCTGGGAACGAGGTTGGCTGGCGTAGTGTACACAGTGACCTCTTTCATCACTGTGACCCGGATTCAGGTCGATCCCAGTTCAGGCGTTGGCACAAATTATTCATGTAAACAGATTCAACAGTTCTTTCCTTTGCCATACAGATTTTCTCTTTCCACTAATAACCTCATAGACGCCCTAGATACCCGAGGAGATCCGAGGATAAATCATCCGGTACACTACTTAGTTATAGTTAGGCCTTCATCTCGAGTACGTCCTAGCAATTCAACCTTAGGTTGGAATGTGCATGGATTATTAGCCTTTGGAACTCTTGACCTGATTATATTAAATCTGCTGTCATAAGGAGATTTAAAAGTAAACTTGAAGGATTTTTAAGTAATTTCTAGGACATCAAATTTTATAGTTTAGTTATCTATATTTAGTCTGAATCGATATTCCTGATATATATTTAACATTTGATTGTATGAGTCACTCAAATTCTACGTTCAATTCTGCGCTGCATTTCTCTTTCCAAGCACCATCAAGTCGACGGTGATGTGGACAGTGAGGTAAGGTAGTGAGTGCGTCAAGCTGTATCTCTTGCTTTCTTTTCATTTCTTTTCATTTTTCTTTCCTTTTCCTCTTGTTCCTTTTTTGTTTTCTTTTGTTTTCTCTTCTTTTCGTTTCTTTACTTTTCTTTTCTTTTTCGTGATCCTGCCAAGTATGAATCGACTAAGCAGGAACAACCCCAAGCATGCATAGAAATCTCGATCACGAGCCATCACATCACCCCGCGCAAATATATACGCATAAACGTGTCACAGGGTCAAGTTGTTGCACGCAATTTAACCAATTATTTGAAGCGTATATTTTATCGCGGCTACACTATAGAATATATTGGGTCATCAACTATCCGCTTTATATATGTGTTTGTTTTACAGATATATATTTCTTTTGACCTCTCTCGCTTATACTGCGACTAACTATTGCACACACACCTCTCAATAACATGGAAAACGTTTGGTTTACATATTCATTTATTTATAAACTCTCATACAAGACAAATCAAGGATGAGTATTTTTCTGCCTATTTCCGATCGCTTGTTTTGTCTTTTCGTTTTTCCTCCCTTTTCTTTTGTCTATTTTTGAATTAGAGATTGTTTTTGAATTAGATATTGTAAGAATTATGGCCGATTGGGCGATGAGATGAAAAGTACCTAGTTACTTCAATGAAGCGAAAAATATTCACAGTTCATCAGTAGTTATTCCATAGACGACTTTCAAAAATGGCGGGCTCATTGTTCACGATAACGAGGCAAGAAAGGCCTCCAAAATCAACATCGCATCAAATGCCGATTCATAATATATAAAAATTATCCTGTAAAATGCACATAAAATAGGTATTCTAAAAGGAAAAGGAACACATCGTCTTTGATAGCAATAGAAGTGTCGCCACGCTTATTTTCTGGTAACAAGGCCTTTGTGGCCTCGTTCTCATGTACTAGGCCACCATTTTTGAAAGTCGTCTATTCGTTCATTGGAATTCATTTGTGTGTTTTTAGTCACTCTATCGATTGGTGTCTGCATCAGTCTCAAAATGGGGAATTCTCTTGTTTGTTATAGGTACCCTATCGGTACTCGTTACTCTATACGAGAGATGTAACTGCTGTAAACGAACACGCCGGGCACAAAGGACCCCAAAATCGGCACCGTTAAATGTGCCATTTTTGCCCTAACCTTTGTATCTTCAACAAGATTTGATGGTATGCAATGAAATTTTCAGTGATGGCTAACTATAAGTGGCGATTTATTTTGCCATGTTTAAAAGTTACCACTGACGTGATTTTGACGTCATAGCGAATTGTTACATTTTTCGAGAACATCCAGATTACTTCAAGAGATTCTCAAAACTACACAGTTTGAAAGAGAATGCCATTCTCTAAAATTTGGTGCAATTTTTATCTCGATCCGACATTTCGTTATCGAGTTATAAGGGATTTTTGTTTCACGATGACGTCATAAAAGTGACGTCACTAATAACTATTAAAAGCCATTAGAAGCCATTGGAAACAGCAAGTGATGATGCAACGAACATGTATTACTATTATAAAGTGTTTCTACGTAACTAAGTTAAAACTTGTGGTCATCGAGCTTTATTAGGGATATTTCAAATAATCGGTGACGTCATTATGACGTTAGAGGATTTTGCTATATATTCTTATTAATGTTTCTAATACTTATCTTCAAAAAATCAAAAATCTAAAAACATACGATTTTGGGGACTTCAAAGCTCTTTCACTATGCAAAGTATAAGAACAAACGGACTTCAAACAAAAAAGTTGAATGAAGAAGTAATTTTCATAAATTTCTTTTACTATTTCCCATATGATTATTAGGGAAATTTATGAAAATTACTTCTTCATTCAACTTTTTTGTTTGAAGTCCGTTTGTTCTTATACTTTGCATAGTGAAAGAGCTTTGAAGTCCCCAAAATCGTATGTTTTTAGATTTTTGATTTTTTGAAGATAAGTATTAGAAACATTAATAAGAATATATAGCAAAATCCTCTAACGTCATAATGACGTCACCGATTATTTGAAATATCCCTAATAAAGCTCAATGACCACAAGTTTTAACTTAGTTACGTAGAAACACTTTATAATAGTAATACATGTTCGTTGCATCATCACTTGCTGTTTCCAATGGCTTCTAATGGCTTTTAATAGTTATTAGTGACGTCACTTTTATGACGTCATCGTGAAACAAATATCCCTTATAACTCGATAACGAAATATCGGATCGAGATAAAAATTGCACCAAATTTTAGAGAATGGCATTCTCTTTCAAACTGTGTAGTTTTGAGAATCTCTTGAAGTAATCTGGATGTTCTCGAAAAATGTAACAATTCGCTATGACGTCAAAATCACGTCAGTGGTAACTTTTAAACATGGCAAAATAAATCGCCACTTATAGTTAGCCATCACTGAAAATTTCATTGCAAACGTTCAAATCTTGTTGAAGATACAAAGGTTAGGGCAAAAATGGCACATTTAACGGTGCCGATTTTGGGGTCCTTTGTGCCCGGCGTGGAATAGATTGATAGATAAGAGACTTTTAACTGTTTCAAAAAGTCAATGTCGATGAGAAGCGTGGTGTTAGGGCTGTTTTTTGTTTTTCTAGCATCATTAGTTCTTGTAATTGAATTGTTTCTTCCGCGTCAGTATTAATTATTATAAAATGCCGAGCTTTTGCTTTACTAGTGCATCTTCAGGGCGAACAAAAATAACTGTTTATTTAAGTGTCCAAGTCTTCTAGCGCTTGCGCACTAATTGGGGGACACTGTACTCTCACACACACTACCTCTACATTAAATATTTTGCAAATAATCACTCGACTCACATGTTGATTTTTGCTGAGGGAGGAAAAACCGGAGAACCCGGAGAAAAACGATGGCATGAATATACAAGAAACAATTCAATTACAATGATTATTCTCGCGTACAGCAACATTCTAAGTAATGTATAAAGAACGAGAGAGAGTGTTTTATCGGATATAAAGATCCGAGCCGTAGGCGAGGATCTTTATACCGATAAAACACGATCTCGAGTTCTTTATACGGCTTAAAAAACTCCAACACATATTAGAGTGGTTCTCTAAAAGAAATTCAAAAATATCTTCATTTATCTTGGAGAAAATCGAGGTTAAAGTTTATGTAAATTAGGCCGAATCTTTATCAGATTTAAAGACACTCGTCACGGTGGCGATTTTCATTGTGTTTGCCTTATGAATTATTAATGAGTTTTTTAATTATCATTTATAGTTCTTATAGGTGGTTATGGAATGAAAACAATAGCAGAATCGTAAGAACTTTGTTTGTTTTTTGTTTGTTTTAATTCGGGTGTGGCGCAGGCCATCAAAAAGCAAGACTTTTCCTAATTACGCACACATTCAGCCTGTGGACAAACCGCCTGAAGGCTGCAGTGGGAGAAAGGATAAAGGAATGGTTGGGAAAAAAATTCTCAGCAAATTAAAATAACAAGAAATTGAATATTCAAAATGAAGCTATTTGCGGTTTCAAGAAAGAGACTATTTGTAAATCCTCAGAAAAATAGATCCAAGTTAATGTTTTAAATTTACGCCGAGTACTCGTAAGTTTCGTACGCGCTTTGTGAAAGGGGCCTGGTCCCCAAAGGTTTACAAGAGCGCACAGTGTCTCAGTCTTGTAAGTCAGACTGGGCAGAAAAAGATATTTGCGCCATGCCTGAAAATTGAACGCGCGCGCGGTTACTGATTTTCAAAATTTCGCGGTTTTCACAGCTTTATGTCGTCTTTTGGGCCAATTTTCTGAAGGAGTCTTTTTGAGCCGGATAAAAATGAGCATGGCCAGAATTCGAAATCTTGAGTCTGCAGACGATCCAAAAAGAAAAGCAAAATGATGGTTATTTGAATCATAAGAGCATCTTAAACACTGCGACCTAACGTAACGGAGCTTAAAAAGCTGTAACAGCGGGCTACGTGGAATTAGGAATTAGTGGTTGTTAAAAAACTCCGAATCTGACACTTTTTTTTTCGGACGAAGCAGGAAAAACACGCGATTTATAATCTGCCTTTTTTTTCTTTAATCTGATTCCGGTGTAGGCTGATATGCACAATACGTTTTCTACTCTGTCATCTTTTAGTTTCCCTTCTACCCTTTTATCTGCTATGGACAGTATTTTCGAGGACGTGCACTCTTATTCTATATATAGATGCACATTACTGTGAAATAATACAACGTAAACTCGTTATATGTCTATTCATAATATTTATTCTAGAATTACAAGAGACAAACAAGGAGTCCATTAGTTTTAAGTTTCAAGTAAAGATAATATTTTTTGTCCTCAAGCAAAACTCTTCAATCTTACATCAAAGTTCCATACTTTAAGAAAAGAAAGTTTATAACGAAGTGCGCGCGCACATAGCAATTAGACAATTCAAATTGACAATTCTAGATATTTCCGCAGTTAGAATTCTGCCATCTAAATGGCTTTGATTTAGAAGATAACGAAAAGATTGCATTTTTACTTAAACTGAATTAATTAAATTTATTTAAAATTGAAAATGCATTGATAATGATATTATTTAATTGGATTTTCAAATCTGATTATTGATATAGCTGATGTACAATTTTGGGACTCGACCATGTGATAGACGGGAGTTTTTCTCATAAAGGTCATTGCATAGCAACAAAATTAATACATTTGCAAAATGTTCCTTTCAAATTAGCTTATGGTCAATAGTTTTGATGAAACTTCAAATTAATTCTGCTCTCGCAAAGTAATTTCAAGTGCAATATCATTTTGGTGGACACAAAATGCCTGAGGGATTTTAGTTTAATGGTCCCAAATGTGGCGAAAATGGAAAGGCTTTTCAATAAAGAATATCTTTGCCTCTAGCTTGGTAGAAATTGCTGTCTGCCTGTCTGGTCTTAAGTCAATGTCATAAGGATTACTCGTAATCTACAAATCTCATTTAAATGTAGAAACTCTATCGTGATGTTTTAGAGTTCCGGTTGAGTTGAACGCCCGGAAAATTCTTCAAATTGAATGTCAAGAAATTTCTAGCTTGATAAGGCTTTTAGTTGGAGCTTTGTGGGGTCAGGTACCGACAAAAATAAACACATATTTTGTGGTTATTATATTTATGTTTAGTTCGAACTAAATTTGAAGAGCACTTCAGATCCATCATATCTCCATGATAGCAGCTGCTTCGTCGACTTCTCCACAGGAGCCTATTTGGGGCACGTCGGAATATGTCCAAACAATATTTCTTTTTCCTAATTTCACGGTTGTTTGTTAGGTCGTTTATCGTTTATTTGAATAACGTATTTACTCGCGTTAATCATGCAGTTTCATGAAGAATTTAATTTGCACGCAACCCTTGTATCTTCTCTCTTATCCAACGACACGGAAGAGTAATCAAACTGATACACTCTTTACGAAATTCAGCACTGAAGAAAGAGTAGATGAACGGATTGCATGAACTGTTTGCTAGCATTAGATAGTAAGCAACGTAGATGAAGTTCTTATGAATTTCGATTGTGGTGGGCATGGCTCTGAGAATATAGTGTACAGTGAATGGTACTGAGCAGATAACATAAACTACTGTCAGTAAGAACACGATCCAGATCACCCCAGAACGTCGCCTTCCACCACCTGGATCTATACTCCTTCTTTTCGTGTTTTTGGAGCTCTTGAACATAACTACAATTATAGTCACATTTGTGTATACAACGATTATCAGAGGAATGACGAAAGTAGCGATTATGTTCAAAAGATTCACAGCAGATACATCAACGCTGCCTCTCCAGTGCGAGTAGTAACATATTGGAACAATCCCTTCAAGACAGATAGGTCCAAGGAAAACTCTCTCCAAGAAATAAAAATCGGCGAATGTAAAGAGAAGGGAATAGTACCACGAAAATATTATCATCAGCATTGCTTTCTTTTTGGTAAGGTTGAACTCTAGTGGCTTCACCACAGCCAAATATCGCTCGATTGATACACAGCAAACGGCGCAACTGGAGCTGCTCAACGAGGCCCATAACAGTCCTCCAAATAATTTACAGAATGCATTGGTTGTTAGTGGTGAGTCGATGCCCACAGCTTCATTAACGTTGTACAGAATGCAGACAGTCATATCGGCCAAGGAAAGATTTTGCAACAAAGCCTTCATGGGTGCATTAAAGAAACCTCTCTTCATGCGATTCAGAACCAAAATCACCAAAACATTTCCAATCACAGATATCGTCAAGAAGAACTTGCTGAAAATATCTTCGACCAAGAGCGTGTCTGACCAACCATCCTCGTAAATTTGACATCCACAAAACCTTTCAAACTGCTGTCTCTCTAGTTTTCCACTGGGTATTGGCCCATGCTGGCACGAGTTGGCAGATAGGGACGGTTGAGCTACAGAAAAATTGCTCATGGAGGTCGACGCGTTCATGTTACTTCAAGCGGGAGCACCGAGTTCGTACTTAAGGTGTGATGCTGTATTGGTCTTCTTTTGTAGACTGCTTGACAGCAATTCGCAGTTATTAAACACCTAATGTCAATACGTCAAACACTAAGCTATTGGGTAGCGTTTGACGCGTTTTTCGGTGTCGAGAGTAAAGGATTAGGAGTCTTTGGAAAAAACCTTCGTGAGCGCTCACAAATACAGACGTCAACATTGAATCTTCATGCTCACTGATTTCAGCTTGCATCTCATTGACTCAGAATCTTTTGTCAACTTGCTTACATACAGAAATAATTAAATTCCTTATCGCGAAACAATAGGCTTAAATCTGTGGTGAATTAGAACTGACAGTCGGTCAAACGCTGGGAAGCCCAAAGGCACGACGAAACATCATTTAAAAGTAATTATCAGAAAACGCATCAGATATTCCGAGCACGTCATAGCGCGATAAGCCTCTCAGCGCTGTATCTGTTATCTTGGATCCAAGAAGACATATTTCTACTCTCTAGGGACTTCCAAAAGGAAACTGACTGCTTCATTGTTCGCTCTCAAGTGATTAATTCTAGTGTTATCTAAGCAAACGCACCATTGATATTAACGCCATCTCTAAGTACCCACTTAGCGGACTATTAAAGTACCTTGGTGGGCACTAATTGCCCAAACCAAGCTCTGATTTGACCTCCCAAATCATAACTAACTTTCGATGCGGTTGCATTGTTTGTCGATCGATACACTTTTCATTAGAGCAAGAATTTTTATGCAATTTCAAATAAAATCCGACAGCTTGATACGAGTCTAATAAATCCTTATTAGCGAAGTGTCAGTCTTCGCCATATTTTTATAATCAGAGAGGACACGATTTGCCCCTGAGGCCATGTTTTTCCATATTCCTAATGCCGTGGTTAATGGGTGTTTTGAGTTCCATTTGTCGCTCTATTTGACAGACAAACACATATCGGTTTGTAGAACAAACATTAGAGATACATCAGGAGGGCTTAAAATGAGTTTCTGGTAAAAAAATGATAGAATTCTGAACCTGTAATTCGGCTTGCCTGAATCTTCCAGACAAATTAATTAACCATGGTCAGACTGGAGGCGAGTTTCCATTAAAGCCAGGTCTCTTTAAAAACTAAAGTAACGAATAAAAAATGAAAGAAAGAAAAGAAAGAAAGAAAGAAAGAAAGTTAAGAAGGAAAGAAAGAAGGAAAGAAAGAAGGAAAAAAAGAATTAAAGTATAAATATTTGAATAATTACCCATTCAATTCTCCAATACATCCTTGCTTCCGTTTCATGACAGAAGCATTACATTGTCAGTAAACTTTACTACAAGCTCATTAAATGATCTGTAGGAAACGTAGATATTGACCTTTTCACTGTGTTTGATCGCTAAACTAATGAAAGCCTTCTCTGACGCGAAAACGGACATATCATGCGACACTCACGAGCGAAATTCATACTACGATTTACAAAAATGACTATAATCTTAAATGATCGAGGTTGCTTTACCTTTACTACCTGGTATTTTGAGCTGCATGCGTCCGTCTTTTTAATTCATCAGCTTTTGTAAGTGGGCTCCACTCTGCCCCTGCCTCTGTTTTTGTAAACTAAGAGGAGATTTTTTTCAATGACGAGCAATAATGTCGAAAAGCGCCAAAAAACTAGACCTTCGTGCGAGTTTTAAGGCTAATTTTCGTTCTGGATTAACACTCAAATCCTTTCTCTACCGGTTAAAAACTGATGTACCAAGATAAAATACCTGTTTAAAATGGATTTTTAAATTGTACAAAGACTTTTTCTTGAAGTTGTGTTGGGATTAAGCTTTTTCAAGCTGAATATAAAGAAAACGTATAGCAAATGAGCAAATGAAAGCCTAAACCTCATTTTTTCGCTTTGGATTAACACCTTGATTCAGCTTTCATTGGCCAAAACTATTTACATATAAACAACTTAATCTTTCTGACAGAAATGATTTTAGTTTTGTACAACTCAAGGGTTTTTGTCGGTCACTGTTCGAACTTGAAAAAAATCCCCTCGATCTTAAATGCTATAACTTACAATGAATTTGTTGGGAACAAATTGTAAACCTAAAATTGTCTCGTGAGGGGCAGAGCCTGGGCCTTTCAAGCGAGGCGGTAGTCAAAGTTAACTGTCTGTAACTGAAGTTGTTGAAGATTTGTCCATTCCAGTCTCGATATCATCAGTGCACTTGCAAGACATGATGAACAAGGTAAAGCACCATAGTTAGGTTTCGATAGTTTATTTTTTTCCAGCTGAACGCAGGAAGCCGATGTTGCGCTATTTACCCCTATTTACCCCTTCTTAATTAAATTTCCATCAATGCTCAGTTTAATTTTAAGGGTAATTTAAGCTACGTAAATCTACATACAATGGAAGGAAGTCAAAACAAGTGTGAGGCGAACTAGCCTGCCTACAAGCTCTCCAGGGGGAGGGGGAGAGGGGAGCGGAGAGGAAAGGAAGGGAGAGCTCTCCCTTCCTTTCCTTATTCCTCCCCTCTCCCCCTCCCCCTGGAGAACCTGTAGGCAGGCTAGAGGCGAACTGGGAATCGAACTTGGATGAAGGTGACGTGCATGCAGCTTTCTGTCTTTGTAGAATCGTGCAGATAAAAGGGCCATATAAACAATATTAATTGCACGCAAGCACTTTCAATTCGATACTGACGGCTGATCTGTGTGGTTACAGTAATCGTTCGACATAAGGTGGCAGTAAGACGACAACTGTAATCGAAGTCTGAAATCTATGATAACGCACTATACTGCGCGACGCCATGCATCCCTGATTTCACGGGAGGACTTCCTTATAATTTATTTGTACGTTGCGGAGACTAGTCAACAATTTTCATTTGGGCCTCATGCTAAGGTAGTGGCCTGGGTCTAGCAAAAATCCCGGCCCTTGAATTGACGAAAGTGACTGAAACTTGGTACACCACTGAATAGACATTCATAAATAATGAACCTGAATGATAAAAGTAATGGAAGTGGTAAGTTTGTGGTTTCAGTGGTCACGTGATGGAGAATATGACTATCAGGCTTTTCATTAAAGCGATTTTAAGCAAAAACAGGGAACGTGACCAAAAGCAAAAATCGTATTTTTCTTAATATCTCCCGATCAATTATGGAAAAATAAAAACATGCAGTTCTCCATACAGACCTATTTAGAACCACTTCACCTTTATATATATTTATAGGTGCTTTTTTTGGTTCTTAAGAAAAAATTTATGAGGAGCGGATTCGACAAAAACCGATTTCCGTCATAATCTAAACGGCTGTACACAGGCTATCATAATCATGCTCGGAATAAATAAATTGGACTGGAACTTATGTCAACGTCACCGGCTCAACAAGTTATCATCTATTATTGTGCCAAGTGAAATTATTTTTACACTGTAATATCTTACATGACCTACAAAAGTATGGGAATTATAGGTCCATGGTCAAACCCAGGCCTTAACTACGCGCCCCTCAAAGATATACTCTAATTGGTGTGCCTCAAGGACCTCAAGCTATTTTTACCCCCTAAAAGGTACCAATTGATATCTCAAACTGTTACCGATTTTCAATTTAAAGTACCAGTGTTTGAATGTACCCTAAAAGGTACCCATTAAGCGGTTTTCGAAATAATGCAAACTCAGGCGTTCAAAAAGTCCGTTGAAATCTGATATCGCTTCTGGGTCCTTCTGTCAAAAAATGATACTATAGCTAAAATATATTGTCCTAAAGATCGCATTTGGTAGGATTTTAGGTCCTTTTAGTATCAATTTTGTCAATTTTTGTTGGTGGGCGGAAGCGAAGGTCAGAGTTCGCATGCGCATCGTTATCATAGCAAAATAACAGTGACATTTGTAGCTTTGTGATAAATTTATAAAAAAAATTGTGAAAATATATACAAGTTAAGTAAAAACTGCTGCGGATACGCGACGTTTTCATGCTTAAAGAAAACTGATCTAATATTAGCCAACTGTAAACATTTCTTTTTTATCCATGTCTCTTATGGTAGGGCAAGACGACAATGATTCTAACAAACGACTAACTTAATGTTTACTTTATTCTCAATTAAATAAATACATATTTCCATTGCAAAAATAGTCAAGCTCATTAGTCTCCTTACAAAGAGAAATCTATACACAATATATTATAAAAACCTCGCTATTAAAACCGAGGGCGTTTTCTACTAGTCATCAGTTGATACGAGTTCATTGGCTGTTGTCAGCGTCTCATCATGATCATCAACGAAGACATCATTGGCATCGGCATCATCCAAAACATCACCAACATCATCTCCAGCATCCTTTTCATCATTTGATCCAATCTCATCACAATCCAAATCAATCTTATCATCATCATCATCATCCATACCGTCATTATCATCATCAAGATTAAAATCATCCAAACCCTCCATAGCAGCTTGTAACTCAGCGGCAAGATCAAGCTCCATATCCAGACCTTCTGTGAAATCTTTCGTCGAAGTCACATCAGGCGAGCCTGGCGGTTGAGGAGGGTCGGGTTCAGCCTCAGGAGAACCATGAGGTTGTGAAATTGGTTCTGGAGAATCACGTGGTAGATTAGGTTCAGGGGAACCACGTGGTGGGTCAGGTGATGGGTGTGGTTCATCACCACGTGGCGAGTTTGGTTCAGGAGAGCCGCTCGGCGGTAAATGTGGTTCACTTGATTCTCGTGGTGGATTTGGTTCAGGAGAATCATGTGATCGGCTTGACTTGGGAGATCCTTTGGCCGCGCCTAGTTCAATTTCACTGATTTGATTATCCGTTTCAGGGTGATTACCACGTGCTGGCTCCTGTGGAATTCCCGAGTTTGTTGCAATTTCTGACGTGCCTACTTTCTTCTCCTCACCTAGAATTTCGGTGTCTGGTATTCTGTCTTTTTGTTCCGAATTTTCAGTGGTCTTAGTTAATGTTGAGTTCATTTGTTCAGACGTTTCTGCCACGCCTTGTTGGCGTTCAGCGTATTTTTCACTGCTCTCAGGGATTTCGCCAAGACTACCAGGAAGTTCAACTGAGTCTTCACTCATTTCACTACCACCCCCAAGGGGTGATAATCTCGAAGAGACAATTCCCTTATCAAGTACATCAGCAATGCTGGTAGTCCTACTACTTCGTTCGTCTTCTTCACACAGAGTCTCAAGAGTGGAGTGGATCTCGTTCCTAAGCGACACTAGAGCTTCCGGCGACGGGGGAGGGGGTACCGAACCAGAATCGGTAATATTTGAAGTGGATCGGCATACCTCCATGGAAACAGCAGTATCATTGCTTTTGTTTACTAAGGATGAGTCTGACAGCACCATAGGTAATGCATCATCATCGTTATTTGGAGTTGAAACCCGCGAGGGAGTACTCTTGGGACGCTGCAGTCGTTTTGGTTTGGGAATCGAGACAATTTGTAATGATTTTGGAATGGATTCCCTTGACGGCTGCTTTAAAGGACGGGGAGGAAACCGTGATGGTGTTTCTGAGAATTGAATAGGAGTCCTAGATCTTGGTGGCCGCCACCCAGGGGTCATAATGCCCCCTCCTAATATCAACGACTTGTTTTTGCCAGTAGTTTCTTTTTGTTTTGACTCTGCTTCACGATAACTCCTGCCATACAGATCTCCCTGGAATTGCTCGATGATATCTTGAGGAATGAGAGTCTTGCTCCCAGGGCTTGGGCTACGACACCGAGGAGTACCTGATGGAACAACAAGGGCCGGCCACGTGGGTTCGAATCCTTCAGTAAGAAACACGCGTCCTTGGGGAATTTGCTCCTTCATGTCTGACAGTACGATTTCTTTCCCTACAGGGGTAGTCCTGCCCTGAATAGCATCCTCTTGAAAGACAGACTCGTCGGCGTCGTACACATTACTTAGGGTGTCCCATCGTCGCATAGATCTGTTCGTCTCCTCATCCTGTAATGAACTTTTACGACGAGACTGCGAGGTTCGGGAGAACCGAGCATATTCCGAGTACTTATCGGGGCTTATTGGCGTTGGAGCTGGAGCGCGTACTGGCGAGGGCGTGTACCTACAACATAAGACCAACAAATGATTAAATATTGGTTTTGAGGAGGTGGATCTCTAAGAAAAACACGGGAAAAGATATTGTTGACATATCATCATGAAATATTATCTTGAAAAACCTATACAGTCATTCTCAAAAAGGTTGTCCAGATGAAAAGACGTTTAGTCATTAATAAACATATTTGCATATATCACATGCCCACTTTCAATTTTCTGGCAAGAATTTTAACTTGTTTTTATCACGAAAATTAAGGATAGAAGAGTACGACTTACACAACGTATAATATGCAATTTACTTTGGTATTTTGAATTGAAATTCCTGCGAGAAAATTGAAAATGTGATATATGCAAATGAGTTAATTAACGACTAAATGTCTTTTCATCTGGACAACCTTTTTGAGAATGACTGCATACGAAAATGTGTTTTTCCAAATCTTTCCGATAATGACAAAAATTAATTCGCCTGATCATTTCCATGAGACATAAGTAAGCAATATTAGTTATGGACTTATGGACAAATGTCAAATGGCGCATAGTGAGATAGTGAATGCTGAATATGGTTCCCACTACCTCGGTAAAACAGAATTCCCTGACTTTTCAATAACCAAATTCCGTTTAACTGATTTTCTACTCAATCGATAGCAACATTAGGTACTTTAGGTTCGTAACCTGAGCATCATGGCCCCTCCCAAAATAAGCCTGATACTCAGGTTCTCGTACGTTATCAGGTTAGTGGAATTCCACAGGCATGCCAAGCTGTTGCTCAAATGGTTCTTTGACTTTCCCAAACCTAAAGTCCTGAATCAATTTTACTGATTTTGCAACATTCTTACAATCTCCATGGCCAAATTCAAAAAATCCCTGCATCTTAAAGTCAAAGGGAACACTGTTGTATACCGAAGACTATACATCGCGTTATCGAGGTTTCTGCTCAGTGGTATGGTGTCTGTATTAACCCAGGAGGACTTATAAAAAAATAGATCCAGTTTCTTTTCGTCTTGCAAACAACAATTGAGGGTCGATCTCAATGGGGTGGTGGCTATTACGGTTAACGGTTAATATTTTGGCTTTTTTACGATTACGATTAAAATGGGTTGATAACTAATTTCCATTGTTCTTGATGGTTAAAAATTATTTTTTATTGTTGAGAACGCTGGAAAAGCTATTACGATTAACTTTTTATTACGGCTAACGGTTAGTTTTTCCTATTATTACGGCTTACGGTTAAATTTTTGGCCCTTTTACGGCTAACGGTTAACTCCAATGAGACCCCCAACAATTGTCAATAGCTCTTTGTCCTAACAACCTTTTCAAAATAAGGGTAAACCATGGAAATGAAAACATTTAATTGTTTAATTTATGAGGGGCACAACATACGCAACCATTTTCCCATTTTCTGACGGGGGGGGGGGGCATGCATACATCGCAAGTGTAAACAAGGCTTGATTAGCACTTTACCTGAATGCACTATGAACATAGTATTTACTCTCAAACGATGTAGGTATAGGTGCTGACTCAGGTCGTCCACTGGGTACATTAACTACTAACGGTTCAGGTTTGGTAGCTCGAACAGGCACTTCACGAGGGCTTTCAGAATGTAAGCTAAGAGTACTTGAAGATGGAGTCACAGGTACCACGTTTACAGGCTCAAGAGCCACGCCCAGACTAAACCTTCTAGGTATTGAGCTAGTGCAGTGGTGATGTTTTGAAAGGGGTAAGTCTTCGATGGGCACGCCTATAGAGTTCATGGGTAGCAGCTCTCGTCCAGTTTTTTCTTCAGTGAGTTTATCGTCCACTTTTTGGCTCAATGCAAGCTGAGTAGCTTCCTCAGCTCGTTGTTGCTTCTCTATAAGGTCCCTCTTTTTCTGTTCTTCTATTTTTTCATCCTCTTCTGGTGTTGTAAACCGAGAGTTTATATCTACAGCAAGGTGCATTTTTGACCCTCCTTCTTCCTTGGATATAAAATCTTCAAAATCAAGAGAATCTTTAAGTTGATCAGGTTTTTGGGTTTGCTCAGTTTCTTTTCTTGGACTTGAGAATTTAAGAGCATCTTGTTTTTCCTCTTCCATTGGAGTGGCGTCATTACTAGAGGAGCAAAGTTAAACAGAATTAAAAAGAAAAGTTAAGAGGATGGATTGATAAAATGAGTAATCAAAAGGCAGAAAAGTTGAACTTTTTAAAAGAATGGAAGGGATAGAGAAAGGATGGATGGATAGAATAAACAAAATATATAGAGAAATTAAAAAAAAAAAAAAAACAACAACAACAACAGAGAACTGGCAAAATAAATTCACTGAGGATAGAACAAGAGAAAAGACCTTCAGTTGGCTTTTACTGCAATTTCAAAATCATACGAACTCGGACATGTAAACACTCAAGTGGTTTTTGCCAAATTAGGCCCAGTTCAAACGTCGAACTTTTGCCGCGTCGAATGCATTGAAAACAATGGATAATTAGACGGCCTTCTTTGATGTTATTAGATTCGACGCGGCAAAAGTTCGACGTCTGAACTGGGCCTTAGCTTCCGTCAATCAAAATAAAAAATAAAAAATACGTAGATTTAACTAATACCAAAATCATATTTAACTGTTACAGATCGTCTAAAGATCATATTAAGTCATTTGATGGGTTTTTAGGGATCTTATTCTTCTAATTGAGCTACTCCACTTTTCCTGCTCTTTTGAGTTCTTAATTCTAGTAATGTAATAATGAAGGGTTCCCTGTGAAAATGATCTAGTAAGTGATTTTTGATGGATGTCTGGAGATTAATTTTTCCAGCATAGGAAAGTTAGTTATACCATTTTATACCATATTTGAAAAAATATCATCAAAAAGTCACTTAGGTCATTTTCACATGGAACCCCTCATTTATTATTTATTGGAAGTCAAGTTTCCCTGCTCTTTTTAACTGTTAGCAAACAAATTTCCAACCAGATGGATTGATTTAAATGGTAAGCACCCCTGTATTACGATTTGCCCCATTCCAAATCAAGACTATCGTCTGGTGCAGCACATACAGTAATTATAATACTACTGGCAAATAATGTCAATTTTGTACTCTTTCATTTCTTCATTATTTTTAGTTGAATGTACATTTGTGAGTATATTTACCCCCATACCTCCAGTTCATTCTTTTCAAAATTCCTGACCAGACAGGTTTGGGCAAATTAGAGAGATCTTCCATGATTCTACAAACAAAAGTGAAAACCAGATATGGAAATTATCTTCAAGGAAGAGGGTCAGTAACCAACCATGTTTCACCTAGATCAAACTTTGGCAAATGACATGGCCACTTTCTTAAATCAGGCCTAATTTACATACCCATATTGAGTCAAATTAGGGTGGGGCTGAGCTGGGGACTTGTGGGGTGAGTGGGGTGGGAATGGCTGGCCACCAGTAGGTGTCTTGGTAGACTTTGGACGACACTGAAAAAATAATCAATAATTACTGATGAAGAGAGTGGAAAGATGTATGAAGAAGCATTGGGGGTCAATTAAGCAAATGGTTAGTACTTCACTGTGCAATGCACACTACTGTGGCCATCCAACATAACTTATTTACAAGTTAGCCAATCAGAGAGTGATATTTCGTTTTCATTTCACATTCTCGTGTGCAAATTGGTAGTGTGACCTTTCTTCAATTTTCATGGTTTTTTTTTTACTTTTTCTTGTCATAATGATAAGTAGACTAAATTTGGAGAGATGTGGCAAATAATTCAAATCAACAGGCTGACTACACACTTAGCTCATATTTTTGCAACGAAGTTAATTGGGTAGCCATGGTTGTAACTGAGTAGTACAGAAAAGCACCATGCAGGGACATCCAGGGCAAATAATACTTAAAAGCTCATGAAATTATTTAAGGGAACTTGATTGGCAAATACATGTTCAAAAATCTGCAAATCTGCACTCACTGGTTTTATAGTTTCCATAGAAACAGGCACAAGATCTTCAGTGACATCTTTTGGTACCACTGTTTTAGAATGATGCCGGCTGATACTTGCACTTGAGCTATGTAAACACAATTAAGGACTAAATTTTTATTTTAAAAAATTAAATTGATACTTAACAGTGTTTTCTTATATAGAGTGATCGCACTTAACCCGTGAAAAAGTACAAAATCTAATTAGTACTAAATAGTACAAAGTCCTTTGTTTTCCATTGTTTGATAGTGCTATTTTGCATTATTTAGCTAGTACAATTTCACGGATTAAGTGCGATCACTCTATATATATGTGTGTTGAATGTGGTAAGGAGTTGAATTTTAAAAGCATTAATATTGAAATGCTTGGGGCAGTGCCTCCCCCCCCCCCCCCAAAAAAAAAAGTCTCACATTTCTCAAACTCTTGTTTTTCATGAAAACACATCTTGCAATTACAAATTTTGAAAATTAACAAACGAAATTGGTGAGAAAAATTCTCAGGTATGTTGACAAGAGTTTGTCTTGGAGACTCACAATTAAGTCTTGTCTTTACAATTAAATTTTGTGTCCTTGTTGTAGTAGAAGTGTCAAATTTTATCTCCAAATTTTTTTTCAAATTTTGACGCCCCTACCACAACAAGGGCACAAAATTTAATCTGCTTAAAACAGTGTAAATTTAAAATATGCTAACCAACAATTTTTTGGGACATGGATGAATGTACCCACTTATAAATACATGTACAACTATAGGGGATGGTTGCTAAAGATTGGTTGTAACTGTTGAAATATTGCAATGATATACATGCAAAAAAAATCAATTTCACCTTTGGCTTGAACTTCTTCTTTTCTTTCGTCTCTGCATAAATCAAGATTGCAAAGTGTTGAGAAGTGCTATGCATGAACTTCTTGACTGAGTGGGAGGGCTGGATGGGAAAATATTTGCCTCAAGGTTATGCCGTATGGACCAAGCTTAGCATGGTCCATACAAAATAATGACCAAGAGCCAAATATTTTCCCATCTGGCCTGAATTAACTCAGTCAATAACCATTTTATCATATGATCTGGTTTTTCTGTTATAAAAAGTGCTAAAAAAACTCTGATATACAGTCAAATCATAGTTAATAGAGGGGAATGGTTAGGAAGCCTTTTGTTACATTTCTTTGTTCTAGTCTGGATGTTGAACTGGTCTTGACCGTGCACAAAGTTTGTTTAAATTCATTAGAAAATGGCTATATGAATGAACCGAAATGTTGTCTATTGGATTATTTATTGAAATATTCTAATATAATTAATTTTGAACTAGAATACATCGAACAAGCAGCGGAAAAGAAACATTTGGGTTCAGTTGCTCAACCATGGAAATTAAGGCGAAACAATGAAAAAATAAAAGATTTGTGCATGGTCACGGTTGAAAAAAATGAACAAAGACATATAACAAAAGGCTTCATAACCAGTCCCCTCTATTAACTATGGTCAAATAGAAAGATTTTATTGTCAAAAGAAAGATTTTATAATTCCTAGTATAATATTTAAGTCTATTGTTTATTTTGAACTATGAATTGAGATTAAACAGGAAAACACAATTTTGTTTTAAAAATGTTTTTCATGGGCTTCCTGTGGTCAAGACATGCACATATGAAACCCTGTGAACTCTTTCTCATGTGCAAGTGTTTTTGAACATGGTTTTCAGCACAGCAAATTCATAGAAAACCTTAATTCTCTACAACTTGTACAGTACCTCACTTTTTGACTTACTTTTTTATTTGAAGGACACCAAACCAAGTATGCAGAAGTCACATAAACTTCTTGCCAATCTTGATCAAGTTCATCTTGTTCATAGACTTCATGTACAGCAATGGTTGACACTTTAACACTCTTAGTACTCTCTCTAGTAGCAGTAGTAGTAGCTGTTTCAACTCTAGATGGGCTAGCAAATTGCTTTTTCCATTGCATTCGGCGCTGATATTCTGTCAAAGGGGGTGAGGCTGGGGATGGCCGTGGTGATCTTAGTGGCATTGGCGAACGTTCTTGGCTTTAAGAGATAATGGAAAATAACTTGGTAAGATTATGAATTTAATTAATTATTTAAAACTACTGTCTGTTCTGAAAGATGATCACCTTAACTTTGACAATCAGTTGGCATGCACCTTTCAGTACAAAATCCCTTTGGGGTAATGGGGTAATGTTAGAGTCTAATTTGAGTGGACTTCAGGCTAATAGAGAATGATTGACATCTAATGTGGGAAGTAAACAGTGACAACGAGGTCTGCATTCTCTTATACATGCATGTACCTTCACTAAAAGCAGTATAAAAATGAATAAATTATAGTCTTTTACAATAGAAGCAAAGTTAATGGGAGGGAGGTCAATAGACAGCCAACAGTCTACCACTTCAGCAGGATGAATGATTGAGCATATTTAAAAGGCCTTGTGTTTCACTTTACTACAATTTCTGCAAGTTGCATGCTTGTGAATTTTGTGATAACTTGGTCATCTGTTTGCTTATTTCCCCTATGGACCTACCCTGCAGTGTACATGTACTATAAGTATTGAATTTCCACTGAATGTCCAATTAAGATGACATATTCCAGTGACTTTGAACAAAGTTTCAGGTTGAGGTGTTTAGGCAAGTTTCTATACTTTTTGATGATGATGATGATTATCATGATGATGATTATCATGATTATGGAGTGAGCTGTCTCCAAAAGACAGATCTTGTCTTTGGATGAACATGCAGCTGGGTGATGCAAGACATGCAAATACAACTGCAGTGATTTCACCACACTTCCATTCAATTGGTCTACAGTCAGTTGTGTCTACATGATATATTCTTTCAACATGAGTTGAATCTTTGTTCAGAGTTGTTGGAATATATCTCTGATATCAGCTATTTTTCTGTATTAAAAAGGTGCTCGAAGATGATGGACATGCACATGGCTTGGTTGCCATGGTACCCTCCTTGATAGCCTTGTTAATTAATACTTGGCTGGTGAATTGTAAACAATGACACCTTTAACCCTCCACTAGGTATCTAGTCATCATTAAGTTAATCAATACAATTGAAATGGCCATAAAAATGGTCTAAGTGACTTTTCGATTTGTTGATCTGTTGATATTTTGACTGTTATTTATTTTAAGAGACTGTTATTTATATTAAGACTGTTGTTGATATTTTGACATAGGAAGCCCACTGATGCAGTGTACCTATTTTGACCACTTAAAAAAAGTTGAAAAAAAAAAAAAAAACAGAGAAGTCACTAAGGCCTTTTCCTTGGCCACCTCTTCAATTAGCTAGATACATATTATACCTGATAAGAGCAGAAGGTAGAGAAGGCAATGAAGCTGATCTCTTGTGAGGAATGACCTGGTGAAGATGTCTTCCTGTTGGAGAACTCTTACTACTGCTATCAAGATCACTAAACATATCTACTATTTTAAGAGTTGGTAGACCCCCTATAAAACAAAAGGAATTATCTTGAGTATGATATCATAAGGATATATATAGTTTGCAGCTACAGTATCTTAAAAGTGATGGTAAGCCTGATGGTTAACTTGTTTATTGCTTAATTATGAAGAGATGGGAAATGCAGACCTGTTGAGTTTGTATCAGATGCTTGGACTGATCACAACACAAAAGCAGTGTTTTACATACATGTATAGGAGAAGCTGCATGAAGGGAAATCTGATCGATTCTCTGACTACAAAAAGCTACCAGTGGACATGACTTTGTTTCATGCCAAATTTCTTCTTTAAACATTTAATTAATACACCCAGTAAGGGCAATTTTCCATTTCTGCGTTACAAAAATGTTTGAAATGGTGTGGCACTGGAGGACACCACTGGAGGGCATTCTGACATAGCAGGCAACTGCACCACATGTAAGTTTACTGATAACTATTTTCAAACTGTTCTTTTGTTTAGGAACTATTATGGATATTGTACTTAATCATATAAATATGCAATTAATTCAAGAGTTATATTTTAGACTCGATTTCCAGCTGCTAAGCTGGGTTCCTGGGCTGCGTTGGAAACACTCTAAAATTTTAGAGTGAAACTCAATTAAGCTTATTAACAAATTAAAGATTAAACTTGTCATGTATAAACTCCATTACCGTCAGTGGCCTCTATTCGCTGCTCTTTTCTTGAAAAGATCTCCTCCATTTTAACAGGGCTACTACTACTTGATCCATGAGATTGTACTCCATTTCTACGCCAAACTGCTTCTCTTACTTGCTGTAGATTTGAACGCCAACATTCTGGATGTTGACACAGAGAGCTACAACAAACCTGACATGGACTTTCGGCACGCATTTTAACGCGTTTTTAGACAAGACTAAGCTGTCCAATAAAGCATTTTAAGGACCAAAGCATCATTTATATAAATTCCTTTTGTATTTAAAGGCAAATTTTGTGCTTGAAGAACACACTTTGCTATAAAATAGCCGCCGGTCTCAACCATCGGCAATGTTCTTTTGCTTATTATGACGTCACCCATAGCAACCTCATACCACAGGAACCCCAAATGAAATCGCTTGAAAAAAACAAAGGAACCCCGTTAAACAAAATCACAGGAAAATTCAATACAGAAAAGAATACTATTAGTTGTGTCATTAGTTATATTTGGAGGAAAGTCTGATTATACTGGAATCTTCTGAACTCAATTTTTTAAGATTTTGATGTGTCATTTCAAGTGTTTTGTCACATGGGTGGTTCCATGAGGATATTACGTCATTCCTCCCCACGCCCCCAACGATCGTTCTTTCGCAAGAACACGCCGCCATATTTGCTGCAGTTCAGAGTTTAGAAGCTGATTGCAGTGGTCGTTTTCTGATTGACTTAGTAAGAAATTTACTTGTTATTAGAATTTGTTCTCTTGCTGGAATGGGAGTGATCAAAGAATATCAAATTGCTCTGCCGATCTCTGTAGAAGAGTATCACATTGGACAGTTGTACGCCGTGGCTGAAGCCAGCAAGAATGAGACCGGTGGAGGAGAAGGAATTGAAATAGTGGTGAATGAGCCTTATGAAGTAAGTGACAAGGAGGCCATGGCTAGGAAAATTGGATTTCCTGGACAGTATACACATAAGATATTCCATCTTGCCAGTAAAGTTCCAGCTTTTATACGTCTTCTTGCACCCAAAGGTTCATTGGAGATTCACGAGAAAGCATGGAATGCCTATCCTTATTGTAGAACAGAGTATAGCAATCCTGACTACATGAAGGAGGGCTTTCATATCATTATCGAAACCTGGCACAAACCTGGTTTGCCAGAAGAAAACTTAAATGCTCATGAATTGTGTGGAGAAAAATTAGAAAAGAGAGTTGTAGTTCCAATTGACATCGTAAATGACCCAGTGTCTCAGAACGATTACAAAGAGGACGAAGACCCTTCCAAGTTCCACTCCAATAAAGCTAATCGTGGTCCTTTGACACCTGATTGGAAACAGAAAGAGGGTGAATATCCTTTTATGACGTGTTGTAAACTTTACGATATTGAATTCAAATGGTGGGGTCTGCAGACAAAAGTGGAATCGGTCATCTGTCGTGCTGTTCACCGCTTGCTTCGTAATTTCCACCGTCAGTTATTCTGTTGGCTGGACAAATGGTATGGGATGACCATTGAAGACATCCGAAAAATCGAAGATGAAACAAAGGAAGATTTGGAGAGAATGAGAAGTCAAGGAAAAGTCCAGGGAATGGTTGAAAAGTAGGCAATGCATTTTCAAAATTCATGTACACTCGCCATGTCAATAAATTTTCCTTTTGCAGTTCTGTGTATAGTTTAGAGTAGAGCTAAATCAATGCTAGAATGTTTGGCCTTTTTGTAATCATTTAATGTATAGTATTAATAGAATGGGAACATAGTTGTATGGCATTACATAGGTTAGCACATAGATGGAATCTTGCACATCACATGTAAGTTATCAATATCAAGCATCTATGTCAGTAACCCTCCTCCCCTCCCATTTGGGAGTAACATTACATGTGTGGACATCTGCTTTTTATAAGCTTTCCTTTCTTTGAAGACGGGACAACACCTCAACAGCTTTCATCAGTGACTGTAAATTATCTATGAATCTCTCATAAGAGCCAATATCACATGACTGAGAAATCTATATTATGGAAACATAAACATGTAAGCTACGGTCATGGCTGTGTCAAAGTCAACCAATCAGAATCCCTCGATGGATCATTAGCCAATCAGAATTGAAAGTTGTGGTTTCAGTACAGTTATGGTACAAGAGGAATAATCACCCTTTTTTCTTCTTCTATCAATTGTGCATTTTGACGTCCTACATGTGCCCAAAATGATGGATAGTGCTATCTGCTGGGTATAAAAAGCTATTATTTTATCCTCTGGTAAGGATAGCACTATGCACCTTTTGTACAACTGAGGTCAGAAACTCTTTTGCTTTGTTCCCCACAAAGGTAAATGATTTTTTAAGTTGATAAGGCAAAAGAATTCAGTGTTAGTTGCTGTTTTGAAAACTTACTTTGAGGATATCTAAATTAATACAACTGTTATTAGAGTGCAAACAGTATATTCAGGTGAAATGTTTGTAATACTACATTGTGCAATTTTATGCAACTGAAACAATAGATTGCTTTCTGTTGTTTATTTAACACTATTTTGTACTATTTAGTAATTTGTATTTCGTGGATAGAGTGATGGCACTTAATCCATGAAACAAAAATTATCTAATAATAAATATCTAATAGTCTAATCAAAACAAAAGAAAACAATGGAAATAGTGCCTACTAATATCTGTTAGACTAATTTATCTATTTCACGGATCAAGTGCCACCACTCTATATTGTTTGCACTCTATATTACCTTATTATAAAATAATATATATTGTTTGTAATGTAGTATATTCAGTAGCCATCATACTGAAATCATGTTAAACTTTATCAGAACATCAAAATTGCAACCACACATTGATTCTGGCCATGAAATACTCAGTGCTATCCAACAAGAGTTTTTTGTTTTTTTGTTTGTTGTTTTTTATGAATATACAACTTAGCTTTGGGGTACTGTTTTCCTTTTTTTGACTGGTTGTCATTATTTCAAGTTTAAAAATTCTTTGTTTGGGTTACATTCATATCAATGTCTTACTCAAATGTACCCATAAAAAATAATACTGAATAGATTGACACAAACTGGAATGAGAAAATATTACAACCAAATGTAAATATCATTGTTAGGAGATATTTATGATAATGGAATGTGATGTGTGTCTAGTCATAATATAGCTTGTGTTACATTGTGTTATAAACACTTGAGGGGCTTAACTAGTGTTTAGTCCAGATGTGATGCAGGCTAGTAATAATGTAAAGTGAGATTCAAGGCTGTCATCTTTGAGAACAGGAACAATCAGTGAGGAGCCCATGGAAATAGCTTAAGTAATTTTCCAGTGATTTGTCTTTTTAAGTTTTCTCCAATGGTCCAAGAAAACGTTTCAATGTCAAAATGTCCATGACTGGACAGGACATCAAAAGCTAATAGAATTTTTAAACACAATGCGACTATCTTTAATTTGCAAGACATGTTTCAGCAGTACATCTGCCGTCCTCAATAAACCTGGGCATGTAATACTAATTAGCTGTTGTTTACTAGATGCAAAGGAACAAAAGGAGACAAAACGTTTAGCATCTAATAATTTTTAGTTGCTTAATTAGCAGTGCCCAGGTTTATTGAAATCACTCTTTATTATAACCTTGTACAACTGAGGATGGCAGAAGTACTGCCACAATGTGTTGCATATTAAGATAGTTATATATTGTGTTTAAAAATTGAGAACTTCTTTATGAGAAATTTTTTTTCCTGAAAACTCATTAAATTTTGTTCTGACCTCATAAATAGCTGCCTAGAATATCTATTAATGAAAAAAATATGTCAAAGATGATGTTTACAATAATATTGAAGTTTTGAAAATTTATAAAATGTCAGCTAGTAAAGTTATCATTAAATTGCAGTCTTTATAATGCTTCAAAAAATATTGCTGATTAAATTGATGTACATTTTGCAAATTAATTATGCATGAAAAGTCACAAAGAGTTTGCCTTTTGCATCCTCAAAAATTAAACCAAGGGATACAGGGTGCATGCATTGTATCTCTGAAATAAAAACAAGGTATTGATTGATTCATCTTAATTTCTACTCTAAATAGTGCAAGGTTATACAAACTATCCAACATAAGTAATAACATCAAATATACAAGAAGGATGAGAAAAAGACAAAATACAGCTAGAATATCATTGTTTTTATTTCATTGCCACATGCTTGTTTTTCTTCAATTCCCAATGTTAGAGTAGAGTGATTGCACTTGTGAAAAAGTACTAAAAAGCACTAATAACCTAGTCTCTGCAGGCAACTGTTGGGATCCCTTTTTTTTCTGGCCGGGAAAGAATGGGCCCCTTTTTCCTTCCTCCTCTCCCCCTCCCCCCTCGTTTTTCCTTCTCCGGTCTTTCTCGTTCGTTTGTATTCGAAAGGAAACCCCAAAGAGTTGCCTGTGGAGGAGGCTACTAATAAACAATGAAAAACAATTGTATACAATGTTTACCCTGGTCAGAGGCTTTCTTTTATGTCTTATAATATTTTTCTTATTTTTGTCCTTTGTTTATATTTATACGTCGTTATTCTTTTTCTTTCTATCTCGACGCATTTATCAAAGAAAAATTAGAAGAGAAGAAGAAGAAAAAAACATTGGGACCAGGGTATACAATGTGCTATTTAGATTTGGTCCTTTTTTATGGGTTAGAGTGATCGCACATAACCCCTGCAAAAATACTGACTAAGTAATTAAATAGTTCAAAGTAGCAGAAAGTAGCACTAATTAAACAATGTAAAACAAAGGATATTTGGGACTTTTTAGTATATGCTAGATTTAGACTGAAAGAAAGGAAAAGTCAGAGAAAGAGTTGGGCCATGGGCTCCCAGACCGCGATTAAAAATGTGTTCAAGTCGAGATTTGACTTGATAAATACAAAAAAATTACGGAAGCTTGAACTCTAACCTCGTTTAAGTCGTGATATTTGGAAAAGGTCTATAACAGAAAATATATTTAACCCGGGGGGGGGACTCCCTTTATAAAAAGGGGCGTGGGTCCTCGTCGTCCCTTTTAGGGTTTGAAATCAGTGTTTTGGCCCCGCTTAGGGTGGACAATGACAAGAATGCCCACCAGCTGAGTTTGTGGTCCCTTTTATGGTATAAGATTAACAACAATTACTTCTTTTCAAAGATTGATTTTATTATAACCCTTATAAAAGGACTCCCTTATAAAAGGGGGCGGGATCGAGAAACTGAACTAAAATGATACGCTACTGATTGGTCCCTCTTTAGGGGTGAAATTTCATTACTGCCACGCCCATCATCTCACAATAGTTGTCCCTTTTAGGGGTCATGTTCAGAATTTCCGAGGAGGACCCCGCCCCCTTATGGGAGTCCCCCCCCTCGGATATTTAACTGGTAACAAACGCGGCTTCGTCTCGTGGTCTACTATGATGAGCACTTATTTATTTGCAAGCATCTTATTCTGACGTCATGCGTGCGTCTCGAATGGGAGCTGGGAAACTTGAGGTCCAGATACACGGTGCAACTTTTCCCGAAACATTTGCTGAAACACCGCGCGCAACACGGTTGCACCGTGTGTCCACCACTGAAACATCATTCTCGTGCAATGTTGCGCCCAACAGTTCTGGACAGTTTCAGAAGTAGAACTGAATCATACTTCTGCGGCTGTTGCGCGCAACGTTTCTCGAAACATTGGAATGGGTGGACACACGCTGCAACATTGTGTTGCGCGCGATGTTTCAGCAAATGTTTCAAGTAATGTTGCACCGTGTATCTGGGCATTTACAGTAAATACGTACCGTCATCGTGTCAGTGCCGCGTGTCATAATTTTTAGTTAGAGTGGTTTTCGTATGAGTGGGAACACTGTACGGTTACGATACGATACGGTTACAGCAGGAATTTCGAATGTTTTTATAGAAACTATGATACTGGTACAGTTACGATACGATACGGTAAGTTTCCCACTCATACGAAAACGACTCTACTTTATATTTTAGATAGTACACACGCTGTGATTGGAGCTTTGTTATTTTGTACGGAGAAAATTCGAACTTTAATTTAGAGCGGTTTTCATAAGACTGGGAAACAGTACGGTCACGGGTACTGTACTTGTACTAGCACGGTCATGTGCGGCATGGATCGTACCGTTAGGCCTATACCCCGGGCCCTAAAATCGCCGTTATTTTGGGCGATCTTAGGCGATATTGGGAAATTTTGGCCATTTCGAATTGGCTCTTAGGCGATATTGGGCGATATTGAGCGATCATGGGCGATCTTGGGCGATCTTAGGCGATCTTAGGAAATTTTGGCCATTTCGCTTTGGCGCTCTTGGGCGCTCTTGGGCGATATTAAGCGATATTAGGCGATTTTAGGGCCCGGAGTAGGCCTTACCGTTTGCCACACTTTTGGCAATGGTAGCTAAATAATCCACTGTTTACTATTAGCAATGTAATTTAAATAAACAGATAAAATCACGATATTGATTAGGTAACGTTTGAAGTTCATGTTGATTTCAATAGAATGCAATAGAGACCTTAAAAATGACCGCGTTTACGTATACGGCAAACCGCTGACGACAAACAGCAAAAATTGACTTTAATTTTGATTTTATGTATTTTACTCTAACCCTTTAGATTAATACAACAAGCAAATAAAGAACGAATCTCTAAAAAAAAGAAAATACAAATATCTAGTCACTTAAAGTAATTCCGTAGTTTTGCAGTGCGCATCTCTACTGCGCATAACACAGTTCAGCCTATTTTGATTTGTTCGATTGTAAAATATATATATTTGACTTACAATGATGCAAGCTTTAGTCTTTTGAAGTTTTTAACAGTAGACACGCTCTATAAAGAGGCGCTATAGTGGCTACTCGCCTTAGTCCTCTTCGGTCACAGGCTGTTTACGACGTCTTGTTTCACACTTTAGCGCGTCGTAGCCGGTAACAAGCACGGGAACCTATTCTTTTTATTTTTGCAAATCCACGATAATAAGGTTCTCTATCATATATATAATTATAGTCAATATTCTATGTCCAGTTTTTTAGATATTTTCCAATATTAAAACGTGCGGTGGGAAGGTTACCTTCTTTCTGGAAACGCATTTTTACAACAATTTATTGCATCTGCTCAGATTCAAGAAATTAATCAGTATTTTTGACGCGATTTTGATTTTCGAATCTTGAGCCCTCAAGACACAAAAGATGGTGTACTTTAAAGCAATCTAGCGCAAAAACGGCTAAGGTGGCCCCCATTTTTATTTCAGTTTTGGGATAAGCAACTCAAAAATTATTACTGTGTGAAGTTTTATGAGAATTCCATGTTTAGTTTTATTTCTACGGAATTGCCTTAATAAGTGTACAAACGGCTGAGGACAGACGGCTAAAGTTTGCCCTTTTACGGTTGCCGTTTCGGCCGTAAACGTCAATCTTAAGGTCTCTAATATCGCACCTACTCAAGAGACCATAATACTAAGAGAGCGAAGCTCAGTATTGATGTCTGTGCGATGTTCGTGGCGCCTAAGGCTATTTTTAGTAATTTCGCCATCGCGCGCGCAAGACATCTAAACAATAGAATTCAAACGGTCCCGTCCGCGCGCACGTCAAAAATCAAATTCTATTGGTTGAGGGCCTTGCGCGCGCGATGGCGATGTTACTAAAAATAGCCTTAGTCGCCGCGAACATCGCACAGACATCAATACTGAGTTTCGCTCTCTTAGTATTATGGTCTCTTGACCTACTTCGACTTCAATAATGCAACAATGAATCGAATCTTCGATGTTTGCATGGCCGTTTTGACTGTAATATAGAGCACTGTTCGTACCGTGTCAGTACCACTGATCGACGATGTCCGGTTATAAAAACATTGGAAATCAGTCGTACGAAATCTACTCTAAAGGCGTTGTTACACTGTGCAATTTTCTCAGCAACTTGTCTCGCAACGGAAACAAGTTGCTGGAGGATTGCATATAGTGTAACAGGATTGTCTTTCAATTTTTTTTGTTACGCGTAGCGTTGCACTACAAAGTAGAACTCAGGTCTACTTTTCGCAACGCATTGCATCCAGCAACTTGCAATGCCATTGCACAGTGTATCACCTCTCCAGCAACTTTCCTCGCAATTTTTGAGGCACGTCAGTTTTCTACGAGCGCATGCGCAATTTCTCATTTCGCTCTGAGGAGCTCTGGGTACGAGTAAAATATTGCAAGTTGCTGGAGAAAATTGCACAGTGTAACAGTGCCATGATTTTCTCAGCAACTTGTTTCGCAAGGGAATCTCATTTCCCCGAGTTTGGAACCGAGTCCGAGTTAGAGTTGAGTCCGAATTGGAGTCCGAGTTAGGGTCCGAGTTAAACCACAGGGAGCCCAAGCTTACCACCTTTAGCATTGTTCAGTACAAATTTCAAATAAATGTCAAAAATTACCTACAAATAAATTTAGAGTTGGTTTTACAGTTCAGTAAACTATAAGTGTGACGTACATGAACTTGTCACGTGGTCAAGAGTGACGTAAGACATTTAAGTAGTATTAAGTTACTCAAGAGAGTAGAGAATCAACACGTGTATGAGTAGTGAACGTTACGTTTGTGAATAAAGAGTTTTACTACGACGATAGTTCTGTTACAGTTTCATACGTATAACATAATTTGGGGGCTCAGACGAATATGGAGGATCTAGACTCGGCACAATTTAACTTGGAGCGTGTAATTCTGGACCTTTCGTTGCAAGATTTGATGCGACTCGCGACACATCTGGAAATTACTGTGGAAGAAAGCGATGGTCGGTTAAAAGCTCTACGAATGGTCAGAAGGAAGGTGGAAGAGGATGTTGAAGGCGCCGAGGATGCATTGAGTATAGTAAACCAGATAACGGAGTTTATTAAGCAGTCACCGACACAAGATAATGATTCAGACGCTAAGGATTCAGACGCTAATATTGAGTACACCAAAGCCAAGGAAGACCTTGAACGCATGCGAGCCGAGTTCGACAAAACAGTAGCGGCACAAAAGAAACAGATCGAAGAAGCGACAGCCAAATTGTCTGCGTTACAGGGTACCAAAGAATCTACATCGCCACAAGTAAGCCCACCTAACGATATTCAAAATAAGTTTGAGTCAATGTTACGACTCCGAGAGTTTAAGATAAGTGGCTCAATCGGAGGTGAAAAGGATAAATTATCGTATGTTGGACTGATGCGTCAGGTAGATTGTGGGCTTCAGAAAGGATATAAGGAGACAGATATAATAGAAGCATTGATACGCTGTATTAATCCAAACACTAAATTGAAATCATACCTCGAGATAATGACAGATCTAACACTACAAAAGCTTTGTCAAATATTGCGAGTTCATTATCAAGAAAAAACCGCTTCAGAGCTATACCAGGAACTTACATCAATTGTACAAGGACCGAAAGAAAGCTCACAAGACTTTCTTTTACGAGCATTATCGTTAAGAGAAAGGATCCTTTTTGCCTCGAAAGCAGAAGAACATGGTATGAAATATGATGCTTCTTTAGTTAAATCCCTCTTCAAACATGCCTTTGAAACCGGGTTGAGAGATGATGCTATACGCAGTAAGATAAGAGATACCTTACACAACGACAGCGTTTCTGACGAAGAATTAATGAGATCCCTAAACAAGATCGTGTCTATCGAAGAAGAAAGACAAAATAAGTTACGAGCATCGCAAGGTAAACACAACAAAGATTTGAAAGTGAATTCTATAAATACCGCCGCGACCGGAAACGAAGACGCATCTATGAAATCTAAAACAAAATCTGATAACGCAAGCCTTCTTAACACACTAGAAGCTTTACAAGCACAAGTAGCAAATTTAAATGCTAAATTTGAAAAATCGCGTCTTCAGGAAACTCCTGCACGCAATATGACCAACAACACAGCAAGGTATCGCAGGAAATGCCAGGGTTGTCTAGATAATAATGTGAATCAATGCAACCATTGTTTTAAGTGTGGATCTACTGATCACATGGCCAGGGGATGCAAGTCGGGAAACGGGAACGTGCTACCTCCGCGGGACAGGAAGTAGCTACTGCCTTTACATCGTCCCAACATTGCAATTATTGTGGAAATACCGGGAACTGGAGTCGTTGTTCGAGTTGCAAAACCGTATACTACTGTTCAATTGAATGTCAACAAATGGATTGGTCATCGCATAAAGATGTGTGTAAAGGGATTAACTATTTAACCTCTAAAGATGCACATATTACGGATACTAATAATGGATTGTTTACATGTCATTTGACACCAAGACAAAAGGGACAACTCACACAACTCATTGGACGTAAGTGTACTATTACATGTTATTTAAATGACTATAAAGCAGAAGCTTTATGGGACACTGGTGCCCAAGTATCAGTTTTATCTAAGCAGTTTATTGAACAACACTTACCATCATCAACTATTCATAGTATTGCTGAACTTGTGGGGTCTACAGACTTAGACTTAAAAGCAGTTAACGGAACAAAATTGCCCTTTGAGGGGTGGGTTGAGGTAACATTTGAACTACGTAATGTAAATAATGATACTACACGCTGTGTTAAAGTCCCTTTCTTAGTGGCCAAGTACTCCATCGATCTACCAATAATAGGATATAACGTAATTGAGCAACTGGTGACCAATGATAAGGACAGTGAGAATGTACTAGGATCGTTATTATCGTGTAATCTAAATGGAAAAGCCAGCTCAAATGTCAGTGGTTTGATAAACTTTATCAATTCTGTGGATGAAAACAAGCATGAACTTTGTACTGTTAAAACAAACAAAAGAGCCATATCAATCTCTAGTTTAGACACTGTTGTTATATCATGTCGTGCAAATACTGGCTATCTAGATGAAGAAACACCGGCTTTGTTTGAACCTGACATAACAGATTGTTTGCCATCAGGACTAGAGGCACATGAAACATTGTTAAAATTAGGACGCGGAACATCTAGTAAGATTGAAATACAAATAACCAATAATACGAAGCATGACGTCATTTTGGCGGGAAGGACAATTATTGGTCGTTTACATCTGGTTCGTTCTGTCACACCCGTTGAGGTTAAACAAAACATGTCTACAACGCAAAGCAATTTAAATGTTCATTCTATTCATATTGATAACACAGATAAAGTACAAGAAACGAATAAAAACACTGCTAGATTGACGGGATCACTAGCTGATATTCAATTAGGAGACTTAACAGAGGAACAATACTCGCTTGTTAGACAAATGTTGATTGATGAATCGGAATCATTTTCAAAGGATGACACAGATATCGGCTGTATAGAAGACTTTCAAATGAACATAAATCTAACTGACAATCAACCAATTCAGCGCAATTACACACGGATACCTAGACCGTTATATGAAGAAGTTAAATCATATATTGAAGATTTATTGAACAAAGGCTGGATACAACCATCTCGATCAGCTTATGCTTCACCTGTAGTTTGTGTACGGAAAAAGGACGGTGATCTACGTTTATGTATTGACTTTAGAGAGCTCAATAAGAAAACTGTTTCAGATCGTCATCCGATTCCACGCGTGCAGGATATTCTCGATAACCTGGGTGGTAACTCCTGGTTTAGCATGCTAGATCAAGGGAAAGCATACCATCAGGGTTTTATAGCGCCTAGTTCAAGACACCTAACAGCTTTTATTACGCCCTGGGGACTCTGGGAGTGGGTTCGCGTTCCATTTGGTCTTAAAAACGCCGTCGCAGAATATCAACGATTCATGGAGAACAGTCTAGCTGGACTTAGAGATGACATTTGCGTGCCGTATATTGATGATGTTATTGTGTATAGCAAAACGTTTAAAGAGCACGTTGAAGATATACGGAAAACGCTTCGTCGTCTGCGTGAAAGTGGCGTCAAGCTAAAACCGCGGAAGTGTCGGCTATTCAAACGCGAAGTCACGTGTTTAGGTCGTATAGTCTCCGCAAATGGTCATCGTCCCGATCCATCGAGTATTGCAGCCGTTGTTAGTCTGAAGGATAGTAAACCTGTAACAGTCGGAGAAGTACGAAAGTTACTTGGTCTTCTTGGTTATCACCGCCAATACATTCCTAACTTTTCTAAAATCGCCAAGTGTTTGTTTGATCTTACTAAGTCTGATAGTTCTACGAACGAAAAAGGAGGACTTACTTCGTCAACAAAAATTGCATGGAACTCTGAACACCAGCAAGCTTTGAACTTACTGATCGAAGCTTTGACATCACCTCCTGTACTTGCGTATCCAGATTGGAATAAACCATTTCTGTTGTTTACAGACGCTTCTAAAGAAGGCCTTGGTGCTGCACTGTACCAGGAACAAGAAACCAAGATCAAACCAGTAGCATTCGCGTCTCGTACATTGACTCCTGCTGAACGTAATTACCACCTGCATTCAGGAAAACTAGATGACATTTGCGTGCCGTATATTGATGATGTTATTGTGTATAGCAAAACGTTTAAAGAGCACGTTGAAGATATACGGAAAACGCTTCGTCGTCTGCGTGAAAGTGGCGTCAAGCTAAAACCGCGGAAGTGTCGGCTATTCAAACGCGAAGTCACGTGTTTAGGTCGTATAGTCTCCGCAAATGGTCATCGTCCCGATCCATCGAGTATTGCAGCCGTTGTTAGTCTGAAGGATAGTAAACCTGTAACAGTCGGAGAAGTACGAAAGTTACTTGGTCTTCTTGGTTATCACCGCCAATACATTCCTAACTTTTCTAAAATCGCCAAGTGTTTGTTTGATCTTACTAAGTCTGATAGTTCTACGAACGAAAAAGGAGGACTTACTTCGTCAACAAAAATTGCATGGAACTCTGAACACCAGCAAGCTTTGAACTTACTGATCGAAGCTTTGACATCACCTCCTGTACTTGCGTATCCAGATTGGAATAAACCATTTCTGTTGTTTACAGACGCTTCTAAAGAAGGCCTTGGTGCTGCACTGTACCAGGAACAAGACGGGAAAATGAGAACAATAGGCTATGCTTCGCGAACACTTACACCTGCAGAACGAAACTACCACCTGCATTCCGGAAAGCTGGAATTCCTTGCATTGAAGTGGGCAATCTGTGAACATTTTCGAGACTATCTTTATTTCGCACCGCATTTTACAGTGTACACTGATAACAATCCGTTAACATATGTACAGCGCACCGCAAAGCTGAATGCGACTGGTCATCGGTGGGTGGCAGAGTTAGCGGACTTTGATTTCGATATCAAATACCACCCAGGTCGCATGAACTCAGTTGCGGACACGCTTAGTCGCTTACCATTGAAGACAAATATCGATGAACACTTCAAGAAGTTTACATGTCAGGATGAAATCGATGCTACGTTTGCAGGTATTACAACGTTAACCTCGGGTGAGTCAGTGTGGATAACATCAATCAGCGATCAGAGATAGCCTCCTCCGCAGGCAACTGTTCGCTTTTTCGCTTTGGGCCTCCTGTGTTAAAGACACGTAGTGGCCTGGACGCCAGGCGAGAAAAGGCGAGAGTTGCCTGCCAAATATCGACAACTACTTGTCAGATCGCGCAGGTCGGTTCGCGCATCTTAAAATCTCCTAAGCAGGGGAGGGGCGTTAACAATTCGTAGCCTCAAAGATGTCTACGGGGTACAGTGTTAGAATTTTCTCATTGTGTACGATCTCTTATAAACTAAATCGCCTGTATTCCTACTTTCGCGGCACAAAAATTATTACCGTTGTAATGATGTAAATGGTCACGAAAATCCATAGCAAATTCTTAGCTTTCAAAGCTGCTTTGAAGTTTTGATTTGAGTAAACTGATTAGTATAAACTGATTGCGCCCGGCACACATCCGTGGAAGTCCGTGAGCTCGACGCATGGAAATGGAGTATCTACTATGATCTACTACATATGACGATATAAAAACAGCCAGATAGTTCCTCAGGTTCTATTAGAAAGTATGGAAACTTCAAACTGTTTCCCAGATACTTCACAATCATTCCTTTGACGACGTTCAACAGCAACAACAACAACTCGAAGATATTGATCTTACAACGGGAGAGGGTTGATTCCAATACAAAGACTTTAGACCGTTGCATTAATAAATGTTGTGTTGGGAATAAATAAAATCAAACATGTCTTGACAGACTTGAATAGTGGTGGAGGGAAATCGTTAGCCAAATATAAGCTTCCTGCTGTGTTAGCATCAAGGTCAACCGTCGTTAATAATTTGTCCGATAAAATTACTGCCTTTCAGATCAGCCGGCGCTACTTAGCGTTTACCGCCGGAGATATATCGTAGGGAATACAAAATTTATTAAAGAAATACATTTGTTCAAACATATTCTTGACCTCAGAAGTGATCGAACATATAACTGAGTAGTTTACATGAGTTTAAGCCTGAGCGGCAGACTCTCGAATTCTATGAAATCTTACCCTGCTTGGCAGAGGTTTCGTTATTTTCCCCCTCTAACGGAAAATAACGAAACCTCTGCCAAGCAGGGTATGAATTCTTTCAGTATTTGAATTTTTTCCGCTTTCTCTGAGCCTTTTTGTATTCGAAGTACTATTCTCTAGAACATATTTGAGTCTCTGAAATGAATCAACTACTGAGCCACTGGGAGAAAGGATTTTGGCAACACAGTGAGCCCCCTAGGGTACCCGGGGTGCATCTGCATGTCCTCGAGGTACCACTGCGTGTCCGTACCCTTCGATATTTGGCAGGCAACCCCTTCTTCTTTTTTCCCTCCTCCTTTTCGTCCCCAGTCTTTTTTCTTCTCAAAATTTCGCACAGGAAGCCCAAAAGGTTGCCTGCGGAGGAGGCTAGATCAGAGAAACGACGATCAAATCGACGATCAGCCATCACTACGTGACATAGAAGGAAAGCGTATGACAACACGTCAGCTATTACTTGCTCAACAAGCCGACCCTAGTATCAACAGAGTAATCAACATCAAACAGCGTGGACAACGTCTCAACCGACGACAGCTTCAACTAGAGAGTCGTAACACGAGAGCACTGTTACGTGAATGGGACAAACTAGAACTTAGTAATGATGGATTACTACGTAGACGCACGAGCAATCATCTACAACTAGTACTACCTGCTGCCAAGCGATCATTAGTCTACAGAGAACTACATCAGGAGATGGGACACCTTGGTGTTGATCGTGTCATTAGCTTAGCACGTGAACGTTTCTTTTGGCCTCGAATGCATGATGATATCACACATTTCGTGACTAAAGTCTGTCATTGCCTCACGCAACGCCGCCCACAATCGCAACCACGTGCACCGATGCAACATTTGACGTCATCATCACCGTTTGAGCTGATTTCGATTGACTTTTTGCACTTGGAGAGGAGCTCAGGTGGTTATGAGTACATCTTAGTTGTCGTCGACCATTTTACAAGATTTGCGCAAGCTTATCCAACAAGAAACAAGTCTGCCAAGACTGTAGCTGATCGCATCTTTAATGACCTCATTCCTAGGTTTGGTTTTCCTGCGCGTATACTACATGACCAAGGCAAGGAATTTGAAAACCATCTATTCAGTCAACTAGAACAGTTAAGTGGTATAAAGCATGCGCGCACAACACCATACCACCCTCAGGGGAACGGTCAGACAGAACGTTTTAATCAGACTCTATTAGCCATGCTGCGAACATTACCAGAGGACAAGAAATCTCGTTGGAAAGACTACGTTAACAAAGTGGTACATGCCTATAATTGTACGCCAAATACGAGCACTGGGTTTTCGCCATTCTATCTCCTTTATGGCAGAACACCGCGACTTCCAATTGATCTCATCATTAACCGCAATGTAGAAAACCCATCCAACCAGAGAGCTTTTGTGAAACATTGGCGGACAGCGATGCAAGACGCTTATAACCTAGCACAACAGAAAGTATCGCGAGAGAACGACAAAAGCAAAGAGAGGTACGACAGACGTCTGAACGTTACGGAGCTCCGCGAGGGAGACCGTGTACTAGTAAGAAACCTAACACCTCGTGGTGGACCAGGAAAGCTACGTGCATACTGGGAGGACTCAGTTTACAAGATTGTACAACGCAAAGGGACAGGACCAGTGTATGAAGTCAAACGAGAAGACCACGTTGGTAACGCACGACTTCTGCATAGAAATCTACTGTACCCATGTGACTTTCTTGCACCAGCACAACCACCGCAACCTCAGCCACGACAACAGCGTCAACAGCGGCGACCCAGAACCAGTCAGGTACAGCAGCAGATAGAACATGACAGTGAAGACTCGGACAGCTCAGATGATGATTACGAATGGACACCTGCGGCTCTACAACAGATGAACGATACTCATAACAACAACGCACAACAAGAACCTCAAGAAAGACCAGACATAAGCATAGGTGTTGAAGCAGATAACCAGAGTGAAAACGTCGAAGACGTCGATAGCGAAGCCACTGATCAAGAGAGGGAGGGGATAAGTGAGTCAAACGATGATTCTATTGCCTCAAACGTTGATCATGACAGTAACCAACCAAGATACCCAGCGAGAGAAAGAAGACAACCTGCCAGATGGGGTTACGACGCTGCGGTCCAGAACATCAACTGTTTTCATTCTAATCCGTATCAGCTACAATCAATGCAACCTTTTCAATCATATCACTTTGTACAGAGGTTCCAACCTTATCCACTTTGGACACCATGGCTTGTACCGCAAGGAATACGAGTTTGAACAATAACATGAACATTGAAACATTTTTATATTATAGTTTACTGATTTTATAATTCTACTATATGCAATGAAAAACAAAAGGGAACAGTAGTATAACAATTGTACAATTTTTGTACATTATTTCATATGGTGCACATATTCACCGAGTAACCACAAGATTATAGAAGAGGAAGTACATTGTTATCGTTTGGACTTGATCAACCCAGACAGCAATATACAAAGTCAGTAAGAATTAGATAATCTTAGACGGTTTTAAGCTATTACTTAGTTAGAGAGTTCACACTTAAAAGCAGGGGAGAGTGTGACGTACATGAACTTGTCACGTGGTCAAGAGTGACGTAAGACATTTAAGTAGTATTAAGTTACTCAAGAGAGTAGAGAATCAACACGTGTATGAGTAGTGAACGTTACGTTTGTGAATAAAGAGTTTTACTACGACGATAGTTCTGTTACAGTTTCATACGTATAACATAAGCAACTAGTTTACTGATTGGTGTAGCCTGCGTAGCGGCACGAGAGGGGAGGAAAGTCGGCTGAAAATCGTCATGTAATCGGTGCCTAACTGACAAAGCATCCATTGCACACTTAATTACTCACGGCAAGAGCTCTTCATATCAATTCCCTAGTACTGAAAGGTACATGCATACACAGGCGCACCCAAAATGTGACTATTCATGAATATCAAATATAATTTCAAAATAAAGCAGTAAAAACACCCTTCTGGGCACCCTTTGGTTTCGTCGTTCAGCTATTATAATATAATATTTTTTTGATTCTTTTTAAATATAATGGGACTTTATTTACAAAACTTCTCAACTTCTAAAGATAAACTTAAGGAAATATTTACAATAAAAACAATAATGATGATAATAATAATGATGATGATGATAATAATAAAAATGGTAATAATAATAGCTTTATTACGTTTATCTTAAGAACAGACATACAATGGATTTAAAACAAAATAGAAAAAAATAGAAAAAATGATAAATAGATAAATAAATAACATTAATAAAAGTTAATGAAAATAATAATCAAAAAAATAATCTAAATCATTATTAATCTTCCCGAACATGACTCGAACCGTAACTCGGACTCTAACTCGGACTCCGACTCGATTCCAAACTCGGTGAATTGTTTATCCCGTTTCGCAACGCCGTTACGAGACAGGTTGCTGAGAAAATTGCACAGTGTAACAGCGCCGTATACTGTGTCTCTAATTCACTCTAAAGGCGCTGTTACACTGTGCAATTTTCTCAGCAACTTGTCTCGCAACGGCGTTTGCGAAACAAGTTGCAGAGAAAATTATGGCGCTGTTACACTGTGCAATTTTCCCCAGCAACTTGCAATATTTTTAGCCGAGGTAAGCTGGGAGCGAGATTTAAGATGATTCCTCAGAGCGAAATGAGAAATTGCGCATGCGCTGGTAGAAAACGTGCCTCAAAAAATTGCGAGGAAAGTTGCTGGAGGGGTGATACACTGTGCAATGGCATTGCAAGTTGCTGCAATGCGTTGCGAAAAGTAGACCCGAGTTCTACTTCATGCAACGCTACGCGCAACAAAAAAAATTGCGAGACAACCCCTGTTACACTGTGTAATCCTCCAGCAAGTTGTTTCGCAACGCCGTTGCGAGACAAGCTGCTGAGAAAATTGCACAGTGTAACAGCGCCTTGACGGTATACTGCGTCTCTAATTCACTCTAATGGTCAACCGAAGAAACCGGGAATACTTTGTTGATTTTTAATTGTTCTCTAAAGACCGCGACATTGGAGCAGCGGTTGGCGTGAATAAATTGTCCGGCCAAACATACCACAGCAGGTTGTTTAACCAATATTTTATTTATTTCAACGTACTCAAATTATTTTTCTCTTAAGTTTAATTCAAAAATTGGACTTACAAAATAACGTCGAGAAATATTTTGCTCATCGTTTTTTAGGTTTTGGTCTGTCGCGGTACGATTGTAAGCTAGGTTCCGCGTACAATTTCTTGTAACTTGAAAATGACTCGTTTTATAATTCATTATAATATTTTTGTTCAAATAGTGCCAAGAATTTATAAACAGATACTTTCATTCAAGAGAAGGTGTGTAAAATTTCCACAATTTAATAGAATACAAATAGACTTCGTGTTTTGTAATAAAATCAATGTTCCTTTGCAAAGTTTCAGTTTAGTTCCATAACAATGGCCGCTAACAGTTTTACAATCCACCGTACGTAGCGTATTCGCATTATTTGACCCTCATTCCTTTCACTTCGTCTTTTGCTCTCAGCTCCTCAAGCTCTAGCTTGGTCTGTTCTTCTATCTCTCTGATATCGTCCATCGTCATTCCATACCATTTGTCCAGCCAGCAAAACAACTGACGATGGAAGTTACGAAGCAGACGTTCAACTCCACCCATAATAGCGTCCTCTACAATTCTTTGCAATGACCACCATTTGAAGTTCACATCATAAAGTTTGTAACATGTCATCATAGGATACTCTCCACTGTGCGTTGTCCAGTCAGGAGCAAGAGGCCCACGGCCAGTTTTTAGAGAGTGAAATGTAGTTGGGTCTTCGTTCTCTTTGTAATCACCCGCAGCAAACACTTTATCATTTATAGCTATGTCTATGGGAACTACTTTTCTTTTAATCAACTTTTGTTGGCACAAATTGTGTGCATTTGGGTTTTCTTCTGGTAAACCTGGGAGGTGCCATGTATCAATGAAGATATGAAAATTGTCAGCCATGTATGGATTGCTGTATTCAGTTCGACAGTATGGATATGCATTCCATGCTTTCTCGTGGACCTCCAAAGATCCTGTAGGAGCAAGCTTTTGCACAACCCAAGGCACTTTGCTTGCAAGATGGAAAATTTTGTGCGTATATTGTCCAGGATGTTCGATTCCTCTTGATTTTGCTTCTTCATGGTCGGCTGTATAAGGCTCATTCACCAATATTTCAATTCCTTCTCCTCCACCGGTTTCATTTTTGCTGGCCTCAGCGACAGAGTACAACTGTCCGATTCGGTATTCTTCTACAGAAATCGGCAGAGGAATTTGATATTCTTTGATGACACCCATTTTTTCAGTACCTGGACATTGCCTTTTCAATATATAATAGAAACTCAGTTGAAGCTAGGATTATTAACGGCTTTGAGGTAACTTCGTAACAAAGTGAACTAAAAATAAGACGAAACCTGCAGAGCTGGACCGCACAATAGCAGGTGACATGCCACAGGTTCCACAAGGAACGTCATTCGATGTTTGATTATTTTTTTCTGTGAGTTCAAACGTAACGGTCATGCGCAAGCCCCAAACGTTTCCGTACACATCTCTCTGCACTGTTAATTACAAGGATTCAGGGCCGAAAGAGGCTCAGATTTCTGCATGGAGCCGGTTGTATGACGGCCTGGATAGGATAAGCGTTATCCGCCGGATAAATCCTTATCCAGCGGATAAAATTTATAGCTCTTATCCGGTGGATAACTTATCCAGGCTTCGTACAACCGGCTCCAGGGCACAGTTAAATCTACAAGAACCAACAACACACCGACATTCACAACTTCATGATTTGGTCATTCCAAGATCCCGGATACTGATCGTCGTTTGGATCGTTAGTTTTTCTTGTCCTTTTTTCATGCCTTTTCCTACTTCACTTTAAAAAATCTGGGATCCCTGTACTTTGGGGAATGGGGGACTTGCACTAACAGGTCACTTGACCCTATCTTCCCTATATCAAGCAGCACCATCAGATTGGATATTTTCTCAAGATTCATTTGGAAAAATGCATTGGATGGCAAGCTCGTGCCATCCAACGCTGTTTCCCAAATGAATCTTAAGGACGTTCGCGGGCATTGTTCACGCGCACTTTTACTGCGCACGCTAGCGCGCGCTACCTCAACTAAATCCAAGATGGCGGCCGAAAAGAATTTTTTTCGGTAATGACTTTTTCGATTTTTTTAAAATGGAAATTATTTGAAAAAAGAAAAAAAATTAAAAAAAGGAATTTCACCGAGGAAAAAAAATCGTTCAGGTTGAAAAACTGCAGAAAAAAGGATGGAAAAGATTCTACTGGACCCAGTCTCCTCTCGGTATTCAAGATGGCGGCCAAATTTTCAAACTTTGCGGCTCTTACGGCTCAATATCTCGGAAACGAATACGGTGACCCCCACTTTTTATTTCAGTGTTTGACAAAGAATTACATAGGCTGTTAATATCCTAAATTTGAGAAAAATATTATGGTAAAATCATAATAAAAACACGGATTTCCGTGACAACTTTGAGCGAAGTCGCGGCAAAAGCGTCGCTCATGACTGCCAATTCGAATTAAAAACAACAGCTATTTGTTAAGTATTTACAAATATTTTCACATAATATTATTCCATGGATTATTGAGTGGTCGTGTAAATAAACATTGAGCAATCCATTTAGTTTTTCTGCAAAAAAATGACTTCTATGCTCGACTCGTATAGATTGGCGCGCAAGCGATCTTCTACGAGAAAGTGGGTGCACTTTGATGTCACCTCACTCCTCAACGAGCACGGTGACCCCCATTTTTTCTTTGCTCTTTCAATTTCTATGATGACATTATCTCACCATGCGAAGTATGAAGGAAAAAACATGGTAAACTTTTTTTCCCGCGAACGTCCTTAAGAAAATATCTAATAATCTTGAATTTGCTATTATTTTTTCCTTTATTCATCTTATGATATAAACTGAAACTTTGCATTTTTATTAGTACTTGTCGTGCTCTTTCTATTTCAGTCTGTCATTCATTTTGACGCGTGCTGCTTGATATAGGGGAGATAGGGTCACGTGACCTGTTAGTGTAAGTCCCCCATTGCGTGCATCCAATTTGATGGGACAGCAATTTTCAAATTGTGGAAATCCCACAATGGTTTATTCTAGCGCACAAACCCTGCTCACAAAAAGATGGTAACTAATCATCTAATGTATGAAGGTAAATTTTAATATTATTTTTTTGTGTAGGTTGAACAAAGTAGAACCAGAATATTGCGAGAGAAGTTGTACCGTGTGTCCAGACCTTTAACGTATGGTAATACCAGTAGCGGATCCAGGATTTTTCCAAGGGGGGGTTCCGTTTCTTAAAGTCAGCTCTGTATAATACTCTATTCTTTGGTCGATGTTTGACAAATAATAGCTTAAAACCTTCAAGGGGGGTTCCGTGGAACCCATGGAACCCCCCCCCTGGATCCGCCACTGAATACGAGCAATATTTCCTCTGCAGCTTGCAATGCAACGTTGCACAAAATGTTAGGAAGATTTGTCGCCCATTTTACCTCACCTAAAGGAATGTATGGCTTTTTTTTAAATAGCATCTTATCTTGGGTTCACCATTTTATAGCTGCAAACAGTAAGTTTGTTCTAATCAGTCTATATTGTTTAAAATAGTATTTTTGTAGTATGATTTACACTGGATTAAGTTTAGTTTTCTTTCTTCTCGTAACTAAGGGACTTGTGGAGTTCTGCAACATCTCTTTCAAAGAATTCTGGAACCAAAACTCCATCATGGTCAAACCAGCAAGCAACAGACCTGATATAAACAAATGAAAATAAATTAATTAACAAAAATTAGATAAATATACAAAAGTTATTCCAAACTTCATGCTTACTTTGAAAGAGTTTGTTCTCGTTCTTTCTTTGTCTCTCCATCTCTAAAGGACATTGTTAATGTATAAAACTGATCGTAGCGCTTTAGAACTGATCTTAAAGTCCAAACATGATCTGGTCCCTAGAAAAGGATGATTTTAGTTTAGTTTAGTTTACTTGCTTTTCCTTCATATAAAGGCAGGGACACCACCGCAGCACTTTTGCACCAATTGCCAGGGTAGTAACGAGGTATATGGGATCATGGATCAGCGTTATTTTAGGGCTCAGGGATAACATGAACGTTATTTTTTGGTCTCAGGGATAAGATTTTTAGCCTTGGGATCGGGATCACTGTCTTTGGAATCGGGATCACCATTTTTCAGGGATCACTTTTTATGGGATCAGTGATTAAAATTGTCCTTATTTTGGGGATCAAGGATCAGATTTTTAGCCCTGGGATCGGGATCACTGAAAAAACTATATACTGTACCTCGTTACTACCCTGAATTGCAATGGGCCCTGCAGTGTAATAGGCCAGACCACACACACTGGCAACTTCATGGCCTTATCTCACAGAACAGTGGTGTAGGTTCTTTTTTTTTATTTATTTATTTTATTTAGAAAAACGTCCACTTAGATAACAGGTTACAATAAATAGAAAAGAATACTGAATAAGATTCAAATATGTAACAAGACAGTTAAACTAAGTAAGGGAGGAACTAATGGACTCAAGAGGTCCCAGCAAGGTTGCCCCCCAAACCAAAAACACACACCATGCTGCTGACCACTAGACAGGGCTAATGTGACAATAGATGGATGGATGAATGAATGAATGAATGAATGAAAGTGGACAAAAATTATAAAAGTTTAAATACTTACAATACCAGCATCATCCTTCTGGATTGCAAACAATATGTAGTTCTTTTCTTTAAATGTTGTAAACAGGGTTAGTATACCCATCAATACAAAATATGTAAAGAGTGTCAAGGAAAAGAAAAGCATGGCTAATAAAGGATTTCATGGCAGCCATGTTTGTGGGCAAGTACAATAGAAAGTTTTTGAATAACAAAAGAATTTATTTCTCTTGGGAGATAATCACTATTATTTTGACCACAAACATGGCTGCCATGAAATCCCTCTATTGTTATTATAACAGTTTTCGAGGCACTGCTGTATTTTATAGCAAATGGAGTGGTTTTTCCTGCCTTCTTTACCAGAGGGTTTCAGGTTTGTTAGTTCAGTTTGTCAGTTAATATATAGTAAATATAGTTTTTCAGATTCTGGGTCATGTTAGTCCTTTTCATAATGATGTACTTCGAGACAGTATGATTTTTTATTTATTTAGCCATCTTTGTTGGGACAACTGAGAACCCATCTCTTATGTGGAACACTGTAGTTAAGTTACATTTTATAACAAAATTTCTGCACTTTCCAAGTTATCAACAAAAGATAAAGCCATTTGTCAAGTGCCTGCTGCAAGTAAAACACAGAGTTTTGAAAAAAATTCAACTCAACTTTCTAAAACTTGCTGGTACTCATTGTGATATGAAATAATAATGGTACATGTATGCCACAGAGCTGCAAGTGCTTTCTGCCAGACATCCAAAACAGCCTTAAGACTGTCTGAGTGTACAATGTATTCTGTGTATTCTCTTTTTGACATAACCTGGTTGAGAGTTGAAAAGACTGTATTTCTCGAACAACCAAATGATGGGGAGTCCATGAAAATGTGATGACTTTCTTAGGACTCCTTGTTGAAAAATCCTTGAAATGCTCCTTTGGTAATGAGCCCAGTGCCTACCCATTTATAAATAACTATAACTATTACAATTTCCTCAAATCTGATTGGTTGAGAGACTGTCCCATTTTAGTGTTAATTGGACAGTTGTTAGACTCAGCCAATCAAATAATGCATTTTGAGTGCATGCTGTCACATAATGGCTATGCCACTGAGCACATGCACTCAAAAATATTTTCACTGTCTTTTCTCAATTTTTCAACAAATTTTGGTCATTTTAATTGCACTTAGCATTGATTAGCATGAAAATATTTTTTTCTCAGAAATTGTAATAGTTATGATTAATTGGTAACAGGACTTCGTGTCATCCAGTTCTGTCTGTAATCATACTCAGAATAAACAAATTGGACACCTGCTAAACAGTCGTCCAATATTGTTTACCCCTCATATGAATCCAGACCAAATTGCACTCCTATTACCATCATTAATTAATTTGATTGCCATGTACGCTATAATTAACCAATATTTTGTGGTTCCAAAATATATCCTCACCTCACATTGGAGGGAATTAGAAAATTCTAAGGAAAGGTTTGGGAGGGGGAGAGGTTTCTATGGAAGACAATTGGACATTCTCTCCATGGAGTATGAATTTTTCTGGAACCTCACATTTTCTCAAATTTGTTATAAATAGTTGGTAGTGTAAAAGGATATGAGGCAACACAGAGGATAAGAACTGGTCTAGATGCTGGAAATGGGTTCAAGTAGTCATAGCCCAAGGCTATCAAGGCAAATACAACAGACAGTGTACAGATAGCAAGTCTTGTATCAGTTAGAGTGTGGTCTTCTTTATAGCCAAAATTCTCTGTAATAACCTACGAATAATAAGAAGACAGAAAAGTAAGAAAGCAACACAAATACTTTGCACAAGGTTTTAATCTGACTTTTTTTGTAATTGTAAATAATGATGATAATTACAATATGTATTGGACATATACATAAAGGCCATAATTCCTTCAATAGAAAATAATATTGTCTACAGCTGAGGCTCTTGTAAGCCTGGGGGGTGGGGGGAACAGACTCCACTGTAAAAGGATCGGGTATGCTCTGATGTCAGAAAAAAAAATACCCCTAAAAGATATCAAAGTCTTTTAAGAAGGGTGTGGCTGGATAATTTTTAACCCCTAAGAGATAACAAGCTAATGAACATTAAAATTATGGTGAACATAAAACTGAATGGTCAACATGCTTTTGTTGGGCAAATTTCTTCCATTTGAGAACAAGATAATAAGCAGTGGGCTCATTTGATACCCTTACTGATACTAAATCATTGATTTTTACCCTTAACAGATATTACAAGCATACGAGAAATATTGAAAGATCATGAACCCAACAAAATGGCCTGCTCCCAACATATGTGGCTTCATAGCTCAGTTGGCAGAGCATTGCACCGGTATCGCAAAGGTCATGGGTTCGAATCCCGTTGAAGCCCCGAATTTTTTTCGGGCTTTTCTAAAGCAATTGCCTAAATTGCTTACATATCCGTGATGATCTTTCAATCTCGTTCCATTACCGCGGATCAATCCATATCCATATACTATTACAAGCATACCTGGCCACTTACTTAAAGTAACCAAGCTATAGAACAGAGAATGGTCATTTAGTAGAGCATTAAGTCATTAAGTGTGAGCATTTAAAGTATAAGGTTGTAAGTATTATCAAAACCACAATCCACCCTATTTCTGGGTTTCAAACAACAGTACTGATGAATCTCATTATCTGCTTCAAATGGGATCAGTGTTTGACCACCATGTGCTCTCAACCACAGAATATTCTACTGAAAACTTGTCTCTCAGCTGTTGAAAGCTCCAACAAGATTTAAAATGAGGTCATATGAAACCCAGGAATTCTAGAATTTAGACTGTGCTTAAAAATGTAAAACCTGTCCCAAACTATAATTATAATGACTGTCATTTTTTTCAAAAAAGGTTCCTGTTCCTTCCTTTTTTTTTAAATTGCAGGCATGTTTAAGATGCTTAAGACAATGCAAACTGTCAGTGAGCCTGTCCGAAACATTATTAATTAGATTAGTCCATGACCATGCATGACTGAAATAGGTGTGTGGGTGTGTATCATAAGACTGATATAGCAATTTTTGTATGAGTGTGAAATGGAACGCGCTGTGCTGTGTCTGTGTCAGTACCGTGTTGTCTATAAAAACATGGAAAACGTGCCATGACCGTGCAGTGCCGTTTTCACAGTCTTACGAAATCTACTCTTACTATCTAATTACTTTACAACTAAATGTGTTCCATGCAAAAGCAAATGTGTCAAACATCTTCCCTTCCCTCCCTCCTCAATCTACAGTTGTATACCCAAATATAAAATATAAATATTATTGCTTACAGAGACTACAGCACTCTTTCAAGTACACAAGAAAGCATTTCAATATATTCAAAATTAAGGTTTACTTTCGAAACTATTTCAAATTCACCCGGGTTTTGATGTGACCAAGAAATTAAAGATGACGTGTCTTTAGTATGACTCAAATCATATTCAAATCATTCAAATCATTCATTTCTGATGATTCAAATCATTCATTTATTTCAATACTATTAAATGTTCTTAACAGCTGAAAAGGGTTGGCCAAACGTATAAATAAGAACGAGATACGTTTTTAGGTGAAGTGATCAAGAAATCCCTACCTTTTTCGCTGCATCGTCCAAAGCATTTTTCACCGCATTGCCATCCCATTTATCGATTTTTACAGGTTTTTCGTCAACAGACCACTGGAAAGACCAAACGGCACAAGAAAAGAAGACATTATTATCTTAATTTGAGTATTTCTTTGATAATAATGAACAAATGGCAAGCGTTTTTTACCCTAAACAATTCTTGTCCTTTCTTTTTGTTTCCTGCTCCAGACGCCATCTTGAATTTTCCTTGTACGACTAACCGCTGGACAGTACGGTTCTGTCGTCAGAATTAAATAACGAAGGAGGGTGGGTTTAGGAAAATGGTTTATTAGAAGACAACACACTTATGGAAGTGGCTGACTAAAAAGTATTTGAATCTTGTGGGCTATAGATATATTGCAGGAATTATTTATAGTTAAAATGTTAATATCTTTTAATAACTTCCACTACGCAGCAAAATGGTTTGCAATGAGATCCTAGGGAGAGGGGGGTGAGTAACTTTGGTATGCACATGTTTGGCGCGCTGATTCAATTTGATTGTGTTACTTTACGGCGTATGTTTGTAAAACAATTATCAAGTGCTCAAAAGTTAGTGCTCAAAACCAATTTTAATGCATTGTTATAGGTCTACAGATAAAAGGTAAGTTTTGAAAATTACAAAGGTACGCGAAAACGGCTTTTTTACTCAAAACGTAAGCTGTATGGACATCGGCTGAGTAGCCCGCGTGGCATCCGATGCAAATTTTAATAAGTTATAAGCTTATTAAAGTTTAAACTTAAACTTTAACTAGACGCACACGTGCGTTCACTCGTGCCCCGGGAGCCCTCTTCCCCGAGCCGTTTCACGCATTCTTCACCATTCCGGGAAATATTTAACCGTAACATAAGACCTTTTTTGAATCGGTTAACTTATTAAAACTAAAGAATATCTGATTAGTCAAGTTGTCTGTCAGCACTGAGCTATTAGTGTTTGCCTCTTATCATACATGAGTATTGTATATCTCCGACATGCAAAAATATCCCCTGCGAATATACCAGTTTTATTCATTTTTTTATTTCACTATGTATCTCAATTGTTTGCTGTAAAATCTTCTACAACGGTGTTTTTAACACAATAACAAATCGTGTATTTTTCGGATGTTTTATATATTGAATAAAAGACGTTACGTGACCAAACGCGAAATACAAGGTCAATGGAACCTAATTCCATGCAATGGTCTCCGATATTAATATTCAGTACAAAAACCTCTCAAGATCTCTTGAATGCTTAAATGAGGAATATAATTGACTTGCTTCTATGTATGTTCGTTTAGCAACATGTAGGATGAGAAATTCGTAGATTTCCAGCTCATAGGAAATAATTCGTATCGCGAGGGCCTACTTTCAAGTACTCCAATTAGAATTGAATATTTGGTCAAAGTATTGGAGATGAAGCTCAAAATAACAGCCCATTCTGAAGCTCTTATGAGTGTCTAGGTATATCTCAAGTTAAAAGCCCCACTTTACGATGTATTATTCCGAGAAGAGCCTGTCTCTGAAAGCGATTTTCGTTGTAGTCGGCCATCTTGCATTCCTAAAGTTCCTCACTGGCGTTCACTACGAAGAGTAGGCGATGAATGAAGGGCATTGTTTCTTCCGCTCTTGACCAATTGGGAGTGCATCACTTAGCCGATTCATCACTTAACCGAGTGCGCAAGAATGCTGACTCAGAAATGCTGCATTCTCAGGACGAACAGAGAATAAGAAAAAAAAACATTTGCAGTTTATAACTCGTTCCCGGCCTAAAGGCCTGGGCACGAGTAATAAAACTTATACAGCTTAAATACCATTATACAAAGTTTTACAAGTGGTTCCTTTCTTTTACGTACTGTAATAAGCTAATTAAGTGAGGAGCCCGAAGGCCCCGGGGGAACTCCTTTGTAAAAGGATCGGGTATGCTCGGGGTAAAAATCAGCGATTTGGTATTTTTAGGGTGTTAAAATTGATGTTTAGAGTTTCAGCATTTCCTGGTCTCTCTTAGTTTAGGATATCAAAAGAGCCAATCGCTTATTATCTTGTTCTCAAATGGAAGAAATTTGCCCAACAAAAGCATGTCGACCACCCAATTTTGTGTTCATAATAATAATGTAATCTTGTTTATATCGCTGGTATCTCCTAGGGGTTAAAAATCGCCCTTTTAAAAAGGTTTTTGAACATTTCCAACGAGCATACCCGATACCACCCCCCCCCCCCCCCCCCCCCCCCCGGGGCCAAAGGCTAATTGTGGTTTTGCCAACAAATCATTTTAGTGGAACCAGCCGGCCAGAACGGCCTGGTTTCTTAGGACTGATTCCAGCCAGAGCTAAAAATTGACATGTACCATTAAGAACTGGCCATTCTGGCTGGTTGGTTCCATTAAATGGAAAACACCCTAAGTTTTAATGTCCTCAAAAGTTGGTTCTACTGTGTTGTTGGTCTTTTCATGATCATGTGCTACAGATAATTTGAAAATCTTTGTCACGTTCACAAAAATTAATATCAAAAGTTGCTTTCACATGGACACTAAAAGTTAAATCACATTTCATGTCAAAATAAATCGGCCATTCCCATTTTACGCAAAAGGTATATAGCGGACCCTAAGGTTAGGGAATTCGCAATTTTGGGTATACTAAAGGGTAGGGTTTGTGAACTGAGATCATGGAAAACCATCTGCCCAACATGTAATTCAAGCAGGAATCTCACTAAATCACTGACTTGTTGTTATTAAATTTACGTTTATTACTTTATTTGTTGTAATTTTTATTTTAATTCGGGGCCCAATGTAATAATATTGGTCTATGCTGTAGCAGTGTTCCTGCCATTAGGTGAAGTAAATGAAATAATATGAAATGAACTAATATGAAATAAAATAAAATAAAATAAAATAGAATAAAATAGAAAAATAAAATAAAATAGAAAAATATCGAAAAGGGTCCTAGTATAAAAAGGGTTGCAAAAACTACCATTCAAGCCAAATGCTCATATAATTATATATATATAATGGCCTTAGAAAAATAGTTTTTCAAAACAGAGAAATAATGGTTGACAGCAAAGGAATAAACATGCTAAAAGGTATATTAAAGGAGTACCTTTTAGCTGCAGGACAATTGCATAGTATTTGACATGCTTGTTTCACAAATGGTTTTGTGGAAAATGCTGCACAAAATATTAGAAATTGAATGGATAAGTCCACGTCATTTAAAAAACATCACATCAACCACTACAGAAAAATCTGAGCCCATATAAAATCCCATATAAAATCATAAAGCCCCATATAAAATCATTGGGGATGCGCGCTCATCGTACAATATCATATTTATCTTCTAAAAGTAGATTTCGTATGACTGTGAAAATGGTACTGCATGTATGCATGGTCACCAGATCCGGATGGTCATGGCAGGATTTTTTTTATAAACAACATACATGGCACTGACATTGCCATCATTGGCACAACATAGTCCATATTTTCACACTCATACGAAATCTGCTCTAGAGGGTATTGAACTAAAATCATGGAATCCTCTCTTAAAATATTCATGGAATATCTCTTGATTATTTAGTACATGTAGGATGTTTGGGAAGAAATAACTACAGTAGCTAGGTGCTTCAAAACCATTAGTGGTGGAAAAGGTTCAAGCAATACACCATGTAAACCAAGTTTGGCCAAATAGGTAAGTCAGAATGAAATTATTAAATCATTTTCAATAAAATATTGGGTGTCTTCTAGGGGCTGAATTTTTAAACCATATATTACCCACAGACTGTAGAAAGACTCCCCAGTACTGTATCTTTAGGGCCATAGTGCAGATTTCGTATGAGTGTGAAAAGGCCCACGCCGTGCCGTGACCGTGTCAGTGCTGTGTTTCCTATCAAAACATTCGCAAATTCTGTTGTATCCACACTGCGACCATGCCGCAGCCTTTTCACACTCATATGAAATCTGCACAAGCATCCTCAATGTTTTTACAGTTTACACTTAAGACTGCTCCAGGAGTCAAAACTCCACTAAAATAATATTATTACTTAAGGAATAAAAAACGGTTTCCTGTGTTTGATAGCCTGATCAAAACACGCGTGATGTTGGAAGAACACAAGAGAGCGTAGTGGAAGCAAGAGCCGTAGGCGAGTGCTTTCACAGCTCTCGAGTGTTCTCCCAACATCACAAGTGTTTTGATCAGGCTATCAGACACGGGAAATTGTCTTTTTCTTTTTAATAAAATAAGTAACACTCAAATAGACGAAAATAGGAAAAAGAAAACACTGGCGAAAAAACAAATTGATGCAAGCGTGTTTGATACTCTCATCAAACATGGGTTTTCAGCCAATTAGAGCGCGCGTTATATAAGACTTATTAATTTATAAATCCTTATTATATATCATATATCATAATTATCATATCATTTGATATACAATATTACAAAATGCCAATATGAATCCTGATATATACCCTGGCAGTCCACCTGTAAGATATAAAACAAGGTCAGAGATAATGTTAGCTTGTCATAAATTTGTAAATGGATCCCCCATCCTCTGGAACTTCCATTTTTTTCCCATACAAACTCTGTAATTAAGTTATTTTTCTGATCCCCCTAATGCTTCACCAGAATTTCCAATTCCCTCCATGGTGGGTGTATGCAAATTTTCTGAAGCTACATTTATATATATACATATTTGCTTGCAAGATAGTGTTAATTATCACAAATGATCATGATTCTCCTGCTTTGAATGATAAAGACCTATTTAATGACAAATGATGGCAAGCCATTAATTAATTAATTGGTCGGTTAGTAGGTTGGCCCTGATGATCAGTTGGTTGTTTGGTAGCTCGTCAGTTGGTCTGTCAATCAGTCAGTTGGTTGATCCCAATCAACATTTGTGTTAATATTGCCAGTATTGCATGCACTGTCAATTTCCAGCACATTCTGAATCTGTTACATTCTAATTAATAATCTAACTCTTACTGGCTAAAAATATAAGATATTAATCTTCAACTGGCCTGAGTGTTTAGAGTACTGTTTTTACCTAAAAGTTTGGCAGGTGCAGTGCTTGATGGTGGCTTGGGTTCTGTAGTTGTAGTACCCGTAGTAGGAGGAGTAGAAGGAGTAGGAGGAGTGGGAGTAGGTCGACTCTTCTTTTCTATATGATAATAACAATAGACTAAGTTTGATTATTGATGCTGTAGTTGTGACACTGATAATTAGATGTAAAAAAAGACTGAGGAAGGCCTAACTTTTAAGTATGTAGTACGCTCAAGTTAATTTAACAATCCAAACAAAATAGTTTATGAATTCCCTATATAGTCAGTGTTTCTGGGGGGAGGGGGGGATTTGTGCAGTTAAGTACACTGTATGCTTATAGCTTCAAACATTTTGATTCTACTAGGTAATTTTCATGGAAATTTCCATTTCAATAAATTAAAGTTACCTACTGTCAAAATGCCTGATGTTAAACATTATTTAGGAACCTATAAACTGAGTAGAATGCAGGTGCATGCACTTGGACATTTTGTCAATACACTCACTTATTTCAGTCATATAGAAAAAACCTTTGGCAATTCATCTCAGATTAAGCATACAGCAATTTGTAACACTGCTAGTTCAAGTGTGATTATTTTCAATCAAATTCTATGTATTGTTTTGGGCAAATCAAAACGTACATAGCCAGTGGACTTTTATATACACCTAATTAATCCAAAAAACGTTGTCGCAACATTAGTCCACAGTGTACACTCCAAGACTGCAAAGGATTTTTAATTGGCATTTTTTTAATCTTTAAAACTAATCTATTCACTATATTCAAGGCCTTTCACTATTGTCTTTCCTTGTGTGATGTTTCTTTGGTATTAAGCATTTTAAGCATTCCAGCAAGCGTTATGAGCAATTAATTATTAACCTTTTGTATTCATGTTTTATGCACCCCAAACATATGCTATGATTACATTAATTACTAGAAAACTATCAGATTCTTTGCAGTCTAAGGAGTGTGCACTGTGGCTACACTGTGGACTTAGTGCAACAACATTTGTTGAAATTAAGGTATATAAAAACCAATTAAGTCTTGACTCAGCAGCATGATAAACAAAGAGGTTTTAAAAGAAACTTGAGTATAATATATTTGTAAAAGACTAAATAATTAACTTGTACTGACAGTGTTTTCAGTACTTTTTGAATTTGAGGCTGGCTTAGAAAAAAAGCAGGCTGATTGTGAAAACAAAATATATGGAATCCACTATAGCCAGTGATGAAAGATGAAATACCATAATTAAAGTAGCTGGCAGTGATCAAACCACTGTAACTGCCTATTAAAGAGATTAAAGCTCTGGTAGCGCTACTTAATATAATAACTTGAGGGCCACAAGTTAATTAGTACAATGTAGACTTTCAAGTGCTACCCTCGTAACATAAAGATATTATTATAATTATAATAACTGTAAATGCACTTACATTCAATTAGATGGTTCAGTTTACTACAATCTAGTAGAAGTATTAAGGGTTAAATTATTTTCTTACCAATAACCATTGTCCCAAAGTAATGATTGCAGTTGTTTGCAGAATTGAAGTCACCTTTGTTCACACATAGGTAGATTCTGAACCCATCAAGTAACCTAGACACTTGTTTGATCATGAATATAATCCTGTTACTTTGTCTGAATGACATTTCCATCTCCTTGCGACAGAACTGAAGGTATTGTTGACCACACAGGAATTTATTTTGATCAAAACATTGGATGGGTTCTACAAATTGCTTATTTGTTTCAATAATTGTGTTATTCGTAGATAGACACACAGTGTCTTTGCTAACATCAATCTCTGTCGCATTTGTATCGACACTTGTGTTCCAAGAGTCCTTCTCCTGGAGGCGAATATATTTGTTGGCTGAAATTAGAATAAACCATACCATTAAAACAGATATATATATATTAATATATTTTAGCACAGATTACCCGGGGGGGGGGGGGGGGACTCCTATATATAAGAGGACGGGGATGCTCGTCGGAAATTTTAAAAATGACCCCTAAAAGGTATCAAAGTCATATCCGGGGTGGGTGTGGCAATACATTTTTTTACCCCTAAAAGGTACCAACTCAAAAACACTAAATTTAACATTTTGCATATTTTAGTCAATCAAGCGATCAATTGTGTCTATTTATATACGAACAATTTGATGGTCGTGCAATCCGATCTTTGTTTCCAGTATTTAATCGTTGATGGAGGAAAAAATCACCCTAAAAGGTACCAGCTAGGTCTCTAGTAGTCCACTAAAGTCCACTAAAAGGTACCAGATCGCTGATTTTGACCCCTAAAAGGTACGACGAGCATCCCCGTCCATTTCTGATCGGAGTCCCCCCTCCGGGACAGATTACACTTAATGAATATACATAATATGTAATAACTTGTGCAAAGATTGAAATGCTTGGAAAAAAATCCAAGCCCCCAGTGGGAATCGAATGCTTAGTAGTTAGAGCATCCAACCGTTATTGGAGGGTCATGGGTTCGATTCCTGCTGGAATACTTTTCCAGAGTATTTCAATCTTTACAGAAGTTATTTCATTTCTCTGGGTGGTTGGTTGGATCACTAAGTATACTTAATATTCAAAAATTTGATACATAAAGATCAAAACACTGGATACACAAGACATACATTTTATGGGTACATATACAGGGTGTACATTTAGGTCCTGGTTGTACCCTTAATTATCCCTTTAGCTATCCGCTTAAATCCATTTTTGTGACATACATTTATTTAGTAATCACACTTAACCCAGTTCCATACCATATAATATCCAAATAGTACTAAAATAGAACAAAATGATAAATGCTTTCCATTGTTTAATTAGTCCTAATATGCAACATTATTTTATACTGTTTAGTGCTGTTTCATGTTTATTGTTTGTACTGTAATGTCTCGATCTGCATCAATTATACAAGTAAACATTTAAGTGACAAATTGATTCTTTGATATGAATATTGTTGAATTTAGGAATATTGTACTTACTCGTCTGGGCATTTGTCAAATCTGTAGCACAGCCCATTATACAAGTAATTATAAGTAAAGCTGATGTCAGATGACCCTGCATTTCGAATCCTTAAAAGAGAACAAATAAATATTATTGTAAACATTTATTATACTTTTCACTCGTGACAGTTATAACATAAAATGACTAGTGGCTAACACGAAAACCTGCAGTTAATTTAGCCTCTAGGCATTCAAAAAAGAAAACTCTCAAAATTACAAATAAAAAAATACACATACTATCTATAACTAAACCTACCCATTGTAATTCTGTCAAAAATGAAATCTGTAATGTCATAATGTTTGCAAAACAAAATGTATTGTATTGTATTGTATTGTAAACAAGATATTTAAATGTACAACAGTACTGTGATTTTATTGCAGTTTTAGAAGGAATTCTGCAAAGTGTACAATTTACATTACAGGTGTTATCTGCATTAATTTGTTGAAATAGTGTGAATGAATGTGTAAATGGTCCAAATAATCCATCTTTCCAATACATTTTTCACTGTATTGAGGTTTAGTAGCCATGATGAGCTGGCATGGGCACATTTTGATATTTGGAATCAAAATTTCAATTATTTTTTACCTCCCGACTAGACAACCACTTGACACACACATCCCCTCTCTCACTACCCTGGGTGCCAGGGGTTTATCGTCTCGTTCCGACGTTTATTTACTTGATAGGACAGTCGCACGACGAGAAACCCCTGGCCGCGGCAGTTACAAATCTCACTTCCATGCTGTTTACTAACGATTTGCCTTATTTGGAAACATTGCCAAACCGGTTTTAGGTCGCCAAAATAGAACCGGTTGAACGAATCATCCAATCAAATCGCTCCTCAGTGTTTAAGCCAATCACAGTGTTACCTTCAGATTCTTGAAGGTAGTGCTCTGATTGGCTCGGCGCTTCAAACGGTTAACTCGTGCGCCCAGGGGTTTATTTTCGCTTCTCGCGCCTTCGGCGCTCGCCAACTCTCTCTAACCTCTATAAGGAAAGCGAATAATAAACCCCTGAAGCCCAGGGTACTCTCTCACTAGGCGAAAATATTATTATGAGTCGCTTCAACAATATTTACTGTAACAATCTTAGGACAATCTATCACGGATTTTCTGCAGTTATCACATGAATTGAAAATAAATTCAGAGCTATGGTGTTTACTCTCGTAGAATGTCGCTTCAAGAAGTTTGACAACGCCTCTTGTTGCAGTTATGTACTCGTAGGTCTTTATTAAAGATGAGTAATTTTATATGCACACATCGTTAGTGTACTTCAGACACAGCAACACAGCAGTCCTCTTAGAACTATTTAAACCCATCCATCTGTTGTCGATCCGCTCGAAGACATCACAATATTGCGTAGAAGAAGGTTACGTTATCGATTTCATTCCAAGACGGGAAAATACCGTCATCATCTCTTTGCTCTTTTATACGTCAAAAAAGTCAAACATCATTATTTATTCAAAATGTATATTACATTATTCGTAAAATTTTACCTTATTTTGGATGAATTTAGCCTCAAAACTGTCAATATAGTTGGTCCTAACCGTGAGTTACCATTCAAGGAACGTGAATGAACAGTGATGAAACCATGCTAGTCAGTTTAACTAGTCAGTTTTTAAACTGACAACTTAACAATTAAAATTGTGCTAGCTTGCATGTTTCCATTGGCTTAGGGACGGACCATTTGATATTTGTAGGGGGGGTGGGTTAAATCCCAAAAAAAATATCGAGCAACCTCTCGAACCTTAAAAAAAATATCGTGCAAGCTCATCTGCCATTAAAAAAAATATCGAGCAAGCATGGAAGTCAGTGATGTGCTTGAAGATTCAGCTTTAAATTACTTGGAATCCAGGCGGCACCTGCTTGGAATCTAAATATATTGTTGGAAGTGAACTATTATGAGAGACCGACATTCAACTCCTTTGCAATGCACAATTTCTGCCAAGCGGCGGCTCGCGCTTCGCGCTCGCCATAAGTAACATATAGTCTGGGAATAGCGAGTAGCACAAATCTTTGTGGATCGAAGGATCAATTATTTGATCCTTAAGAAAATTGTAAAGGCACAGGATATTCACTTGAAAGTAGTGACTACACAGACATCTACACGACTGAACTTTTACCGAGGGGCTCGCTCTTCGCGCTCGCATAGACAGAAATGAATAGCACCATAGGCTAATTCATCTTGTTACTTTAGTTTTTCTTTACTAATGCTAATATGCACTGCAAGAGCATCCCATGTCCACAGGAAAGTGGTCTCTGTAATTATCTATATTTTAATTTTTACTGACCGGCTAGCGCTTCGCGCTCGCATTTTAAACATAAATAAACAACAATGTAGGTCAAATTATCTTAACAGGTTAGTCTTTCTCGAGTGATGCTCATGTCCGGCATTACAAAAGCGTCCAGCGTCTATGGGAAAGTGCTGGAGTGAGTCGTCGTGATCACCTGTAGCTCAATGTTTGATGAGTGGCTCGCGCTCCGCACTCTGCCTTTACCGACAACACTTTCATTAGTATATATAACATATTTTTCTCAGGGTGGGTGGTTGCTTACATCAAACGTAAAAAACCTCCCTAAAGTGCTGTCAAAAAAACCAAGCTTCGAACTTTTTGGTTGCCGATCAGTACTCTGACTCCCTTGGAACAATTCCATTTCGATTCCCGTGCTCAATATACGGATTCAATCAGTACGGAGACTGTTTTACATACTTCGGAGGAAGATATACCTTGAGTTCCGTTAACCAACTTACATTTTCGTTGAGATATGTAGATATATATACTAACTATGCCACGTTTATAGTAGTAAATGCACCACTATGCTTTGTACATTATGTATATAGACTACAAATGAAAAATTAGACAATCGTTCTGTATATATAAACTATCAAAAATGAATCGGAAAAAAAATATCGTGCAAGTGCTTAGCACAGCAAAAAAATATCGTGCAACACTGGAGGGCGGGGAAAAAAATTCGAGCACACTGAAAATTGACCCCCCCCCCCCCTACAAATATCAAATGGTCCGTCCCTTACAATGGGGGAGTGTGGGAGGTGTGTTTGTGTGGGGGGAGGTGTGTGTATGTGTGTGTGGGGGGGTGGTTAAAAGCACTATTTCTAGTAAAAATTAATGATATCGAAATAATTCCTTTAATCTTTCCACTCTAAATAAAGAGAGGAAAAACGGAGAATAAAGAATAAAGAGCAGGGCTCAAAGCATGTCAAAGAGAAAGATTTTAATCTTTTACTTACCGGTAAAAGTACAAAAGTGGTTCCACGTAGAAGAAAATCAAATCGAACATTCAACTCATAAATGCCAGTCATCTAAAAATTCCAAGTCTAAACAACAGAGGGATATAAATATATGTCTCAAACCAGCTTAGTCATGTTTCAGAAAGCGAGATTTGCAAGCTAACATTTGAATATATCGTCGATTTGTAAGTAAATTTTGAATGAAGAAGCTTGAATTTACCTTGATTGAGACTCACGAGAGACTCCTATAACGCAATGGCTCGATCCGACTGCATTTATAGTGAAGTTTAAGTTACTAAACATTCCTGACAAAGGTTCAAAGGTTTTTTATTTTCCACACGAATACTATTAATGAATACAATAATACTAATTAAAAGGTGGAGGGCGCAAAAAATACAACCCACGAGGGTTAAGTAAGCTTTTTTGCACCAAATAGTTTAAACTATAAACATGGAAGTAGAGCAGAGAGATATAAGCTAATTACACAAAGTATATATAAAACGTAAGTGGATAATCATTAAATACTAATAAATATTGTAATGTCACTGTGATTGATGACAGCTAAAAGATAATGACTGGGTTTTTTTTGATTTACAATAGATATGTCATATATATAATTTTGAATTACATATATATACATTTTTGAGCTACAAGCTTTGAATTTGAATTACAATAGATACAGTATATTTCAATATTTCAAACCGAAATAAATGATAATTATTATTTTACAATATATTTAATATAATATATTTAGATGTCTTTGCAATTGAATTTAATAGTTCTAGCATTTTGCAATTGAATTGTCAGTAATGCGATGAGGCCTAGGATAGAAGGAAAGTTTTATATTTTTTCTTAAAGATGCTATTTGATACTGAGACTTTTATGTCTAGTGGAATTTCATTCCAGTTTTTGGATGTTGCATATTGGACACCGTGCTGCCCGTAATTCAAACTTTTCCGAGGAATATAAAGGTTTTTGTTTGAGTTTGATCTTGTGTTGATCTTGTGACTCGTGCAAATAACTCTGTTTTGCTCAGAAAGTTTACTGCTTTGCTTCGATTGATGCAAGTCAAACTGAGCTGAGTCATGTTGTCGCGATGGAACGTGCGTGGCCTCGTTTCCATGCCTACCTAATTTGCATACACATTTGCGACTACGACGAATCATACACCTATTTCAAAAAACGTTGTCGGACCAAAGACCGCAAGCATACGCGACTCACCCGAAAGGGAGTATGGGAAGAAATTATTTAACCAATAAAACCATACAGATATCAAGACGACATCCACATCAGGCTTGCTATACCCTTATAATATACAACACAACACTTCATTTCTTAGTGTCAAAAATCAATACCAAAGCCGAAAAATGAGTTACATTTTGCATCTACCCATGCTCCCTTTCGGTCTAGTCGCGTGTGCTTTAGGCCTCTCGTCCGACAACCTTTTGTGAAACAGGTGTAGATAGATAGATAGATTGAACGGTAAACCTAGACTCGTGCCGGCCTACGGCCTGGGCACGAGTAACAAGCGTGTACCAAAGGAGACGAGCGAGTAAACTAGTAGCCATAACACCACATGATTTTCTTCGGTTTTTGTTTGATCACCGACGCTAATGATGACCGCAAAAAAAAGTGAAGAGAGACTTAGGATTCGTTCACACGAGAGAGGTGTAATTTCTAAAGGCTGGTTCACACTAGCGTCGGAATCGGAATCGTAAGAAAACAACAAAGAATTTAGGGATTAGAATACAAAAGAAAGGTGTTTTTCTTTGTTCTTTCCTTTGTCTTTGATTATGCTTATGCTTGGTCTTATGCTTCTTGCGATGCTTATATCGATGTCTTAAGGCGATGTTACACGAGACGATTTTTAACGACGATTTTCCGCGCAACGTTGCAACAACTTGCAATATTTTGCGTTGCGAGTTTCTGACTTGAATTCAAAAACTCGCAACGCATTGCCGAAGCGAAAATTGCAAGGAAAATCATTCCAAGTGTCATGTTACACGAGAAAGATTTTTGACGCAACGCCGTTGCGCTGAAAATCGTCGTTAAAAATCGTCTCGTGTAACACTGCCTTTATGTCACACGCTTGACTTAACTCTTTTGTCTTTTCCTTTGTTTTTTGCTTCCGATTCCGATTCCGACGCTCTCAAGCATGTTAAGGCCTGGGTCAGGCCTTTATTTAGCATAAAATGGTATTTTTTTACATTTCAAGAGAAATATTGAACATTTCGCTTTCTAACTTGGAGACGTGTTAGAATTGGTCGATTTTGAAAAATTCTCATTGACAAAATGGGGAACGCTTGGTCACGTGACCATCTACGTAATATAGAAAATGACAAAAATTCAATGGAAAATGGGCCGTATAGAGACGTAAAGTGAAATAATGAATGAGATGTCAATTTATGACTTTTGGGGTTGTCTTTCAAAATCTGCCTGGAATGGTGGTCCATCATTGATTGTTAAGGAGATATTTGGTAAAAGAGGTCACGTGACCAAACCAGGTATTTACAAATTTGCATCTTACTCCTCACCGTTTAAATGAAGTCATCCATTCCAGGCAGTTTCTAACTTATCTAGATGTCCTTAACAGTTACACATCAAAAACAGTCTTCATGAAATGCATTTTCACCGGCCCATTTTCAAATTAATATTTTTTCATCCTATAGGTCACGTGACCTCCGAATTCTGACCATACACAAAAAAAAAATGTTAAGGAACCTGGTTATGACTATGGGCCAAAATTATATCTAAGTACAATTAATATTGGTAGAGATATTGCAATTTTAGGTTATTTAGTTCGGCCCAATGACCCAGGCCTTAACATGCTTGAGCTAGTGTGAACCAGCCTTAACTGTTCGTACTTTTGCACTCGACTGTAATGCTCTGAAAAACTTTGGGGAGACTATATACGACTCTCTTTATGAGAGAGGTAGCCCTTAAAGCCAGGTTAAAAACCGTAATCCACTTCCGTCCAGCGGTTCGCTTATTACTCGTGCCCAGGCCTTTAGGCCGGGAACGAGTTATAAACTGCAAATGTTTTTTTTTTTTCCTCTCGTCGTCCACGAGAATGCGGCATTCTTGCGCAATCGGTGACGTAATGCACCCCTAATTGGTTAAGAACGTAAAAAACAATGCCCTTCATTCATCACCTCCGTAGTGATAAATAATGAAGGGACCGTGTACGATAGCCGCGAATGTAGGATCTGTAAAAGATCTAATCAGCCATAATACTAAAAGTGAACGTTGAATGCAGAGCTGATACTACGGAGGATACTTAGCAATATTGTCACATCACGGAGCTTAAACTGAGACAATCGAAAAGCAACTGTGGATAGCTATTTCGGTCTAGTTGGACCTCATCAGCACAGTGCAGCTTTAGTAAAGCACATGGTAACGACTGACTACAGAGCAAGCTCACCTTCGATTGCCACATCGACACAACGCGTGACGATGATGAGATGACAATGGCATTCGAAGCGCGCATGATGTGACAACGGAGCTAAGTAGTAAAAATCTGAAGAAAGCCATACTTTCTTTCAGTGGAATACATGGCCAAACCATGTTTGAAAGCGACATATCGGATAAAGAAAAGACCTACGGCCCACGAATATTGAAAAATAATGATAAATAATGAAGGGACCGTGTACGATAGCCGCGAATGTAGGATCTGTAAAAGATCTAATCAGCCATAATACTAAAAGTGAACGTTGAATGCAGAGCTGATACTACGGAGGATACTTAGCAATATTGTCACATCACGGAGCTTAAACTGAGACAATCGAAAAGCAACTGTGGATAGCTATTTCGGTCTAGTTGGACCTCATCAGCACAGTGCAGCTTTAGTCAAGCACATGGTAACGACTGACTACAGAGCAAGCTCACCTTCGATTGCCACATCGACACAACGCGTGACGATGATGAGATGACAATGGCATTCGAAGCGCGCATGATGTGACAACGGAGCTAAGTAGTAAAAATCTGAAGAAAGCCATACTTTCTTTCAGTGGAATACATGGCCAAACCATGTTTGAAAGCGACATATCGGATAAAGCTAAAGCTGCACTGTGCTGATGAGGTCCAACTAGACCGAAATAGCTATCCACAGTTGCTTTTCGATTGTCTCAGTTTAAGCTCCGTGATGTGACAATATTGCTAAGTATCCTCCGTAGTATCAGCTCTGCATTCAACGTTCACTTTTAGTATTATGGCTGATTAGATCTTTTACAGATCCTACATTCGCGGCTATCGTACACGGTCCCTTCATTATTTATCATTATTTTTCAATATTCGTGGGCCGTAGGTCTTTTCATATCCGATATGTCGCTTTCAAACATGGTTTGGCCATGTATTCCACTGAAAGAAAGTATGGCTTTCTTCAGATTTTTACTACTTAGCTCCGTTGTCACATCATGCGCGCTTCGAATGCCATTGTCATCTCATCATCGTCACGCGTTGTGTCGATGTGGCAATCGAAGGTGAGCTTGCTCTGTAGTCAGTCGTTACCATGTGCTTTACTAAAGCTGCACTGTGCTGATGAGGTCCAACTAGACCGAAATAGCTATCCACAGTTGCTTTTCGATTGTCTCAGTTTAAGCTCCGTGATGTGACAATATTGCTAAGTATCCTCCGTAGTATCAGCTTTGCATTCAACGTTCACCTCCGTAGTGAACGCCAGCGAGGAACTTTAGGAATGCAAGATGGCCGACTACAAAGAAAATAGCTTTCAGAGACAGGCTCTTCTAGGAATAACACATCGTAAAATGGAGCTTTTAACTCGAGATATACCTAGACACTCATAAGAGCTTCAGAATGGGCTGTTATTTTGAGCTTCATCTCCAATACTTTGACCAAATATCCAATTCTAATTGGAGTACTTGAAAGGAGGCCCTCGCGATACGAACTATTTCCTATGAGCTGGAAATCTACGAATTTCTTATCCTACATGTTGCTAAACGAACATACATAGAAGCAAGTCAATTATATTCCTCATTTAAGCATTCAAAAGATCTTGAGAGGTTTTTGTACTGAATTTTAATATCGGAGACCATTGCATGGAATTAGGTTCCATTGACCTTGTATTTCGCGTTTGGTCACGTAACGTCTTTTATTACTCGTGCCCAGGCCTTTAGGCCGGGAACGAGTTATAAACTGCAAATGTTTTTTTACTCGTGCCCAGGCCTTTAGGCCGGGAACGAGTTATAAACTGCAAATGTTTTTTTTTTTTTTTCCTGTGTTCGTCCTGAGGGACTTCTGATTGGTTAAGAACGTACAAACAATGCCCTTCATTCATCACCTTTGAGCGAACGCAAGCCAGGAACTTTAGGAATGCAAGATGGCCGACTACAAAGAAAATAGCTTTCAGAGACAGGCTTTTCCTGCAGTACAACAATGTAATTTGGAGCTTTTAACTCGAGATATACCTATATACTTATAAGAGCTTCGGAATGGGCTGTTATTTTGAGCTTCATCTCCAATACTTTGACCAAATATCGAACTCTAAATGGAGTACTTGAAAGCCGAGGCCCTCGCGATAACGACTATTTCCTATGAGCTGGAAAACTACGAATTTCTCATCCTACATGTTGCTAAACGAACATACATAGAAGCAAGTCAATTATATTCCTCATTCAAGCATTCAAGAGATCTTGAGAGGTTTTTGTACTGAATTATAATTTTATATCGGAATGACATGAAACTAGATTCCATTGACCTTGTATTTCGCGTTTGGTCACGTAACGTCTTTTATTCATATATAAAACATCCGAAACATGAACGAAAAGATACACGATTTGTTATTGTGTCAAATATACCGTTGTAGAAGTCTTTACAGCAAACAATTGAGATATATAGTGAAATAAGAAGTTGAATAAACTGGTATATTTTTGCATGTTGGAGATATTTAATACCCATGCATGATAATAGAAAAGGGCAAACACTAGTTGTTGACAGACAAACTGACTAATCAAGATATTTTTTAGTTTAAGTTAGCCGATCCAAAAAAGGTCATTATGTTACGGTTAGCTATTTCCCGGAATGATGAAGAATGCGTGAAACGGCTCGGGAAGAGTACGAACGGAGCTGGTCATTGGAGCCTCTCTTAAAAAGGGCACGAGTGAACGCACGTGTGCGTCTAGTTTTTTTTTTTTCCTCTTTTCGTCTCGAGAATGCAACATTCCTGCGCAATCGGTGACGTGTGCACTCCTGATTGGTTAAGAACGTAAGAAACAATGCCCTTCATTCATCACCTCCGTAGTGAACGCCAGCGAGGAACTTTAGGAATGCAAGATGGCCGACTACAAAGAAAATAGCTTTCAGAGACAGGCTTTTCCTGCAGTAGCACAATGTAATTTGGAGCTTTTAACTCCAGGTATACCTTTATACTTATAAGAGCTTCAGAATGGGCTGTTAGTTTGAGCTTCATCTCCAATACTTTGACCAAATATCGAACTCTAAATGGAATACTTGAAAGAGAACCCTCGCGATAAACATGGATAAACTGAGTATTTCCTATGAGCTGTGAATCTACGAATTTCTCATCCTACATGTTGCTAAACGAACATACGTAGAAGCAAGTCAATTGTATTCCTCATTCAAGCATTCAAGAGATCTTGAGAGGTTTTTGTACTGAATTTTAATACGGAATTCTAAAGCAGACCATTGCATGGAACGGATAGGTTCCATTGACCTTGTTGGTCACGTAACGTCTTTTATTATTTAAAACATCCGAAACATGAACGAAAAAATTCACGATTTGTTATTGTGTTAAAAACGCCGTTGTAGAAGTCTTTACAGCAAACAATTGAGACACATAGTGAAATAAAAAGTTGAATAAACTGGTATATTCGCTGGTAATATTTTGCATGTCGACTAATAGCTGCTGACAGACAAATTGACTAATCAGATATTCTTTAAAAAGGTCAAAAAAGGTCTTTATTATGTTACGGTTAAGTGAAGAATGCGTGAAACGGCTCGGGGAAGAGTACGAACGGGGCTGGTCATTGAAGCCTCTCCTAAAAGGGGGCTTCCGGGGCACGAGTGAACGCACGTGTGCGTCTAGTTCAATATATAAACCGTCCGAAAAATACACGATTTGTTATTACATGGGCTTCCTGTGGAAGCGAAGCCCATGTTTTAAATTCGCCTTTATTTATGTTTGTCGTCTTGGTCGTCAAAATGTCCACGCATGCGTGTTGTCGTCTTGATCGGGAATTATCCACGCAAAAGGGCATTTGTCGAGATACCGTGAATTTTTCGTGAAACTTAAGCCAAACAAGCTACCTATCTATACAAAAGCGACTTATATTTCAGCTTATACCAACTCTAAAACCACAAAGAATCCAAGTACAGAATGTGAACAAAGATATACCGAGCAAAAAATGAGGATTTCAAGCGAACAAGATACAAGACTAGCGACTGTGTTTACACAAAACCATCCCACACTCAAGGCAAAGCGACATCAAAGATGATCATTTCTTTTGTAATAATGCTAAGTACACTGTTTCTTTTATTCTTTTTACTTCAAGAAAGTATGTTTTATTTTCCTTATTTATTACTATTAACTTTATTAGGGTACAAAACAGTCAAGTTCTTCGACTGCTATACTCAAACTGTTGTCATTTCATCGTTCAGTGATTGTGATGTAAGACTTATTAGATAAGACTAGTTGATTGATTATACATGCATATAATGATCGATGCAGAGTCACAATAAAGATCACCGATAATATTAGATCTCGTTATTCAAGATTTGTTTATTATAATTATAGGCATTTACGTTGTCATCGTAGCCGTGAACTCAGTAGCATGCTTTGTTTATCATAAAATACGCTCAAATGTACCACAACAGTTTTACAAACTGAACTTGAATGTCTACGAAAATTAGAACAAATATTGATAGCACAGCGTATGGTACATGTATTTGAAAAAATTGTTATTATGCCTAAAGGTCAGCAACGTAAGGTTAAAGGCTCTATTTGCAATGTACCAGTGCAATGTGATAAGACATGTAACATTCTGCCTCGTCCTCCAGCGATTAAGTTAAAAATAAAACTACAATTTAGAGGTCATGTATATTTTGAAGCTGCCAGACCAACATCTGTACAAGCAGCACTTTAATACATGGCTTAAAGCTAGTAACACATTGTATAAAGATGTTGTTATTGATTGTACAAATATTAGCAATGACCACACAGATATAACACATATTACTGAAGCTGAAGATAAATTGGATAATAAGTCGCTTTTTCAAGAATAGATGCGTAGCTTGTTTGATAGAAGTATCAGTACATATTGATTTTATAGCTAAATTGTACATTGTTATACGTAATAAAAACGAAGCTTATGACTAATTAGGAAGCCCATGTTCACGCAGTTATGCGTCTAGTTGTGTCAAAAACACCGTTGTAGAAGTTTTTACAGCAAACAATTGAGATACATAGTGAAATAAAAATAATAATAAAACTGGTATATTCGCGGGGAATATTTTTGCATGTCGGAGATATACAATACCTATGCATGATAATAGAAGCAATGACAGACAAATTGACTAATCAGATATTCTTTTATAGTTTAAGTTAACCGATTCAAAAAAGGTCTTATGTTACGGTTAACTATCAGTCCCGGAATGGTGAAGAATGCGTGAAACGGCTCGGGGAAGAGGGCTCCCGGGGCACGAGTGAACGCACGTGTGCGTCTAGTTTTTATATGCACCGTATTTAGAAATATACTCAGAGGTAAAGAATGATATTTATGTAAGTCATTTGTGTGATTTATTTCACGTTTTGAAGTCTGTCAAGTGAATTTGAATCGATAGTCCAACGGCCCTCTTCGAAGCACGACCTTCAACGACCAACAGGCCACAAATCTCTTATTAAAACTGCACTAAATCTTATCGCTTGCTCATATCCTCTCGACATGAAGTAGTCTGACAATCTTTTATATTCTGACAATGGTTCAGGCTACTCTGAACAATTTTACTTATCGAAAATCGATCTGGAAGTAATGATTAAGGATAATTCCGGGAAAAATCGATTCCCAAAATATGCGAAGAATGCAAAATTCAAACGCTCCTTCTATTCTATCAACCAATCAGAGTGCTCTAAATAACTTTTGGCCAGAGCCTTTCGTTTCTCGGTCGCAGACCAAGAGGAACGCAGGCTCTGGGTACGAGCTGAAAATTATGTTCAAATACCGAAATAATGAGACATGTGAGACATAAGGCGCTGTTACACTGTGCAATTTTCTCAGTGTTACGAAATCAGATTTAAGCGTGCACTAGGCACGATGTATGTCCCTAGGGGCTTTAGTTTTTGTTAACATGGTGATCTCGATTAGCGAGTCACTCTGGCTTTCGGTTTGGACAAGAATGGGCCCAGCAACGTTACATTGGTAGCAGAGCGAGGTTGTTGTTTAACAGGTACTGAATCTCCAACGTCTATTGTATGCTTGACCAAATTGGTGCATCCAAGGTCAGTGCTTCCCTTAGAAAATAAATCTTGATTGTCTAGCAATAATTGTTTACAAACTTCTTGCTGGTTTTCATTTAAGTTTGTCTCACTTTCTTTGTACAGGTGTGAAAGTCTTTCAGGTAACTGATCACCGTCTCTTTCATTTTCTTCTGTAGTCTGGCAGTCAAGGTGATGCGTTGTCACACTAACGCAAGGTTCACAAACAGCAATTTCAGTCTTCTTACGTAGTTTCTTTCTACCTGGAGATAGATTAATAATTCTTACCGGTACATGGTTATCATCTAAATTCACTAACGTTCTGCCAACAATTATTCCACCATTCTCACTTTCACAAAACCCATGCGCTGGTCCTGTCGTTCGCCATCCTTTCTGTTTGTCTTGTCCAATGACTCTTCCTCTTACTACTACTTCCGAGTAGGGCTTGATTTTGACAGGTTCATCTAGAATCACACGAAGTACTTGAGGTGAATCAGCACCAACATGTTGAAGTTGAACTTCAGAATTATTAACTTTGAAAATCATTTGATGGTAATCAATAACGCAGCCATGTCTTTGAAGAAAATCTCCTCCTAACAAGCACTGTGCAGACATTGGAACAATCCAAAATTCTTGATTTGTCTCAGTCTCTCCAATTCGTACAGGAAGAGTACACTTACACTTGACTTCAACACTTTCGCCAGCTAGAACTCTAATTCTTGCATTCGATGAGACTTGTTCTACAGAAATTTCTTTTGAAATACGTTCGAGTGTCTCTGGATTCAACAAGCAAATATCTGCGCCAGAATCAATTAGAAAATTACAGTGGATGTCTCCAATGAATCCAGGAGCCACAAGTCCTCTATCACTTCCATTGCTAATAATTTCTGGGGCTCCTGTATTTTCTAAGACAGTCGACCTCGGCCCCGTGAGCTCGACCTCTGGTAGTTTCCCTGTGGCAGTGTCCCTGTACTTTGTTGTCGCTGTTGTGGATTTCCTTTGGAGTCGTGACTCTGTGGTGGGAACCCTGTGGTGCTTTGTTGCCTCTGCTGTGGAGTCCCTGTTGAACTGTAACTCTGAGGTGGGAACCCTGTGGTGCCTTGCTGTCGTTGCTGTGGAGTCCCTGTTGAACTGTAACTCTGAAGTGGGAACCCTGTGGTGTCTTGTTGTCGTTGTTGTGGAGTCCCTGTTGAACTGTAACTCTGAGGTGGGAACCCTGTGGTACCTTGTCGTTGCTGTGGAGTCCCTGTCGTAACGGCGTTGCGAAAAAAGTTGTAGAGAAAATTATGGCGCTGTTACACTGTCCAATTTTCCCCAGCAACTTGCAATATTTTTGGCCGAGGCAAGCTGGGAGCGAGATTCAAGATGGGTCCTTAGAGCGAAATGAGAAATTGCCCATGCGCTCATAGAAAACGTGCCTCAAAAATTGCGAGGAAAGTTGCTGGAGGGATGATACACTGTGCAATAGCATTGCACGTTGTTGCAATGCGTTGCGAAAAGTAGACCTGAGTTCTGCTTCATGCAACGCTACGCGCAACAAGAAAAATTGCGAGAGAACCCCTGTTACACTGTGCAATCCTCCAGCAACTTATTTCGCAATGCCGTTGCGAGACAAGTTGCTGAGAAAATTGCACAGTGTAACAGCGCCTATAAGCTGTCTACCTACCGCTATAGGGCGTTGTGGATAATTATTTAAATCGAAGGTACCCCAGATGGGAAAATATCACGCGTCAAAGTCAGTATAAAGTTGAAACAAGGACCAGAACTCTGCACTTTCGAATTATTTTGTGGGCGCAAAATGTATGTATAAGGTACATTAAGCAGTCCAAGTCATTTTTATACCAACACGTTACTATTCAAAGTCCATTTGAATTGGTAATATGGTCCCTGGGGATTGCATATAAATGAGAACAATTCTTGTAATTAATGCAGTTCATTCGAGTTGCGACGAAGAACGGTTGGCGACCCACCCACCCACCCACTTTAGCGAGTATTAGTCGGGTTCAAAGTTGCAAAATAATATTTGTTGGCACTTCGCCTGGCTTTGGTTGGTTCCAGGCCAGAGCGATTCCCCATACCTCATTATCATACTCATGAATAACAATACACAGGGAAGAATATTACACTGTGTGAATTTGATCCTATGAGGGTATTTTCAGTTAGAGCGATAACACTTAAACCGTGAAATAACTTAGTAACTAAATAGAGACAAATAGTAGCAAAATCCTTTGTTTTCTATTGTTTTAAATGATTACCATTAAATTTTGAGTACTTATTTTGTTTCAAACGACTCGATGATTTGAAGATACGCTTGATCGCTTTCACCGGCTGTTTCAAACAAATCTAAAAAATTTCTTCGCCTTCCTAGTTTTTAGTTTAATGTTCTCGAAACAAGCTTGTTAGAAAGCTTCAGCAATTAGTCAAGGTATAAACACCAGAGGCTTTTGGAAAGATGTCAAGGTGTTTTATTCTCATAATCTTCATTTGCAAGTTTCTTTAGAATTTTTTTGACTCGATCAACACAGTATTACAAGAGCAGTATTAAAACGTTTACTAAAAACTCGTTTTGCCAAACAACTGTATAAGATACTGGTAAACAATGGTGAATATTTACACTGTAATTTAAAAGACTTTCTTTTGTATTTTATTTCAACTTTCAAAGGCTTTAGCCACTGAAATTATCAAAAATATCCAAAGAAATTTAGGTGTTTGAATCGACAATGCAATACGCTTAAACAGTGTACTTGATGAAAAAAGATGTAAATTACAAGCTAGACTTACGCTTTTCCTTGAAAAGTGTGGATTGCAGCTTATTTGTTCAAGCTCTGTCCTGAAAACAGCGAATTCTCTCTTGTTTTGTACTCGTACTAAACAGTAAATATTTTACGTTAAAAGTTTTCAAAGCAAAAACTTCTTGGATGTTGACAAGCGTTAGATTCCCGCTAAAATTCAATCAGCCCATGAGCATCGCGATGACAAGGACGACGGACGGATGGACGGAAGTGACGTATACTCAAGCCATGAAAAATCAACTCCATGGGTTACCATTTTTTCTAAAGTATGGTGCTCCGCTCGAAATATGACCTAATAGCGTAATGCAAGCCAGGAGTGGAGATGTAACTGCAGACTCACTGAGCCGTTCATACCATTCCTACAACTAAGGAAACGCTCATAGAAGATCTCAAGAAGTAAGTGAGGTATATCTAACAGCACATCTTCCCATGTCAAAGCAGAAGCATGAGGAGTCAGTGAGCAACAGAAGAGGACACAGTTCTACAATCACTCATAGATACAGTAATGGAAGCAAACAGGGCGAAACTTTCAGCAGATCTAAGAATCTACTGACAGTACAGAGATAAGATCTCAGTGATAGAAGGTCTGGTGTCAATGTAAAATAATATTTCTTACTTCTTTCAAATTCTCTTCGATTCATAAATTTCAATCTTGTTTATTTGGAACACACATGAACGCACTTCTACTGATGGTACACTACACATATTTTCTCCCTTGATGACAAATATTCTAGGGTTATTTGATTCAACTGTGAACTGTATTGTGTTTCTATGTGCTCGACGTGCGTGTGGTTCACTATAACAAATACAAAGAAATTCTTAAGACTAATCCGTATACATGCACAACTAAATACAAAAAATGAACTTACCGAATGTGTCCCTACAGGATACAAATCAATATCACATCTTTTTCCTTACATATTAGCTGAAATTTCTCCAGTATTCCCGTCAAACACAAACAAATCGACACATGTTTTTATACTAGTGTCCAGGCTCCCCCCCGTATACTGTTTATATTCTGATGTAATTATATGTCGCGTACATAGCCGGCACCAAATGAGCGTACCATTCAGGTCCTCATTTCAACCTAACCCTAACTCAACGCGACAAAAAAAAACTTATAATAATACTCTTACTACAGTTCGAGTATAATATTCATATCAGTCATTATTAGTTGGCACAGACCACGCCCTCTAACAAACACAGCTTGTTAATAGGACGTGTCAGGATACTTGTCTTCGTCTTCACTTTCGCTGATCGTACGTAACCATCTTTAGCTGTATGTACTTCTATAACCCGTGCAAGAGGCCAAGCTCCTCTTGGTACATTCTGATCTACTACAAGCACAATGTCTCCTTTGGCTACGTTTCGTCTGGGTCTGTTCCACTTTGTTCTTTCCTGTAACAGCGGCAAATACTCTCTTACCCAGCGTTTCCAAAATTGATCGGCTAAAAATTGCGCTTGGCGCCATCTTCTTCTTGTAAAGACATCGTCCTTCGTAAATACTCCTGGGGGTAGACACGTTTCATCGCGTAGAAGCAGCACCTGATTAGGTGTCAATGGGCTTTCGTCCTTGGAGTCGTCGCTGCAAGGAGTCAATGGTCGACTATTAAGAATAGCTTCGACGTGAGTCATAACAGTCAACAGCGTTTCGTCATTTACCATCTGTTCCTTGAGCAGCACACGTAGAACCTGTCTAACTGATCTAATAAGTCTTTCCCAAACTCCACCCATGTTACTAGCGGACGGGGGGTTAAAGATCCATTCGATGTCTCTCTGTCTCAAGAACTTGTGTATGGCTTGCTGATTCCATTCTTGAATAGACTCTCTTAACTCTCTTTCTCCGCCTTTAAAATTAGTACCGTTATCACTCCGAATCAGTAGAGGTTTGCCTCTTCGATTGATGAAGCGATATAGTGCATCGATGAAACTGCAAGTTTCTAAGGTGTGAGTAATCTCTATGTGTACAGCCCTTACAGTTAAACACGTAAATACGCAGCCATATCGTTTAACAACAGACCGAACGTCCTCTCTTTACTTGTATAGGACCAAAGAAATCTACACCGACATACGAAAACGGGGGTTTATCAGGAATTAGTCTGTCTTGGGGTAAATCTGCCATCACCTGTTCACAGGGGGGTGCATTGCGCCTGCGACAATCAAAGCAACGATGTAGTAATCTCCTTACTGATGCTCTGGCGTTTATAATCCAAAAATACTTTCTTACAAGTGAAAGTACATGTTCTTTGCCGGCGTGACCATACATTTGATGGTAGTGACGTATGATTAAGTCACAAACATGGTGATTCTTGGGCAAGATCGGTGGGTGTTTAGCTCTTTCTGGGATAAAGGCATTCTCCAGACGTCCTCCAACACATAGTATATCATCTCGTAGCTGTGGACTTAACTTGTATATAGAGCTAGATCTTTCAACCACCTTCTTTCTGTAGAGGAGTTCGTTCCTTTCCGACGTACCTTCGCCACATCCACGCACTTTAAGAACAGCTAGTTCTCGTGAAAAAGATTGACGCTGCACATGTTTGATAATCTCTCGTTCTGCTGCTTTCAGCTCTGGAACGTTGATCGTACCACAGTTTAACTCTTTGGGTTTGTTCTGCCCATGACGTAGACGATAAGCATTTACTAGGAAACATTTGTACCTCATCAACCAAGCAATAGCGATGCGTAGACGCTGCCACGAAGAAAACCGCTTAAACACCGTATTCAGGATATCTTCTTGGATTACTTGGACCATGTTAACTTGTTTCTCTCTCTTCACCTCTGGGTCATCGTCAGCAATCTGTGATAGAGCAAAGGGTAACGTGGGCCATAGTTCTCGCCTCTGCCACAGAAATGCCGGTCCGTTTAGCCATCTAACGTCATTCTTCATTTCTTCTGCACTTAAGCCCCTCGAGGCATCGTCAGCTGGGTTACTCTTTGAATTCACGTATCTCCACTGTTCAGTACTCGAGGCTTCACGGATGACTGCAATTCTGTTGGCTACGAACGTTGTGAATCTTTTCTTCTCGTTAGAAATATAACGTAACACTGTGGTAGAATCCGTCCAAAACAAGGACGCTTCAACTTGTAAGTCTAATTCCTCTCTCAGCATGCAATCGGACTTTACCGCTAGGACTGCCGCCGAAAGTTCCAATCTTGGTATCGTTGTAGTTTTCACTGGTGCAAGTCGAGACTTGCCAAGCAAGAATGAGACATGGACATCTCCGTTGACGTTCTCTGATCTCAAATACGATACAGCACCATAGCCCCTTTGGGATGCGTCACCAAAGTGATGTAGTTCTCTTGACACGATGTCACCCAACTCCGGTGGTTCCAGACAACGTGGTATAGATACACTGGAAAGTTCAGGTAGCTCATCTAGCCATTTCTTCCACTTCACCATCTCTTCTACTGGAATTGAATCGTCCCACCCAATATCTTGCTTACAGAGATCTTGCAACAGTACCTTTACTGGTAACATAAATGGGGAGACAATTCCTAATGGGTCATAGACGGAGCTCATTACTGATAGTATCCCACGTCTTGTTAGAGGCCTTTCTTTCACTTTGATCTCTAGTCCCAAACGATCTGATTCTACCTCCCAGTGGACACCGAGGGCTCGTTCATTTGGCAATCTTTCAAAGTCCATTTTCTTGACTGTTTTCGCTCTCTCAGATTCTGGTATCGTATCGAGTACGTCTTTACTATTGCTCATCCACTTTGTCAAACGGAATCCGCCTCGCTTTAACAATTGGATAAGTTCAAGTACTAGTTGTTTAGCTTCATCTACTGTTTTGGTAGATTTCAGACAATCATCAACGTAAAAGTTCCGGTAGACAGAGTTCACAACATCTTTATTAAAGTCAGCACGATTCTCATCAGCTGTTCTCCTCAAGACAAAACCTGCACAGCTGGGGGAAGAGGTTGCTCCAAATAAGTGCACAAGCATCTGGAACTCCAATGGTTGTTTGTCGAGAGCGCCGTCTGGCCACCATAGAAATCTCAACATATCACAGTCCTTTGGGTTAACTCTCACTTGCAAGAACATAGATTCAATGTCCGCTGCTAAAGCAAAAGGTCCTTCCCGAAATCGAGTGAGAACTCCCATCAAATTATTAGTCATGTCTGGCCCTTGAAGAAGTTGACCATTCAAAGAAGTTCCCTTAAACTTGGCGGCGCAGTCAAATACCACGCGCAGTTTTTCTGGTTTTCGCGGGTTAATGACGGCATGGTGAGGTAAGTACCACACTGGTTGATCTGATGGTGTATGGTTCTCTTCAGGTATCTGACGGGCATAACCTTTGTCAATGTGATCATCTATAACAGCTTTGTATCTCTTGTGTACTTCAGGATCTTTCTGGAATTTTCTTTTTAGTGACGATAACCTCGATTCAGCTAACTGACGATTATTCAGAATACATGGTTCGCCGTGCTTCCAAGGAAGGGAAACTTGGTGATGACCGTCTACTAGAATTGCGCTTTCTTCCATGACAGATAACGCTCTGTGGTCTTCCACTGACATTGATTCTTTCGTACTTAGTATTGGATCTCCAAAGTCCATTTTCCAAAATCTTTCTACTTGCGTCTTTAATTCTTCATCTTGTAGCGTTATAGAATATGTATTCAGTCTCTTTCTATTTGTGACGTCGTCAACTGGACCAACGATTGTCCATCCGAGCAAAGACTTCACTGCGTAGGGTTCCTTTCGATTTCCTCGTCGTTCTTCCAGAGCCCAAAATACTTCGGGCGTGTCGTTACCGATGAGCAGTGTTACTTCTCTACTGTCTATCTCCGGCACCGTTATACCATCGAGGTGTGGCCATTTGTGGAGGTCTTGTTGAGTTGGTGCTCCTTCAGTAGAAATGCATAGTCTATCAACTGACCAAACTGCTGGTATTTCAATAACTTCATCAGATTCAAGGGACATAACTTCCAGGCTAGCAATGCGCCCTCTTTTTTGGCTGTTTACTCTGTCGATCGTAGTCAAAGAGAATGTTCGCTCCTCGCCATCAATATTCAGCTGTTCCAACAGTCGTTGCTCGCATAAAGATGTATCTGAGCCCTTATCTAGGAGCGCATATGTAGTAACGGTTGTATTACCTTCTCTACCTCGTATACGTACTGGTACGATGGGAAGGCAAACTTTACCTTTCTTTCCTTCACCAGTGGTTTTGCACATGCTGTTAGATTCCAACTTCACGGCGTAATTTGTCTTACTTCTAGGTGTGTTCTCACTGTCCCTTTGGGCAGCGTTCATTAGAGCGTGCAATAACGTGTGGTGCTTTCCTTCACATCCTTCAATTCTACACTGTCCTTTCTGGTAGCACTCTCTAGCTTTATGTCCTCTTTTGTAGCAATTATCACACAGCCCTTTAGCGCGAACAAACTTTACCCTGTCCTCGTGAGTCTTCTTCTCAAACTCACGACAACTCGCAAGCACGTGAGTCCCTTCACAAAGCAAACATTTTATTACTTGTGCTTGAGGTGGTTTGTTGTTCAGCGTGTTAACTGCAACGCTTTGCGTGTCTGGAACTTTCGACGTCCCAGCTTGTGTAGCTAGCGTGGTGGCTCTAGGCGCACGAACTTGTCTATTTCTTTGTCGCGGTCTTTCGATCTTGACTTGATCTTTAACGTCCATAATGTTACTAAATACTGGGTCATTTGCGGCCATGGCCCTTTCTGTGATAAATTCTGACATTTGGCCAATGTTAGGCTTTTCTCCGACATTTCTGATCGCTCTAGTCAAATCCAGCCATCTTGCTTTCAGGTGAATGGGGAAGCGTTCCGCTATCTGTCTCAAGTTATCTGTGCTATTTAATCGTCTAAATAGCCAATGGATTTAATTGTCAATTCACAATCCTTTAACTTGTCTGCAAAGTTTAGCAAACCTTCGCGATCGGCTGTTCTCAACGGAGGTCCCTTAGTAATCTGTTCGATGTATGCACTAGCTATTACGTACGGTTCTCCAAATCGTTCCTTTAAGAGCTTTCGTGCCGTTACGTAGCCAAGGGATGGCTCCATAACAACACAGTTCCTTACTACTTCCTTTGCCTTGCCTGAGCAATATTGTAGAAGGTAATTTAACTTCTCACTCTCGTCATTAGATTTTTGTTCAATGTTTCTTTCAAAGTTACGTACAAATCTCCAATAATGCAGGGGATTGCCATCGAACGTAAAAAGTTCTGGCTTTGGTAGACTCAGGGCGTTGGCCATAGTAGATACCATTCGTTCTTGCTGTTTAATTATCTCGTTGTATACTCCGTGTTCATTCGACGAATCGTTCTCGGCATTCGGACTGGAGTTAGCATAGCCGTAACTCTCGTGGAACTCAGTTGAATTCATAGCCAGCCATTCTTCAGCAGTTGGAGTCGAAGGCTTTTCCGCAATTGTGTAGCTCTTCGGTACAGCTTCAGCCATTGATATTTTAATTTCTCTTTCTGTTTCCATCGCTGGAGACATAAACGGATTAGTTGAGAAGGGATTTATTCTAACAACTCTTGTTGATTCTTTAGGCGTGCTTTGTTTCTGTGGGGTGACGAAGATCGGTTCATGTTTATTATCCTGGAATGGATATCGGGTTTGAAGACTGTAAGTCTCTTGTAATTCATAAGGTTCGGTGTTCTCTGTATCTTGCAATTCGGGTTTCTCGCGAGTGTTTTCTTTTATATGCAATTCAGTTTTGTTAATATGCAATTCAGGTTTCATCATCTAAGTCTTGTAATTCAGCATTTTCATCGTGTATTTCAGATTTCTCGTAAATTTTCAATTCTGTGTTTCTTCGTTCTGCTTCATGTTGTGCTTCAAGGAAAACTTGTTTTCGCTTCATTTTATTGAGCTTCATCGCTTCTTCTAATTTCAGTCTTTACTTCTACTTCGTCAATTTGATCTTGTAACGCCTGTTTTTCTTCGAGTTGTATTAGTTTGAGAAGGGCTACTGCGTGTCTTGCTTCGGCTTTAAGCTTTAACTTTGAGGCTGTGCTCCATTTACTACCACTACTTCTCCTCGAACTAACATATGAATCCATTTTGGCTTACAGAATCGGCTGTCCCTGCGACAAGAGGGAGATCTAAAGCTGACCAATTCCTTTCTCTCATATTAGAAAATCCATGAATTAATCTGCTCTTCGACATCATGCTTAACTTGACACTGGTCTCGGTAAATCTCAACAGCTTCGTCTCGTTGTTTTTCTTCTCCAAGAAACTCGAGATATTCCGTATAACATTCTACAGGGCCGTAGCGTAGTCACGTGACAAAAGTAAATTTGCACCACGTGATGCTTTATGTGTGGGCGTATCCGTAGGGTCCTAGCGTACACGTGACTCCCCTTGTTCGTGAGCCTGGGGGGTGTGGAGGATTTGTGTTGCGACTCAGTGAAATTCATCTGATCCCCAGTAATTCACTACAGCATTTTGATGATCCCCTTAACGAGGATTGTACTTTTGACGATCCCCCCTCCACCAGAAAAGTAGTTGTTAATGATAACAATGTTAATACGCAGCCTTCGTTTGGATGGTAGTCAAACTTGCATGTTTTTTGATGTTCAAATCGTACTCATAACCTGATCTTTTTGTAGGTGATATGGGAGAATACAACATTTAGCTATAGCGAGCGCGAAGCGCGAGCCGCTCGGCACGAATTTCGGTACTGAAAGGAGTTCTCAACCACCGTTTCTAAGTTGTTTTGGGATGTTTCTCTTGGGCCAGTGTTATATATAGCTACGTATACATTGAGCACAAAGTGCGAGCCACTTTGCAAAACTGATTGGCCATTCTTTTACAAAATTGATTTTTTTTCAACTTTTTTTTTTGGGGGGGGGATGAAACGTGTAGTTAGTCGTCAAGAGCTCGGTTGTATTTTAATAGCAATGTAGGTACCATCTTTAGATTTCCCGAAAAAAGTACCGCTTTTGAATCATGAGGTTGATATGGAATATTACTTGCGAGCGCGAAGCGCGAGCCGCTCAGCGCATACTTTTTGGACTGTATTTCAAAGATAAGAATTGACGGCTCGTTCGATATATGCAAGTTATTGTTTATCAGTTGTGATCATCCCTTCCAGTATGATATTGAACGAGTGCAGATTCCCCATTTTCCCCGACAAAAATCAAGTGATTCCCCCTAAAATCCTCCACCCCTCAGGCGATAAATAATGACCGGTCCCTAAGTTATACGAATCTAACCACAGATCTAGAAGGTATAAACTTCATCAATCATCAATCAAATCTAGAAAATTATTCTAAAGCAACGTAACAAAATTACATTTCGCTGTTGTAAATAGTGAGAATATTAAGTAATTTCATAAGTTTTTACTAATTCTGTCATTTTTGGAGTCTGTTTGAAGATGGAGACGAAAGCCCAGAGACCAGCGCTGACCTTCGATCATTCGAATTCCTTTGGAATGTGAGTTTAAATACAGCCCAGCATATCTAAGAGAATACCATTCTACAGTTTCATCAGTCTCGACTAATATTCGTCAACATGGTCAGCTTAGAACTGTATTAACGTTTTACATTAAATTCTGTAGCAATGGGTTATATATACGACATTTGAATATTGTATTCATTTAAAATTTAAAACTTTAAATTTAAAAATTTAAAAAAATTAAAAACCGTTGAAAAATTATTGGGGGGGGGGGCGAGCGCCCCCATTGCCCCTCCCCTTGCTACGGCCCTGATTCATCAAACACGTCGAACGTCGCTAAAATTTTATCTTTAATCTTCAAAATAACCTCAATGTCAGTATAGTTTTCAGAACGCTTTATAATGTCTCTAACTTCATTATAATATTTAGTAAGTCGTCCAATGTATCCAGATCTCGATCTTTTTAACGCCAACGCCTTTTCTCCTCTAGCACCGTCCGTCCGTACACGCGATGTCGCTGAGCTTCCTGTGTCGCGCCATGTGGCTGCCATTGTCTGCCATAATGTCTCGTTGCTTAGGGAAATTCGTGAACTTTAATGTTAAGAATAAATTCCTTTGAATCGTTTAGTTCATTCCACTTCTATTAATTCCGACCAATTAGAACACGTCGTGAACACACACATACGGATCTTGAATAACTCAACATCATTTATTCTTCATACTCAAATATTTCCATGTGATTTGAGGTATTTCATTGTTGCATAACATCAGCGTCATGTGTGAGAGATGAGTGAGAGTGCGAGCGCGGTTCACTACAATACAAGCGAATTACAGCTTAAACAGGGCCGTAGCGAGGTCTAAATTATTGGGGGGGCTCTCGGGATTTCAAGTCACGTTATAGTGAACGAAAGACAAAACTAAATTTGCATCACGTGATGCTTTATGTATGGGCGTATCCGTAGGGTCCTAGCGTGCACATGACTCCTCTAATTAGTGAGCCTGGGGGTGTACATGTGATCCCCTTCGTTTCGATGGTAGTCAAACTTGTATGTTTTTTGAGGTTCAAATCGTACTCATAGTTTGTAGGTGATGTGGTAGAATACAATATTTAGCTATAGCGAGCGCGAAGCGCGAGCCGCTCGGCACGAATTTCGGCAGAAAAGGAGTTCTCAACCACCGTTTCTAAGTTGTTTTGGGATGTTTCTCTTGGGCCAGTGTTATATATAGCTACATTGAGCACAAAGTGCAAGCCACTTGGCAAAAAATGGCCATTTTTTACAAAATTGAATTTTTTCAACTTTTTTTGTGGGGAATGAAACGTGATGTAGTTAGTCGTCAAGAGCTCAGTTGTATTTTAAAAGCAATGTAGCTACCATCTTTAGATATTCCGAATATAGTACCACTTTTTAACCATGTAGTTGATATGGAATATTAATTGCGAGCGCGAAGCGCGAGCCACTCAGCGCATACTTTTTGGAGTGTACATTTCAAAGATACCTAAGAATTGGCGGCTCGCTCGATACATGTCAGCTTAGAACTGTAACAGTGCACTTTTTACACTAAATTCTGTAGCAATGTGTTATATACAACAACTGAATATTGTAGTCATTTAAAATTTAAAACTTTAAATTCAAAAATTCAAAAATTGAAAAACCGTTGAAAAATTATTGGGGGGGCGAGCGCCCCCATTGCCCCTCCCCTTGCTACGGCCCTGTTAAATATCACTCTACTACATTTACAAAATCCTTACAAGTAACCTACCGAATTTGTGTCCCTTCGGTTGCTCAGATTTCGGTTACATTTTGATTCAAAGATTTGTACCTCATAAGTTAACTATCCAACTCAAAACACGCTCGTATTACAAAAAACTAAACGCACACGTGCGTTCACTCGTGCCCCGGAAGCCCCCTTTTAGGAGAGGCTTCAATGACCAGCCCGTTCGTACTCTTCCCCGAGCCGTTTCACGCATTCTTCACTTAACCGTAACATAATAAAGACCTTTTTTGACCTTTTTAAAGAATATCTGATTAGTCAATTTGTCTGTCAGCAGCTATTAGTCGACATGCAAAATATTACCAGCGAATATACCAGTTTATTCAACTTTTTATTTCACTATGTGTCTCAATTGTTTGCTGTAAAGACTTCTACAACGGCGTTTTTAACACAATAACAAATCGTGAATATTTTCGTTCATGTTTCGGATGTTTTAAATAATAAAAGACGTTACGTGACCAACAAGGTCAATGGAACCTATCCGTTCCATGCAATGGTCTGCTTTAGAATTCCGTATTAAAATTCAGTACAAAAACCTCTCAAGATCTCTTGAATGCTTGAATGAGGAATACAATTGACTTGCTTCTACGTATGTTCGTTTAGCAACATGTAGGATGAGAAATTCGTAGATTCACAGCTCATAGGAAATACTCAGTTTATCCATGTTTATCGCGAGGGTTCTCTTTCAAGTACTCCATTTAGAGTTCGATATTTGGTCAAAGTATTGGAGATGAAGCTCAAAATAACAGCCCATTCTGAAGCTCTTATAAGTATATAGGTATATCTCGAGTTAAAAGCTCCAAATTACATTGTTCTACTGCAGGAAAAGCCTGTCTCTGAAAGCTATTTTCTTTGTAGTCGGCCATCTTGCATTCCTAAAGTTCCTGATTGTTTGTACGTTCTTAACCAATCAGAAGTTCCTCAGGACGAACAGAGGAAAAAAAAAAAAAAAAAAAAAAAAAACTTTTGCAGTTTATAACTCGTTCCCGGCCTAAAGGCCTGGGCACGAGTAAAAACTAATTATTGTTACGTCACTGTCAATCATGTCGCGAACAGAAAATAATATGATGTATGACACGATCATCTGACAAGACCGACAATGTGAAATGGGTGCGTATAATTTGTTCGCTCCACTGGAGTACACAAAGAAGAAATACCTAGTCATCACATGCCAGATATGAGAGTTCCAAGTTCAATGCAAACAGAAAAAAACGGGTTTTGCCTTATGAGCGAAGTGCTAGATCAAAGAAAACAATTAGGCGTCTGACAGAAAAAGTTGAAAAACTGAAATGTGATGGAGTCATCAAAAGCCGAAATAAAGAACTTGAGCGAGAAACATCCAGATTAACCATAATAATGGATCAAGTAAATGAAGAAAATCAGAACATTAAACATGTTGTCGTCATAAGAGATCCAAGGTTTTCCGTATCACAGGGTAGTAATGGGGTTAACTGACAACTGATAAATGGCCAAAAATGCCACTGACAACTGACAAACAAGGCTTTTTTGCACTGATAACTGACAACAAAAATGGTAACTGACAACTGACCTTTTTGTTGCTTATCTAAAATGTACAGATAAAATCTTAAAAACTCGCATAAAAGCCGCTGAAAGGACCACAAAATGCACTTATTTGCTTTTGGGTTCCCTGTGTCGACTTTGAACATGTCTGCTGAGTGAATGATTTGATTGTCTGGACTCTAGTTCTTGTAAATAATATTAAACTGGCCACGTGTAGCAAGTATATACCGGCTCAGATTACTATTATGTAGTGATTACATCATACAGACATTCGATACTTTTTGGCGGTGATGGTACGCAACACGATGCTCAACCACAGGCAGCCCAGCCACTTCTCCTGACAATGGATGTTTATTATAATAATTTATTAAAAAAGACAAAAAATGCGCGCGCTTGTTTTAATTTGCTTGGCGCGCGCTTGCTATGCATGGGTTTCCTGTGGTAATATCGCGCGCTTGTTGTGAATGGGTTTCCTGTGACGATCCCGCGGGACAAAGCGTAGTTTGTGAGAAGGCATGAAACACGAGTCACGTGATGATGCCCCAGGTTGGTTGGACACATTTCCGTGAAGCGCTCGGGATTTTTCACTCGTTGAAGTATCGTAAAGTAAGTCGAACAGTCTCCGGAGGGAAGTTTGACGTACACCTTGTGTGTGCTTGATTACTTCTCAAAAGCTCAAAAATCTGTCAAGTTTCCTCGGCGTAGTTGCATGCTTGTAATTAAAAAAATTGAATACACTCATGAATTATCCTTAATTTTCCTCGGCCCCATTTAGTTGTTTATAGTATAGGGGCAAAATGTTTCTTTGTGACACTTTATGATTTCTAATCAGTTGAACGCGTAGCGTAAACAAGAAAGCAAGCGAATCAAGGTAGAGCGACAACATACAAAGCCCAACAAATTCAAGCCCAAGAAACAATAAAAAAGACATAACAGGTTTCAAAACTCACTTTATTTCTGTGTATAACTGAACTGTTTACAATCTTGTTTATATTTTTTTGCAAATTCTCAGCTGTAATGAGTTTTCGTTCTCTATGAGACCACCGACCGAGTCTCGTCAAAATGCACAGCAAAAAAATCAAAATTTTATGCCTAACATTAGCTTAATAACTTTAAAAATTAGCTCATTTCATATAAATAATCGTTTCGAAATTTTATATGAACATAAAAACTTATGAAGCGTCCTAAAACACTCCAAAAAAAGTAATTTTTGCAGTCCAAAACTGGTAGCATTGTATTTGAAGCTGTGAGCGACACAACAAAACTTCAAAAAATTACTCATAAATCACTCTCAAATACCTTGAAGGTCCGCTCATTTACAGTGAAGAATTGTTTCGAAGTCTTGTATGATCATAAAAGCTTTTGAAATTTTCAAAAACCTCTTCCAAGAAGTAATTTTGTAGTCCAAAACCAGCACCGTTTCAAGTAAACTTGTGAGCGTTTGAAATTCCGAAAACTTTTTTAGATTTCGGAAAACTCTCGTGTACTCACGATAGCTATCCGACGTCCCTCGACAACTCAACGAGTGAAAAATCCCGAGCGCTTCACGGAAATGTGTCCAACCAACCTGGGGCACACATACGTCCATCGCGAGTCAAAGCTTCCCAGGTGAAATTCTCGTCAAATAACAAACTTTGAACGCCCAAACGTTTAAGTTGTTTGGACATAAATACTTTGTTTACATATTCGAAGAAAAATCGATATTTTCTTTCTTAGCTGGTGAAATACAAGTGAAAATGTATTTTGTCACGTGACCGTGTTTCATACCTTCTCATAAAGTAGCTTTGTCCCGCGGGATCGCCACAGGAAACCCATTCACAACAAGCGCGCGCTCGTCCCGTGGGATATCGGAAGGATATTACCACAGGAAACCCATGCATAACAAGAGCGCGCGCGCCAAGCAAATTAAAACAAGCGCGCGCATTTTTTTGTCTTTTTAGCGTATCAATAAAATAGTAAATAAATTATTAAAATAAACTTCGTCAGGAGAAGTGGCTGGGCTGCCTGTGGCTCAACTTCCAACTTTACAAACATGAACATGTATTTGAAAGTTGAGAGCTAAACTTTAACGTTGATAAATGAAGTTGAAGGTTGATGAATGAGGTATTGAAAGTTGCGATCTAAACTTCAATGTTGATAAGTGAAGTTGAATGTTGAGGGATGAGGTATTGAAAGTTGCCAGCTAAACTTCAATGTTGAAGAATGAAGTTGAATGTTGGAGTGTCAGATTGATTTTTGGCGGGATTTGAACGCCATAGTCAGTGGCATTTTTGGCCATTTATCAGTTGTCAGTTAACCCCATTACTACCCTGTTGCCAACCGCATATGGTTTTGGATCAAGACAGATTGCTTTTTGATACATAAATATTGTACTGCAGACACAAACTATGTATCATATCATTAACATAAACATGGCAAGAAAACTGATAAAGTGACCGCCATTCTTGGGATTTTATACAGGAGTGAACTCTAATTTCAATGTTTTTCTTTTCTAGCTGTGTACTACTAAATAGTAAAAAGTAATTGTTTCACAGGTTTAAAATTGAAAACCATTTTACCATTGGTGTGGAATATTTATATACATCACAGGCGGACCATCCTCTCAGTTTGTGGTTTGGGCTTCCTGTGTCAGGGTCGAATGGCCGTTGGTTTCAAACAAGCTCAAATGTAGCTGCTTTTCACTGGCGATTTTACTTGATTGCTCTACATCTTGAAATTCAGAATATTGTATCAAAATCAACTTTAATCCTTATATTTATCAGATATGAGTCTTGTTTTGTCGTCCGATGAGTTTTAAGAGAGTTATTAGAGGGAGACGTACGCTGCACTAGTGAAGCCCAAATCACAAACTGAGAGGATGGTCCGCCTGTGTATACATTGTCTGTAATGGAATTGTATTTATCATTCGTTTGATCTATAGTGTCAAATACGGTAGACAATACGGCACTTTTCAGGTGACCTTTGACCGTAATGCAACGTAAAATGAGTCTGATGCAACATCCACACAATAGATCGATTTCACGTGACGTCACGAGAGAACTAAAATCTAAACTAAAATTCGGAGAAAGCTGATTGCCTGATATTTTGTATGTATCATGAAAAGAAGTCGTCTCTGGAAATTTGGTCTGATTCTTTTCATCGCTTGGCAAATTATCGGCACCAAAATTGTGTCACGCCATGCAGTCACGCATTTTCAAACGACGTAAGAACACATCAATTTGCGACAAATTTCACCTCATTTGCTTTGGCAATGAACTTAATTGTCATTTTCTATATATATAATCAATAAAATGAACAAATAAATGTATTTTTAATATCATTTCGATGCTTATGGTCGCCATATTGGTGTACATATTGGTGTACACCAATATGGCGGCCACATACATTCTTACCAACAACAAGCCCACATTCAAACATTCGTATCTTCGTGGTGAAAAGCTCTTTTGACTCAATATTTTCTAGAGTTGCAAAGATTTAGTTGTTCTTTGAGGTACAAGTATTTTTATTTTATTTGATGCTCTGAAACCGACTTTATTTTTCTCGATGACGTCAGTGAAATCGATCTCAGCCGGAAACCAATTTCACTCCAAAAAGCGTCTAGTAATCAGTTTATCCTACGTCTTCAGCAATAAATTCAGGTTTTGGCCGTCATGCACTACAAATTACTGCACTACATGATGTAGTCATAGACTGCCTATTTTTTAAACTTGGGAATGCTACTTGACTGGCACAAAGAGGTTTGTCGAGATACGTATTGATTGTATATGTCTCCATTAAAGTTCCAAAGTTGGCATCTTGAAAGGATTCGAAAATCAAGCAGTTTTTTATTCAAGTTTTGAATCGCCATAAAGGCACCCGAAAGGCAGCACGCTTCAGTATGTTCCCTGAACAAGATCTAGAACAACCCTTATGCTCACTCCATAGCGAAAAGTGCCAATAGGACATGGAAAGACCTGTGCCTGTACTATTTTGAATTTATATGTGGAGTTAAGAGACAACGTCCCATTGAAGTCTGGTTCTACCCACACCCGATAATGAATATAGAACCTGCTATCCTCTGGGCCAGTGATTCCTTTCCATACCATAGTACCATATTTAGCCAGAACAGCTGCGTTGATAACCTTGAGCACTGCGGCGAAAGGATTTTGATAATGTACTTCAAGGACCTCTCTTACATTTGGGGTTTGTTGCATATTCCAGATTCCTTTATATGTAGCTGAAAATGTCATTCCTATCAGCACTTTGTAGGTTGTATTTAGGTCGGATGCGATGTTGTTCGGATCCGAATTCACAGCCATATTTTTCTTCTACAGACGCTGTTGAGCTAGATCGATACCAGCGTTGCGTGACATATTGCGGGACATCTATTTCACACGTCATTATGCACCTATCAGAGGCTCTTCAGGCTGGCGGGGACTAACCCCGGGCTAACCAGGGTGGTGGTGGGGGGGGGGGGGGGGCGGTAGAGGAAATGTAAAATGCTAGAATCAATCTTCATGATTTTTACTGGGGAGGGGGGATCTTTGTTTTCAAAATGTCCTGGTTAGAGTGCTGCGTGATTCCCTTGGTAGGAAAAAGGTAAACATTTTCGGTATATCCCCCACCCTAAATTTTCTAACGAAAACGAAGTCAAGCATTTTCTAGCCTGTGTTGCTGGCGGTCTGCGGTTTTTGGGCGAGGAAGAAATTTCTTCTTCAGCCCAAAAACCGCAGACTGCCAGCAACGCAGGCTAGCATTTTCCCGACCCCAGGGACAATGTTAGAGTTCAAACCCCCTGTAATACCCCACATCCCTCTCTGGTACATTAGCCCAGGGTTAGCTCCCGCGGGGAGCCGTTGGTAGGTACATAAAATAGAACGAACATAAAAAAAGTGAAAACTGCCAAAACTCGAAGGGCCAAAGTGATTAGCTATTAAGATTACAAAGTAAGTTTGGCTTTGTGATTCATTTCCTTTAACAGCACATTGCTCGTTTGTCGCACTCTAAGATTATTCCTTAGTCCACCACCGATGTAAAAGTTCAGTGCCGAACGGCAAAATTGTCAATTCCATCCGTTCCGTCCGAATCAGAACGATACAGGTCACCACATATCCGGGGGGGGGGACTCCGATCGTAAATGGACGGGGATGCTCGTCGTACCTTTTAGGGGTCAAAATCTGCCATCTGGTACCTTTTAGGGTGTCTCAGACTTAAGTGGACTACCAGAGACATAAATGGTACCTTTTAGGGACTGTTTTGGGGTAAATAAACTACCTAAAAAATGCATGAAAGGGACGATTTCGATGATCTGAATTGAATCTTCAAAGCACATCGATAACAAAGTGTTTCATTACTTTAATTTTTTATTATTGTTTTTGAATTGGTACTTTTTAGGGGTAGAAATGAATTGTTGCCACTCCCACTCAGGTACCTTTTAGGGGTCATTTTCAGAATTTCCGACGAGCATCCCCGTCCTCTTATATATGGGAGTTCAGAGTAGATTTCATATGACTGTGAAAACGGCGCTGCACGCTCACGGCACTGTCACGGCAGGAATTTTGAATGTTTTATAGACATCACGGCACTGACACGGTCACGGCACGGCCGGCGCGGTCCCTTTCACATACATGTGAAAATTGCTCTATCGTTTCCTGTGACGAACACTCAGTGCTCTTTCTTGATGATAGGCCATAGGTCCAAAAGCTTGATTAATTAAAAACTAGACGCACTCGTGCGTTCACTCGTGCCCATGTGAAAGAGAGTCCAAAATCGGCCTAAAAAGGACATTTAGATTAGCTGCCGTTAGAGTAAGAGCGATTGACAACAACAACAACGTTTTATTTGGCACTGTATACTTAAAGTACATAAGTGAAATCCAAATAAATTAAATTTCTCTATAATTTTAAGTTTCTAATTTCCTTTCTCGTATCAGCATGCATTTACATGACACAGTTTTTTGTAGAAAGCTTGTTCTGGGATTCATCAGAAATAAAAAAACGATTATCAGTCATGTTGTTGATATTAATATTAGTATTTTTTTGAATAAGTTCTGCTAATTCTTTTCTGTTGGTGTCATAAAGTGGACACCAGATAAGAAAGTGCTTTTCCGATTCTATTCCCATATTGCATACTGGGCAAATCCTTTGTTCATAAATCAGGTACGGCCTTCTATACCGTCCCATTTCTACTTCAAGTCTATGGTTACTAATTCGTAATTTTGTGAAAGCCACTCCGTGCTTAGTGTTGGTGACGTGACTTAGATAGTCTTCAAAAACATACTTTCTTTTGAATTGACGGAATATTCTTAGTTTGTTTTTTTGTCTGCTATCTTTTCTTATACCATTATGGATGTTGCTCCACCAATTTTGGATTTCAATATCACTTATTCTCTGTTTGATTACCTTTTCAATTTGTTTCAATTTCAGTTGAGGCTCATTCTGGCTCATCCAGATTCTCCCTAATCCTAGATGATCCAAGGCATTTTTTATTTTGTTACTCCAAAAGGCCTTGGATTTCTTGTTTTTTATTGATTGGTATATCAGAGTTGAAAGTTTCTGAATTTCTGAATTTATGTCTATGAATTTAAGCCAATAGCTTAAGCTTCTAACTACTGCTTTGCATTTTATTGGTAGCCTTCCCAATTCGGCTCTGCATGCGTCATTACTAGCATACTTAGTTACTCCCAAAATCATTTTACAGAATTTTATATGAACCATTTCCATTGGTTCTTCATCATTAGAGTTTTTCGTTTCGATCCCCCAGACCTCGCTCCCATATAGAAGGACTGGAGAGACGAGTGTGTCAAAGAGTTGAGTGGTTAATTTTATGTTCGATTTAAAATAGTCTCCCATTTCTTTTTTTAGTTTATATAGAGCTTTTAGCGTTGTTTTTTTAAGTTCTTGTTTTGCTAAAGTGAAGCTTCCAGAAGTTGTAAAATGAAGACCAAGATATTTATATGCTTTAACGTTGTCCAGCTTAGAGTTGTTTAAAAAGAATTTGTATAGTTATTCATTGTCTTTCCTCCGTTGTTAAAGATCATTACTTTAGTTTTAGAAATGTTTACTGTCAGATTATTCTGTTCGCAAAATTCTTGTAGTTTATTAAGGTACTTCTGTTACGGGACACATTTAACGAATATTTTTAAGCTTTTCGATCAATTTTTTATTGCGGAATCATTTTGATAATTATTAACAAATATACACGCATGTATAATGTATGAATTACAAGTTGCGTTGATTTCAAAGGCAAGTCCTCAACTGGTGAGTCACGTGATTATGATATGAACAACGGACCACATGTACGAGTCACGTATCAGCCAAGCCTAACCTTGAGCAACCTTGATCTTATGTAATCTCTTTCGTTTGGCTGACACGTGCTCCCTTGCTCTTACGACTCCTTGCCCTTGTATTTTATTAAGTCAATCGGACACTTAAACTATGCCCTAAAACCGCTTAATCCGATATACCAGTTGACCTTTTCGTGACCAAACGCTTCCTTGTAAATTGTACCTTAATCTCCAGTAACTGATTTTTATATTATTCACTTTTAATATACAAATATTTCAATTTTTACATCTTAATATTAAGGGAACGCCTCTAGAAATTTCCAAGTTAATATCTGATAATTGTGACAGCTTGTCAGTCAATTTGATTTTCCAACAAATCCCCATAAAAAGGGATGCATTGTAACTTAGAGTCAGTTGAGTTAGATGTTGCGTTGAGCCTTAATTTGATTAAAAGAACCAAGCCAGAACAAGTCTCTACTAGAGTGTCCCTAACATTTGGTGGCAGAACCCGAGGTAAGCCTTCAAAACTATATGCATTTTTTGTAGTACGTCAAGCCTTTTTAATGTCTTATGATTGCATTGATGTCAAAAAAAGTTTGAAAAATATTGTACATTTATGTTAAAAATGTTAAGTTAGAACCTTAATGTTAAATTAGTTTCTTTCTATTTGATCTAATTTTTGAACGGACAATTTTACTGAACGTTTTATTCATTTTTATGATCGCGCTGTTGATACTCAGTGACTGTTAGGTTATCAAAATTTCATTTACGATTTTTTTTTTGTCAATTCATCACTGTTCAAAAGTGCCTCGTGGAACGCGTAGAACGCACATTTTCACGGATAGCGAATCCGAGAGTGAATCGCCTGGTAAATCAAAACCAAAATCACAATTTGAAAAAGGACAGCTTTGTAGCTCTTGCAAATCAAAATCAAAATCAAAATCAAAACCAAAACCAAAATCAAAACCTCAGCCTACGTCACAATTAGTAACTAAAACTGTTTCAACAATGGCTTCAGATCAAGCAACTGGTACTGATTCACCAAATCCTATAGAAGTCGAAGATTTGACAAATAGATTTGCTCAGATTTTAGAACATTCACTTGAGGGAATTCGCCAAAATATGCGCGAGATAAACGAAGCCAACGCCCAATCGCTTTCAACATTATCAAACACAGTACAGGAGTTACAGCCTAAAAAGAGGCCTCCTGGAATTTCAAAAGCGCCAACATTTTCTGGCGAAGGCGACGACGCCAGTAGTTTTTTGGACAAATTTGGAATGTATGCCAAATTCCATAAGTGGACTGATGAAGAATATTGTCAGGCTTTTCCTTTGTCCTTAACGGGCACAGCAGAAATTTGGTATTCAACCTTAGACAAAACTTTTACCTCTTTTGATCAATTGGCCAGGCTATTTCAAGATAGATTTCTTTCGCCAACTTCAAATTGGGTCCTTAGACAACAGTTAGGCCAGCGCAAGCAAAATTCAAACGAATCGCTTAGCGAGTATTCAGCTGATATTAGGAGGCGTTGCCAGAGACTAGGAATTCCTATCAGCGAGCAACTCCATTATTTTATCCATGGCCTTAGACAATCTCTACGCGACTACGTGATATTGCAACAACCAAAATCATTAGAGGAGGCTGAAAACGCAGCAAGAATTAAGAATTCTCTAGGCAAAACGCCAAGCGATAATTTAACGGCCAGCGATGTTTTGGCACTGCAACAAAATTTCATAAAAGAGCTAGAACAAAAACGTTTACTCGCTAAACCTACTGTAGCTGCTTATGAACAGAAACGCCCGCCTACTGGCAACAGTAATGACGAATCTATTAGACGAGTAATTCGAGAAGAATTACGTTCCATGGGTAGCAATTTTCGTGGGGCACCGCCCCCTCCTCGTCTACAGTTTAATGCTCGCGGTGATTTTGGTAGGACAAACAGGACAACTAATGGCCAAATCATTTGTTCCAATTGCAAAAGAGTAGGTCATCATTTTCGAAATTGTCGTTTCCAAAATTTTAGACAGAATGATTACAGACCAAACGCCTATAGACAAGGTGGTTTTAGGCAGAACCAGGACTTTAGGCCAAATGATTATAGACCAAATGGTTATAGGCCAAGCGAATTTAGGTCTAACGATTTCAGAACAAGTGGTTATAGGCAAAATGAATTTAGGCCTAACGATTTCAGAGCAAATGAATTTACACCAAATGACTTCCAACAGAATGACCCACGAATACCAGTTGCTCAACAAAACCCCAGGGGTGGTTTCGTTCGCTCCCCAGGGCGTACAACTCAGCAAGGTACCAACCAGTCAAACTAATTAGGGGCTCACAAGACCGGGAATTTGATGAGACCCCTATTTATATGAAGAATGATTTAACAAATAATGAAAATGATGTTACACGTATGGAAAGTTCCAATGATAATGGATTGTCGGAATTAAGTAGTCCAATTAGCAATGTTCACGAAAATATTTCCAAGGGAAATCACGATAATTTACAAATTTTTCCGCGAATTGGCTTCCCGGGCAATTCGACAATTAATACGACTGGTACACAAACTGAATTTGATCTGAAAGATTTCAGCTCTAATGAAGATGTGACAAATGATTTGGTTATTTCTTGTAACGACAACAACACATTTATTTCTGACCTACCATTTATGAACGAGGATTTAATTGAAAACAATAGCATTGGTTTGTGCACATTAGAAATTCCAAATTCACCTATTGTATCGATACCAAAATCTATAGGTTCTGTTCACGTGAATGACTGCAGTATTTTGCGGCAACCTACGATTAATACTATCGCGCCACCAGCAGGCAGTGCTCAACTAAATAGGCCCACACAAACTACAATTTATTCTAGCGATTGGAAAAAGACATTTTCTAAATTTCAGCAAGGTTTTACCACAAGTTTGGTATTTTTCGTTTTTATTGTTTTGCGAGTTGTATTATATTTCAAGTGTTTCATCACCGAGTCAGTAAGCAATTTTATTCCAATAATGGAAGACATAAGAGGGTATATTGCACACGTTTTATCACATATTATTCGAGGATTTTCATTTATTAAGACAAAACTTCCAAAGTTAAATTTCAGCAAAGATGATAGTTTTGATGTTTTCCAAACGAATTTTTCACAGTATATTTGTCAAGATTTGAAGGTTAAATGGGACAATTTAAGTCCACAAGCTCTATTCGGCCCAAGAGATTCAAGTGTGCAACATGTTAGTTTAAATATTTTATCAGAGGATAACAAGACCTCTGTTTCAGAAACTATTGTTAAAAAGGAAAGTTCTAGTGAATGCACTTCAAGTGTTCAAGCACAAATTGTTGACACAGGAAATCGATTACCGGAAAATGTAAATACAATTCAGTTTTCGCCTACAACTGCAAACCTTTCTGTTTTTTGGGTCTCTTTATGATATGACACTTAGATTTTTAATTGATACTGGTGCAGCTGTTTCAGCAATCAGTGCACAGCTTTTTGAGAAACTGCCTCAGCAAATAAAAGCTACGCTCTCTCGTGACACACTAAGATCAGTAAGTGGAGATGATATCAATGTATTGGGTGAGCTGAAGCTACCATTTTCAATAGACGAAAAGATTTATTGTTTCAAAGTTTTTGTAGCACAAAAGCTACGCTATGATGTCATTCTAGGCAAGGACTTTTTAGAGAATTTTAATGCAGTCATTGACCTGCAAGGTAATACACTGACATTGACTGAGGGAGCTGCTCCCTACACAAAACCTGCACTAACTACACCTATTTTAGACCAATGTACTGTGCATGTATCAGAAACTGAAGTTTTGCCACCTCCTAGTGAGACATTTGTTGATGTAATATCAAACTACCCATTTGATCCAGGCGGAAAATCTGTCCAAGTTCCTCACGCGCAGGCTAAACCCATATCAGAAGTTTTGGGCAAAATTAATGTCATATTACGTCAACCTAATTCATTATGTTTTGTCTGAATATAAGAGAATTGACACGATTTGCTCGCACTCAAAACGAAGAATTGATTGGATACAATGATTTACCATGACATTTCCACTATCTCCACTAATTTCAAGGCACAAAATCAACTCGATTTGTCTTCTGCTATTGTAGAGGACGGATTTCCTCTTCTAATTAAGCCTGTTACCGAATATCAACACCGCGACCGACATATTCAATTAAATACTTTGACTACTATTCCTATAATCAAATAAATGACCGCACTATGTGCAGTCGAATCTCTCATTCCAATCAAATATCAACAAAACCATCGTTTTACTAGTCCAATTGCTTATAATGATCATATTTTAATTACTTGTCCTAAGCGCAAACTTGTAATAAAGGCTGACGTACTAACAAAATGTTATAGTAGAGAAGGTACATACCTTTGTCCCGATGCCATACTGAAGAATAACCATGATAGTACTTGGCTTGGACTTAATTGGACTCCAGGAACAAAGTTCCGCTTCCCAAGAAACCACATTACGACTTCCTGTGATGATTTCCGACCACTGATTCACATTGGTGGACGATTCTTTCTCTCTACGATGGAACAACGGATCCAACTTGCAACCCGAACCATGTCCATGACGCCACTGACTGTTTACCACATACCGTACAACGAGTCCTCACCACTTCTACCCACTGGTTTTGGCCAATGTCCTACTACCTTAACCATGTCCATACCCATATTCAGCATACGCACTATTCAGTATATTCCTTGGATAGTTGCAGCCAACCAGTCCACCTTAGACCTCCATTATCGATCCCTCAAGATTGGACCACGCCTCCATTTCAACAAAACCACCATACAAGCTCTGAACAAAACATTTGATCGCATCGATGGACCTCTGAATAGAAAGATTGCACTGATTAAAAACGACATTGACTCTATACAAGCCACATCAGATACTTCCATTCCATAAATCATCGCTTACGCAGCACTCACCCTGGCTGTTGTAAACACTGTTCTGCTCCTCCTCCTGGTCTGTATAATCCGTCGCACACTACGTCCCAAACAGTCTAACACTACTGTCAAGTATTTAAAAGACAGAGAGAGCGTCGACCTAGATGCCTGTAAAGACTACCATCAGCCTCTTGATCCGCCGGACGTCGAAGAGACTCCCCACGACGAGTAAACATTGTAATCGTGCCTTCCCGATAGCAAAGATCTGCACAAAATCCTTGCAACCGACCTCCCTCAACTGTTTTTGTGTGTTTTACAGAAATATTTCTACTCCATTCTCGCGGATGGCAGCGATTTCCATGGATCAGTCTACCCTACACACAGGCACCCCAGGCTCTGTTTTCGAAAGGGCGTTTTACGCGCGATAGTTATTAGTTTGGGCTACCTGTGTCATTTGTCAATTTTATTAAGACCATTGGGGAAAAACAAAACTTACGAAAAAATCAATACATTTCAACAAACTGAAACAAAATGTCTCTTATTTTATCTAGATTGGATCTTAATGAAACTTTTGGGCAGGTTTTTGAGCGCATTTGTGCGCGTTTTACGGTGTTTTTTTGAATCACTCTTTTTCACCGGTTCACTTTGGTACTATACGAAGTAAAGGCTGGCAACTTTGACCACAGGAGGCCCAAGCTCTCTATGAGAGGTGAATATTACAAAGCTTTGTATGGGAGTTTAGGTTCCGCTATATTACTCCGAAAATAATAAAGCAAATAAACTCTAACGTTTATGCAGTGCTTCTTGTGTTATTGATATTCTCTGGTAGCGATTTTAGGCCATTTCGTCGATTTTTTGCTGAGTTCTCTTTCCACTACTAAGAAGGAGGAAAGGAAGGAAGGCTTCGTCAGACCAAACGACTGACCCACTCTCGAAAATCGCTCGATTCTCAGACTAAACCACGTCCCCTTGCTTCGGTACTCCGCATCACGAAAGCCAGATAGTTGTCCTTCAAGTTTATCGAAAAATATCCCACAAAAGTTCTGCCGTCGAGGAATCAATCCAGCGAGAATTTCAAATGACGAGCCATTTTGAAGCCTTCGGACCCGCGGCAAGAACTTCTTGTGCAGCTTGGCGACCGTTAAAGCCTGGCACGGGCAAATTTCTTCCAACCATTCCCCCCATGGTCAGGAAATAATAAAGACTTTTTCAATGAAATAAAACGATTTCAGCTAATTTTTTTACACTTATCATGTATTTACTATTATTCAAACCTTGATAAGTGTAAAAAATTTAGCTGAAATCGTTTTAATCCAACTGAAAAAGTCTTCATCGCGGTTTACTATTTCCTGACCATGGGGGGACTGGTTGGAAGAAATTTGACCGTAACGGTCGCCAAGCTGCACAGGAAGTTCTTGCCGCGCGTCCGAAGGCTTCAAAATGGCAGGTCATTTGAAATTCTCGCTGGATTGATTCCTCGACGGTAGAACTTTTGTGGGATATTTTTCGATAAACTTGAAGGACAACTATCTGGCTTTCGTGATGCGGAGTACCGAAGCAAGGGGACGTGGTTTAGTCTGAGAATCGAGCGATTTTCGAGAGTGGGTCAGTCGTTTGGTCTGACGAAGCCTTCCTTCCTTTCCTCCTTCTTAGTAGTGGAAAGAGAACTCAGCAAAAAATCGACGAAATGGCCTAAAATCGCTACCAGAGAATATCAATAACACAAGAAGCACTGCATAAACGTTAGAGTTTATTTGCTTTATTATTTTCGGAGTAATATAGCGGAACCTAAACTCCCATACAAAGCTTTGTAATATTCACCTCTCATAGAGAGCTTGGGCCTCCTGTGCTTTGACCACAAAAAATCACGACGACAAGTTGAATGACCGACAAAATATCCCTCTAAAACCCCTTTTCTCCCCAAAACAACACCACAACCACAATGGCAGATAATCACTCTATCGAAAAATGGCAAAAAACGGACGACTTTATTAATGACATTACAGAAAACGAGAGGCTTTTGTAGTCTAGTTTTTTCAAAAAATCGTTTCTCCCGATGCGTGGTCCAAGATCTTGGGTAGAAACGGGGCTGTCTAGTTTGATTGGTCCGTGGTTGCTACGTAAAAAGAACCAAATTTTCAATGACCCCCCGGGAGGCAGAGGTCTCATTTGGTATCACAACGAAGAAACATTAGAGGGGTGGGCTAGTCTGACAGGGTCTTACTGACCCCCTCCATCCTCATGCTCAAGTAATCGTGAATAATGCTTCTTCGGCAAAAAAGGCTGCCTTCGAACTTTTAGTTTTTTAAATTGTTTGTGCTCAATTTTTTTCATTTAATGACTTCAAAAATCCTGATTTCGATGACCAAAAGCACAGAAGTCGTGGCTATCTAAAAGTGAGTGAAACAGTATTTTCTTTTCGCTGAATGTGGACTTTATAAACTCACCGGGCAATGCGCCATTTTGTGATCCATACAAAACCAAGACGCACCCATTCACTTTTGCTTTCCTTCGGTTTTCACAACTTTTGACAATCGCTGACATATAAACTATAACAATAATTGACATAAAGTCATGAGTAAAGCAAGAAGGTGGCGTGCCAAATGAAGGAATTCACGCGAAGCTCGACAAAGAAAAACTGAAGTGCCACAATCACAAACGTTTTTGAATTATGCCAGTATTTGAGTCAGAAAATCACTGTGGAAAAACGGGTTGTTACGCATCAAATATCATTCTCCTTTTGCTTTTATGATAACAAATCAAAACAAATCTAACCAATGTTCAAAACATGACAAAATCAACACTTTGTCGAGCTTTGTGCCAGTAGTTTTTCAGTCAAAGCAAAACTGAATGGCGACCTCTCACTTTACCCTCAGTCTTGTACTTCAGAAGTATTTTCCTCTACGTTTTCAGAAAATGATAATTATTCATCAATGAACCTACCTTCTAAGAAATGTTTTTGATAGAGCTGGAGGGTTATTTTGATAGTGAAAGTTTTTTCTGTTCTCTAAATTCTTCTCAGCTTTGGACCACAAAATGGCACATCGCCCGGTGAGTTTATAAAGTCCACATTCAGCGAAAAGAAAATACTGTTTCACTCACTTTTAGATAGCCACGACTTCTGTGCTTTTGGTCATCGAAATCAGGATTTTTGAAGTCATTAAATGAAAAAATTGAGCACAAACAATTTAAAAAACTAAAAGTTCGAAGGCAGCCTTTTTTGCCGAAGAAGCATTATTCACGATTACTTGAGCATGAGGGTGGAGGGGGTCAGTAAGACCCTGTCAGACTAGCCCACCCCTCTAATGTTTCTTCGTTGTGATACCAAATGAGACCTCTGCCTCCCGGGGGGTCATTGAAAATTTGGTTCTTTTTACGTAGCAACCACGGACCAATCAAACTAGACAGCCCCGTTTCTACCCAAGATCTTGGACCACGCATCGGGAGAAACGATTTTTTGAAAAAACTAGACTACAAAAGCCTCTCGTTTTCTGTAAAGTCATTCATAAAGTCGTCCGTTTTTTGCCATTTTTCGATAGAGTGATTATCTGCCATTGTGGTTGTGGTGTTGTTTTGGGGAGAAAAGGGGTTTTAGAGGGATATTTTGTCGGTCATTCAACTTGTCCTCGTGATTTCTTGTGGTCAAAGTTGCCAGCCTTTACTTCGTATAGTACCAAAGTGAACCGGTGAAAAAGAGTGATTCAAAAAAACACCGTAAAACGCGCACAAATGCGCTCAAAAACCTGCCCAAAAGTTTCATTAAGATCCAATCTAGATAAAATAAGAGACATTTTGTTTCAGTTTGTTGAAATTTATTGATTTTTTCGTAAGTTTTGTTTTTCCCCAATGGTCTTAATAAAATTGACAAATGACACAGGTAGCCCAAACTAATAACTATCGCGCGTAAAACGCCCTTTCGAAAACAGAGCCTGGGGTGCCTGTGCCCTACATTACCTTGCAAGCCTATGTCAAAATGGCCACTCTCAAGGACTAACCACAGGAAACCCACTAACAACAGAGCTCCTACAGGACCGACCACAGGAACCCCAAGCACGGAATACCCAGTACCACGTAACCTATTCTGAACTTTAATGAACTATACCCATGAACATTTTCATTTTTTTTTTTTTTTTAGGAACAACTTATATTCTTACTTTTAAAGAACATTGAACATTGAACGGATTTACCTGTTCGCAAGCTACCAAGTAGCCCAAATTTAGTGTAATTTTGTTTAGATCATCGACGTATCAGTGATTTTGTTTGAAATTATTTGGAATTTATAACAACAACATTTACAACACAAAAGAACCAAAAACAAACCAGAAAAAAAAAATCCTATTTCATGTTCCAGTCGATCGACCTGGTAAAGGCAATTTTACCAACGTTAACTTTTAAATCATCGAGTCACAGTAATTATTTTAGGATCCTTGTATTACACAATGCCTTTATTCAGTTCGTGAAAACTGATCATTTATACCGTACAGACCTTTTTCCTTCGTTTGACTCGCGGGAGCTCGAATCTAAGGAGGGAGGACTGTTACGGGACACATTTAACGAATATTTTTAAGCTTTTCGATCAATTTTTTATTGCGGAATCATTTTGATAATTATTAACAAATATACACGCATGTATAATGTATGAATTACAAGTTGCGTTGATTTCAAAGGCAAGTCCTCAACTGGTGAGTCACGTGATTATGGTATGAACAAAGGACCACATGTACGAGTCACGTATCAGCCAAGCCTAACCTTGAGCAACCTTGATCTTATGTAATCTCTTTCGTTTGGCTGACACGTGCTCCCTTGCTCTTACGACTCCTTGCCCTTGTATTTTATTAAGTCAATCGGACACTTAAACTATGCCCTAAAACCGCTTAATCCGATATACCAGTTGACCTTTTCGTGACCAAACGCTTCCTTGTAAATTGTACCTTAATCTCCAGTAACTGATTTTTATATTATTCACTTTTAATATACAAATATTTCAATTTTTACATCTTAATATTAAGGGAACGCCTCTAGAAATTTCCAAGTTAATATCTGATAATTGTGACAGCTTGTCAGTCAATTTGATTTTCCAACAAATCCCCATGAAAAGGGATGCATTGTAACTTAGAGTCAGTTGAGTTAGATGTTGCGTTGAGCCTTAATTTGATTAAAAGAACCAAGCCAGAACAAGTCTCTACTAGAGTGTCCCTAACACTTCTGTAATCCTTGTGCCGTTTTAGAGAACAAAACCAGGTCGTCCGCATATAGAAGAGAACTAAGTGATTTGTTATTGAACTTTGCATCATCGACATTGCATGTGTTTATTTTCTCAGGGAGGTCATGGAGATATAAATTAGATAAAGTAGGGCTGAGAATACAGCCTTGTTTAACACCCTTATAACAAGGAAATGTTTGATTTGTCTGTTGCATACATAGATTTTATTACTTTTAAAAAGTTGCCGTTAACGCCGACACTATTCAGTTTATCCAGAAGCTTCCTTCTCGGAATACTATCAAAAGCCTTTTGGAAGTCCACAAAGCACGAGAAAAGTAAATTATTTTTCTTCTTTGGTTTGCTTTTTACATATTTGTCTATGATTGAGTATAAAAATACTGTCTACTGTGCCGTGTTTTTTCCTAAATCCTCCTTGTTCTGCTTTAATTACTCCATTTGTAGTTAAATAGTTATAAAGTCTTTTGTTAAGCATGGCTGTAAACACTTTGCCTATTGCAGAGAGAAGTGTTATGCCACGGTAATTTTCAGCTTTTGTGGGATCTTCCATTTTAAATATAGGGACAATATAACCTACATTCCATAATGTTGGGTATGTTCCGGTCCTAAGGATTTTATTAAAAAGTGCCTGGTGGCCTTTAAGTACATTTTTTCCAGTTATTAAAAACCCATTAGGTATGTTATCGGGGCCGGGCGCTTTACGTTTTTTGAGGACACTTATCACTTCATGTACTTCCTGGTCTGTGATTGGAAAATCTAACGTTCCTTGACTGGAAATCATTTCTGATTCTGTATCCGTATCGATTACGTCCAATGTATTAATACTATTAAGATTTTTGAAGTGCCGAAATAAATCTTTTTCGTTAGCTTTACAAGTGCTTCCACTTCTTTCTTTACCTATTGTAAAGAATTCTTTCAAGTTTTTCCAAGTCGACTTCGCGTCTTTTAAATCGAGATTTAATAGTTTGGAATCAAAATAGCTACGTTTTTTTCGTCTGTACATGTTTCGGAATTTCCTTTTTTAATGTGTAGGTTGTTACGGAATTGGTCATTGTTTGGATTCTTACAAACTAGTCTACCCAATAGATCGAAGATTTTTCTTTTCAGACTCACATTCGGAGTCAAACCATTTCTTCTCATTTTCTCTTGTTGGTCTGTTGTGTTTCGAGTAATTATGGAGACCTGATTTTATTCCTAAGTTGATTAAACTGTCAGTAAATATTTTCACAACTGAATTTATATTTTCAGTGCTTTCTATTATTTTGCCTAGCTCCATTTGCGTTTCTGTCGCATTCAATATTTCTTTGAGTTTATCGCCAACCTCGTTGTCCCATTTGAGGTTTAAATTGTTTGCAAATTCAACATTTTCTTCTATTTCTATGTCGCCTCTGGTCTTGGCAAACAAAGGAATTTCAATTCCATAGGAAATGTGACAATGATCTGAAAGATCAGGCATTAACGATCTTACATTTAGAAATCGAGTTTTTTCAAGTAAGTTTACGTGACCGATTACATAATCAACTAGGCTGCTGCCATTGTAGCGAAAACAAGTTTTCTTTCCTGTCAAGTCACCAACAACTCTACCGTTATAAATTCTTAGATTACAAGCTGTGCACATATCTATTAAGGATCTACCTCTTTTATCAATAGTTTCTTTATCGGTAGAGTTCCTATCAAATTGATTGTCAATTAAATAATCATCTGGTAAATTAAGATATTTGTTGTCGTCCAGACTTATGTATTCTTGGATTTCCCCAGTTCGTGCATTGAAATCCCCTTGTAATACCACTATTCCTTTTGCTGAGAAATTAATTATATCTAATTCTAGATCATCGAATAAATTTTCATTCTTTTCCTTGCTAGTTGTACTAGGGCTTAAGTATACAGTACCTAAATATATATCATGGTTGAATTGAAAATACTTTTTATCTAATTTACACCATATGACGTTTTCATTTGATGTGGGTATATATGTTACTCCTTTACTAATTCTGTTATTTATGTAGACAGCTATTCCACCAGCGTGTCTATTACCTGTTTTATCACGGTATTTTACGTAGTGTTTATAGTCATTTAGATTCAGATCAGATTCGTTGTTGGCATCATGTGTTTCAACTATACCAAAAACATCATGACGACTAATTATTTCACCCACATCTTTAAGTTTTAGTTTGTCTCCTAAATTTTTACTGAAATGTCCATGTAAATTCCAATGTCCGAGTCGTAGACACCCAGGCATTGTTAATATATATGAAAATGTTTGTATTTATATAAAACTAATAAACTATTTGGTAAACTAAGTATAGATAATTGATCAACCCTTAACCCTGACTATGTTGGTTTACCCTCAACCAGCTCGCTAGTGTCTCTGCCGCCTGTAGCAGGTGTCCAAGTTCCTCTCTATTTGTGTCATCGTATGGTGCAAGAGGTGGTTCCTGTCCTTGCGATCCTGATGATCTTTCTCGTGTTTGCTCCATGTTCTGTCTAGATGATTTCCAGTCCCATGGAGATGGCCCTCGTCGCGTTTGTCGTAAGGGAGCTCTATTTCTTCTTCTTTGTGCTGGATTGCGCCACCTATCCTGGTTGTTAGCACTACGATTCTTTAAATCAAGGCAGTATTTCAGATTGCTGACCAACGTTTTAGTTCCAATCTGATTGTTCAGGTGTACATGGTCGTGGTAGATATCGACATTTAATGTTCCATCTCTGTTACATGCAACTCGAGTGTTGTCTACAAAGGTTACATTGTAAAAGTATGAGTTGCATTGTCTCAGAAGCTCTGCATTGATTGCAAATATATTGTTTTTTTCTCGTGGTCCCATGGTGTATAAATAAGCCCTGAGATTGCTATCCTAGCGCCTGGCCATAAATGCTGTACAAGTGATACGATCTCCATTTGGTTTTTCACAATATTGTTGTTGTCTAGTTTTCCAATATCATTGATTCCAGTATGTATTATTATTAGCTCATATCTATTGTTATCTTCAATTGTTCTTAAATGTCTAAGAAGTTCCCTTGTGCCTCCAGCAACATGTTGTTGTTAATAAACTTCCCGGGGGGGGGACTCCTATATATAAGAGGACGGGGATGCTCGTCGGAAATTTTAAATATGACCCCTAAAAGGTACCAAAGTCATATCCGGTTGGGTGTGGCAATACATGTTTTTACCCCTAAAAGGTACCAACTCAAAAACACTAAATTTAACATTTGGCATATTTTAGTCAATCAAGCGATCAATTGTGTCTATTTATATACGAACAATTTGATTGTCGTGCAATCCGATCTTTGTTTCCAATATTGAATCGTTGATGGAGGAAAAAATCACCCTTAAAGGTGCCTGCTAGGTCTCTAGTAGTCCACTAAAGTCTGAGACACCCTAAAAGGTACCAGATCGCTGATTTTGACTCCTAAAAGGTACGACGAGCATCCCCGTCCATTTCCGATCGGAGTCCCCCCCCCCCCCCCCCCGGATAAACTTTTTAACAAGACGCTCCTCGAAGCGTACACTGGTTGCCTGTAGTTCAACAAGCCGCAGTAATAAAGACCTTTTTTGAATCGGCTAACTTAAACTAAAGAAATTAAACTTTTGTAAGCCTAGCAACTTTAAAAATAGACCTCTATGAGGCCATGTGGTTACTGGCCTCAAATCCAAATATTAGATATAGACACATTTCAAGGCCTGTCCCTGGTTGGGGGTGGGGGTAGGGGTTTACTTCGACTAGTGCATACATACACACCGACTTTGTCCTAGTGCCCTTAGTAAGTTTATTGAAATTCAATATATTTTTATGTTCTATTTGACCTGATGCATTTGGTCACGTAATGGATAAAACATCTGAAACATGAACGAAAAAATACACGATTTGTTATTGTGTTAAAAACGCGGTTGTAGAAGTCTTTACAGCAAACAATTTAGATATATAGTGAAATAAAATGATTGGCAGGTAATATCTTTGCATCTGAGATATATTATGATAATAGAAGGACAAAGGCAAACACTAATAGCTGTTGACAGACAAATTAAAGGTCTTTACTACTGAGGCTTGTTGAACTACAGGCAACCAGTGTACGGTTCGACGTGCATCTTGTTAAAAAGTTTATTAACGACAACATGTCAATCGCTCTTACTCTAGCGGCAGCTAATCTAGATGTCCTTTTTAAGACGATTTTGGGCTTCTTTTACATGGGCACGAGTGAACGCAAGAGTGCGTCTAGTTGGAAATTAAATCAAATTAAAAACAGATTAAAATGCTTCAAAACCAGAAAACCAAAAAAAAATGAAAAGATAATATTTACTACATAGTAGGGCGAAAAAAATCTAATTCTTTTATTCCATGAGGATTCGAACCCGGAACCGTCTATTTGCTTTATACGCTGGTGTTACACGCTGCTCTAAATGATTGCCTGGGGTGCCTGTGGCTTGCCTCGATTTCATGGCACATTCTCGACTACGACGATAGACTGATAGACTTATAGATAGAAAACTCAAACCTAGACTCGTGCCGGCCTAAAGGCCTGGGCACGAGTAAAAAGTTTATTTCACAAGACCTAGAGTTATTTTTATTCGCGGCTGCGAAAGAAAAACGACAAGTTTCTATTGTTGCTAGTTTTCACTGTTTAGTTAATACTATTTTATGGGTTAAGTGTGCGGATCACTCCATAAATAACATAAGAAAACATTTAGTTTCCACTAACTCTCGGCATGCACCTATTGGCTGCCTAATCTTTTAAAGTTTCCATTTATATCTCAAGCGTGTACCATGCACGCGAAGAGTAATACGGGAAACATAATCCTGTAACATTTCGTTGCAAAATGTTACTCGTATTAGTGTGAAACTTACCACATGCCGTACCGTATTAAAACCGTGCCAGTGCTGTGATGTCTATATAAAAACTCCCATCGAAGGCGAGCCATGCGGCGTCCGTCCCGTTTTCCCAGTCATACTAAACCTTTTCTAAATCTTCTTTGTTGCAAAGAGTGAAAAAGAGCTACTTTTTGTAAACAAAAATGAAAATTTGTCGCGCACGGACTGGTACGTAATGGCGAGTATAGTTGCTCCCAAGATATGTGGTACGATTTTTATCACACCTTAAAGACCAAAAGATAAAATTAGCACTACCCGCTTTCGAACAACCCCGGGCCACCGCGGTGGGGGAAAATAAACTCTTTTTGCAAAATTGGAGAGATTGTATCTTCCCACCACCATAAATAGCACGCATTTGTATGAACACATCCAATCATCCAACAAATCTGCGGATGCTCGTCGGAAAAAGTGAATTTTCTCATAACTGATCCCAATCAAAAAATAGAAAATGTCATTTTTCATTCTATCAGGTCATTCATCGAGCACCTCCTTTACTGTTTTCAAAATAAGTAACCTGAAGATAGCGATTGTCATAAAAGTGCCAACGTTAGACTGCGAGTGCTCTAAAAGAACTAAAAGATATGACACCCGTAATTTTGATCAGCGATCCTCCACGTTCCCCTTTTTTTCTTGCGGCTTCCTCCTTGCAAAAAAAGCATATAAGCCCATCACGTGTCAGACCTCTAAATACCAGTATCCTTTCCACCTTTCCGTGGTAGGTGCTGTGTAAAACTATCCTACTCCTCTGTAAGGGAAATTCCGATTTTTCTCGTGTCGGAAATATCTTATGAAATGAATAATTTTAACATTTTCCCTTAATTTTTGCGATGATTTGCTCACGTACTAGACTTAAGTTATCCTGTACGTACTAGACTTAAGTTATCCGGTGCCAGAACGGAGTGGTAGACTCCGTTGTATCCCACACCATTGAAAATACAGCCAATCAGAAGGCAGCAAATCCGTTGTATATTCGGCGGTATTCAACTCTCTTCCCATGAGGAATTGCGGTTGTATTTTCTGTGGTGTGGGATAAAATAGTTATATACAATGGTTGCTCGTGGAATACCGTGGATATCCCTACTATATACTAGTTGTATTTTCTTTGTATATACACTCGCCTAAAGGCTCGTGTGTATACTAGAGAATACAAATGACTCGTGCGATATTTCCACGGTATTCCACTCGAAACCATCGTATAACTACTATGTACAGACTTGCAAAATGAACACCACACCGAAAATCATTTCCGGAAAAACCGGAAAATCTCCTTTCAGTAATAGCGGACGTGTATACTATGCAGAAATGACGGGTATACGTTTTGTCAACGAAAGTGGTTTTCAAAATGAGAGCTGCCTCACCATTTGTACGGTGACTGATGACTTCCTCTGAAACTTCCTGTTTGGCATTTTACGGGTAGCACCCTATGTTTATGTTTATGTTTATTTCGCTTCCAGCCTAGTCCCCCTCTGTCCCTTTACTTTCTCTTGTTAATAATGATTATTGTAATATTACCTGTATTTGGCCCCGCGCACGCTCCTAAGAAAAATAGTCACCTGACGGGGAACATACGGGTTTTCGGAGGTGGTCCGGAAAAAACCGTGTTCAGACCCGCGCGTGCATCCAAAAACATAAATAAAATGATCAAAAAGAAATGCTTACTATCCGAGTTATAGGTCGGGCTAGACCGGGAATATTTGGCTCTCGTTCTTTACACGACCATGACTTCGAGCCAGATATCTTCCCACTAAATCAATTAGTACATACGATTGAATACAAACATTCAAAGCTTGCGAAATAAATAGTCAAATTATCCAATGTTGTGCTATTTCCCTTGATTTTCTGTTGTTAGTAAATAAGTGCTACTTAGCAAGATATGAGAAAGTTGAAGTACCTAGCCACGCCTTAATTTCGTGTCAGCTGCCTAGATATTTACGAACACCTTAAGGCGCTGTTACACTGTGCAATTTTTCCAGCAACTTGTCTCGCAACGGCGTTTCAAAACAAGTTGCAGAGAAAATTATGGCGCTGTTACACTGTGCAATTTTCCCCAGCAACTTGCAATAATTTTGGCCAGTTGCTGGGGAGATCTAGAATTGCACAGTGTAACAGCGCCATAATTTTCTCTGCAACTTGTTTTGAAACGCCGTTGCGAGACAAGTTGCTGGAAAAATTGCACAGTGTAACAGCGCCTTTAAACCAAAATCACTCTAGCTGACTCGATAGCTCAGTTCGCGGTATAGCACTGGACATTTCCCAGAGATTGTGGGTTCGAGTTCCACTTGAGTCAGAGATTTTTCTCTGATTCTCAAAGAGTGTGCACTCAGACACTTCAGCTTTTCCATTTTCACTGCTCTTTGATTCTAGTTCTACTTAGCTATATAACAAGTGTAGAACAGCACGCTTTTAAAATGTTTGAATAGAAAATAACCAGGCTCCCAGTGTTTGAGCTCTCGTTCTAAACGTTAACATAATAAGCATACACATCTGTGCATGTTGTTCCTTTGTTGTCCAACTCTGTGTTGTCTGTCAAGTCTGCTCCAAACCAAATTCTGAACTTCTTCCCAGCTGTCACATCAATAGGGGGAGATATCTCAGGCAAGATCAGCTCAGGGCTGTTATTGTTATAACCTGGAACGTCGTAACCCATACGATTAAACGACATATCAAGTGGATATCCTTCAGGGGGTGTTACTCTTGTATTGTTGTCATGGGTTACGTGCATTTCTATCTTGCCTGGGCTGAGGGTGCCTGCCCCAGTACCCCAGTTTCCTTTGGGCGCTAAAAAGTTAGTGGCTACGCCTCCCGAAATGTGAACGAGCTTGAATGTCTTGATTTTACCATTAACTGGGACAGTGAAAGAACCGTAGCTGTTATCTTTCGCTCCAATACAAACAGCGGCGGTGTTTACTTTAGGAACTGAAATAAAAAAAACAAATACAGATTATAGGCGACCAACGCATTGTCCTAAACCGGGCATACATTTTAATAGTCAGCATTCATTTATTTCTGAGCCAAAGAGTTTTGGTTTGTTCTACGTCTCCTCTCCTCTCTAATCCTCTCCTCTCCCCTCTCCTCTCGCCTCTCCTAATTGATATACGAAGGCAGGAGCCCATTGACGAAGGTGCGAAAAGAATGGACTTTTTATTAAATTAAAAGAACCTTTTGAAAAATGACCTAACCCTTCTAGAGTAAAGCTACGATTGTAATAACACAAAACGATTGCTTTTAAGTAAAAATGCGCGTAAGAATTAGGCAACTCAATTGTTCTGCAGCAATTGCAACTTCCCCACATAAGAATGGCTTTAAAGAATGATTCTTGGTTTTTATAAGCAATTATATTGACGTCAATAGGGCGTGACTGTATCAGCGCCGATCCTCCCCAAACCCATATTTTGTTAACCCTCTATTTCCATTAGAGACCCCCCCTATGGTTGACGTTTTTTGTCAGTTACGTCACGAAATCAAGTGATTTGAGTCTTGCCGTCAGTTTGCAGTTCATGTTTTTAACGGCTGGAATCTAGAGGTAAATCCAGTACGACGGAGTATTTTTGCCTTGTTGAACATTATAAACTGACGTTTGAACTTTGAACTGAGCCTTTTTCTTATTTTCTGTATGTCTTTGAGTCTTTATTTTTTGAATTCACAGTATAATATCCGAGTTTTCTCCATTTAAACTAGACAAATGAAATTGTTGAACAAATGTAACATATATACATGAAATAAGGAACAAAAGGACAGTTACTATTTCGATGTAACAATTCGTATTTCTAGTGCTTAATTAAACGATTATTATACACTGCAAAAACGCGCGAATTACTTTAACTGAGTTACTTTAAAGGGTACCTCAAATAACTGAGTAAATTTAGTCGGATAAGTGAGTTACTGTGGATGCATCGATTTACTTAAGTTTTTGAATAAATTAACTTGCGCGTTTTTGAAGTGTAGCCATACTGACAGGGTAGTAACGAGGTATATGGGATCAGGGATCAGCGTTATCTTGGGGCTCAGGGATCACATGAACGTTATTTTTTGGTCTCAGGGATCAGATTTTTTGCCTTGGGATCGGGATCACTGTCTTTGGAATCGGGATCACTATTTTTCAGGGATCACTTTTTATGGGATCAGTGATCAAAATTCAGTGTCCTCATTTTGGGGATCAAGGATCAGATTTTTAGCCCTGGGATCGGGATCACTGAAAAAACTATATACCTCGTTACTATCCCACGGCGGGCCTCGCGCGCCTCCACAAACAGCACTTAAGAACCTATGTCAGTCCTGTTGGTCAGCGGGAGTTCGCGCGAGTCTGTTCGAGAATTTTTCAAAATGGCGTCGTTCAGTGTTGAAGAAGTAATTGAAAAAGTCTTAGAATCCGACGGCGAATATGAAGATGAAGACGAAGATCAAGCGGAAGAAGAAACATATAGTGCTGACAGTATTGTCGAAGATTGGTTGAATAAATTTCCTGCTATAGAAGGGTTGAATCTCGAGCTTTTTAGGGATATCGCAGGAGAGGTATTGATGCCCATAGTGAAGCAGTGCTCAGTCAGTTGTGATCACGGTGAACCTCAGGCTAATGAACGCTCTAAAGGTAAGGGAAAATGTGTTTCACAGCCGGCCGTTGAGAATCATTCTGTATTACAGACTTACTTGTCTAAAATATTTACCAAATGAACAGTCAATAGATTACATAATTGTACATAATAAGCTTTAAAATTTGTTAAGCTTACTGTATATCAAGCTTAGGTACATTTTAATATGACTTGTCCTGCATATATATTGTTTCTTGGAGAAATATGTTTAGTTGACCTCTTTTGCATTGAACAATATTTGCATATTGTGTTAAAAAAATGTATGGTTATTTACAGCTGTTAAACTCCTCACCTCAACAACAATTAATGCTGCCTCAGTTTTAAGAAGTGAATCTTTGCTGTGGATGAAACGGATGCATACACGTCTTGGTGGTAAGGTAGCGTTTAGACGTCCATATCATGCAAAAATAGTCAGGTGCATTCCATATGAGGTATTTAAGACTGCAAGGCGTGTGGTGTCAGAAAACAACACTGGAAGCTTTTTCAAGCCAAGATGCTATGTTTGCAAAAACAACAAAGCTGAAATAATTTCCTTCACTTCTCTCTATTCATGTCAAAAATTTTTTTCATTGATTTCTGCATTGAGTGTTAGAGCGATTAAGGCATATTTTGTCAGGAAACTAAAAGGAAAAGATAGGGAAGGCCATACCGTGAAGCTTTTGGTTAATGAAAACAAACAACTATGTCTGACATACTGGATAAAAAGAGGGCAACTTGATATCTCCTTCGAATATGGAGAATGGAACACTAAGGACTACCCTTTCCACAACTGCAAATTTGATCCAAACTCTCTCCTTAACCATGCCGAAGATGCTCACGACCTGTCTGAACTACTACAGTTATATTAACTACTCCATCTTCAAGTACATACCTGGCCTTGATTCATTATGTGATATCCCTAAAAATGGTCTTGATGAAACCCTTCTCTCTATCAACAACCAAAACACCAAGAACAACATATAAACAACAAAAAGGCTCTTTTTGGAGCCACCCATTTTATAAAAGTGAATGGTACTACAGTACTTCATATACATTCAAACACATTCATTAACAGAATGGAATTAAGAAATATAAAACGGCCGCGCGTGTCTCTGTCCTCTGATATAAACACACTTGGAGATGGAAAGCAATAGAGAAGCAAGCTTAGAACGCGAGTGTTTCTCTCCTGCTTCTCGAGTGTTTTTATCTTCCAGCATGTTTATATCAGAGGACAGAGACACAAGCGGCCGTTTTATATTTCTTTTATAAACTTTTTCGAGCGCACCAATGCCAAAGGCAGATAAGCCGTGTCTCTGTCCTCTGATATAAACACGGTAATGAGTCAATCAGAGTGCATGTTACATATAAAAAGTTTTATTATCAAATATACAAAATTCTAATCTTTTTGTTATAGATGAATACTTTATTATTAATAATTTGTTACATTTTTTACAAAAAAAATTTTAATACAAAGGTAAAAAGTTTCAAATATATACAATTGTATAAAAAATATAATTTAATGATATAATTATTTTTATCAATAAATAAGTGACTGATTGGCTGTACAACAATAGAGTACAATCACTAAAACTGTGCAACATAAATTCCACAAAATACTGGTAAGTTATGCTAAATCTTCAGTGTATTGTTTGACCAACACTTATTTACATGTAGCAATAAATACTGCAAATTGTTGCACGCTTTTAGTGTTTGTAGTCTATTATATACACTTCCTAGTGTCTAAAAAGACTAAAATACAGTATGCACATGTGACCTTTTTTTTTCTAAATACCACATGTTAATATATTGCTGCTGTTGTAGGGCTAAAAATAACAGCCTGACAGTGAACAGACTTGACGACCGGCTAAAGTTATTTTACCTTGGTCATCCCTTTTTTATCAGTAATTTTTTTATCAAAGCCAATATTATTTTATTCTCGCTGGACATTGTGCATCGACTATGACTTTTAGCCCTGGGTTGTTTAATAAATAGTATTCAAACATTTAATATTACAATCCTTTGAAATAATAAGTAGCTGTAAAATAGTAAGGCCTTTCAAACCTGTACACTACCAGATTTTGAGAGCTCCAATGAACCAGGCACAATGCTACATGTACACCAAAAATGATTTAGTTTTTAGATTAACAGGAGGAATAAAACTTTATATCAGTCAAAATACATACATGTAACATTATGATTGGACTAAGAATAATCAAAACTAAGCTTATGTCATCTAAAAACTATATTTTATATGACTTATATTAGAATATTTACATCAATATATACATGCAATGCATACAAAGAACAATAATTGAAAGTGTCAATAAATTAATGGTTATAAAACTACAGCTATCAGATATGTGCAAAGATTTTGTTATTGTGCTGAAAGCATGAAACTTGGTAGAAAGTTAGAGCTTATCTGAAGTAACCTTTTCCAAGAGTGGGCCTTACCATAATTTTTTTAAATTATTTTAAAAACATTTAATAAAAACACAGATTGGGCTTCCTGTGTAATTTTGCTACATCATCATTCCTAAAAAGTATTAATTATTCATAGGTGAACAAAACCACAATTTTAAGGATAAGACTGAGCAGACAACTTCGAACATTGTTGAGTATAAGGCTTTCCTATAATGTGCATTTTAAGAATTATTGTGAGATTATTTACAAAATGAGCAAATATTACAACTTGGATTCCTGAAGACCCAAACCGAAGTATGGGGATACACCTTTCCCGTCAACCTTTGGTTAACATCCTGAAGTTAGATCTTTCCTGGGGTCAGGTGCCTACAATGTGAAGTTTACCATTGCAAAATAATCATAAAGAACCAAACTAAATTCATTTGGTACTATTATTACTGCTAATCATTATTCACAGCTGGTTTAATCAAGCATTCTATTATGCCCTGCTCAAATGCCAAATTGTTTTTGAAATAACTTTTTTAGACATACTTGCACAGTCAAGTTAAAAAAAAATGAATGTTGACTTTATTTGAGACTTATTAATTACACAAAATAATTTATAATATTATATGCAATATTTATTGTCCTGATAAGTCATAATAAAACAGATAAATGACACTGGCAAAATGCAACAGTTTCAGAAAATTGAATCAATGGCATACCTAAAAAAATTGTTACAAGGTTAATAATAAGATACAAGACAACACATACATCACAGCTGCCTAATATTAGCTGTCCATTCTTTTAGAATAAAAATAAATCTCAGTCATACAGATAAATAATAATTTTGAAGTATTTTTCATATAATCCACCAGACAAGTGAAATACCAAAAGCATATGCATCTCATTAAGTCCATTCCTTTAATTTATGCACAAAAAGTTGTCAATTATAAAAATCAAAATTGCATTGTGCATTTCTGAAATAAAGATTGATGTCATACATATATGGGTCCTTTACAATTCAGAAAAGAGGCAGATTCCTGATTTAGTACTATAATTGGCATTTTACTGAAAAATGAATTGGATGCCCCATGCGGAATGTATTAGCCATTATTGAGCGGGGCACTGGGTACTAATCAAAGAAATATTGATTTGATTAAGAAGCACTTTCACATGACAGGCAAATAATTCTGGTTTAATAATTCTGGTTTAATTCCTTGTCACAAATAATTAAAATTATTTGTGACCAGGCCTGCACACTAAATCACTGAAGTGGTAAAATTAGCTTTTTGTTAGCCTTGAGCCCGTGCATTAATCTCCTTTGGGAAAAACCTTTCAAATGATATTTGAATATACATTCAAAGAATAAAATAAGCAATGGATTAATGTCCATGTAGCTTCTTTGTGTTATGAACAATCCCCAAGTAATTTCTTTGCACTATTGAAATATAAACTGAACGATGCGCTATTACGAGAGGGGAGGGAGGCTCACTTCAGCCTCTTAATGTACATGTTACTCACTTGATGCTATAGATTTATATACACTGTAAGTTTCTTTAAAAAGTTAGATCGAATCTTTCAACAGGAAAAATCATTAGCCATACACTACCCCACTAAGGCAGATATTGGTATGCAATTTTTCCCGTCAAGGGTTAGGCTTACCATTTAGCCATGTTCGCTTCACGCTGATTGGCTAACAGCATTTTTTCGGCGGATCAGCTAGTGGGAATCATTTGTTTAAAATATTTTGCTCTGTATATAATTGAATTCAGAGATTTAATAATACATTCCAATAATCATCTTCAAGAGGAAACCGGCCGCAATGGATTGATGGGTCGATCAGTTAATCAAAACTACATCTTTTTTTCTTTTATTCATCTGAGTGTAACATCTGTGATGACACAAATGATCATATATCATGAATTTGATAGTTAGGAATGCAAACACTAAAAGTGTACAAATATCACTAAATACTGTTAAATTATGCTAATTCTATTGTTTTCTATTGTTTAATCAGCACTCTTTTGTAGAAAGTAGTGCAAAGTGTTGCACGCTTTTAGTGTTTGTACTCTAACTGGTAAGACAGTCTCTATGCAATGCCATTTTTGTCAGTGTTTTACAATAGTTTCATATTCCTCAGAAAATAAGATATACAATGTAAGTTGCTTACAATACAATTGTTCGACATGTTGCGGCTTATATTCTTGTAAAATGTCCCTGACAATATATATATTAGTGAAAATGCAAACCAAACTTTTGAATATCACTTTTATTTTATCTAATGCACATACCTTGTAGTTTTTGGCCAATAGAGTCCTTTAGCATTGCAATGAAAACTATACATAAAATAAAATTCCAGTGGGGAGGGGTGGGGTTGGGTACTCCCCTATATTTTTTTTGACTGTAGTCAAATCTACTGAACAACTGATCTTTGGTCTGGAATGCCCTAGATTGTAATTCGTTTTGTCTTGAATAGTGTGGGGTGCTAGGGGGTGGGGGTGGGGTGGGTGTACATGTGCATGTGGGGACTGTAATGCACATGACCTACATTGTAGCTAGCATATTAATTCTAAATGCCAAAATATGTACAATATATACAAATGTTTTGATTAACTAAGAAACCAAAGATTTTATTTTTGCCCTGTAACGGTGTGAACAGTACTTACACAATTCATCAGAAGGTAGCTTGTTTAATCCACAGCCACAAAAGTTATTGTCATTAATGGCACGCTTCGGGACATACGTAAGATTGCTGGATTTCACAGGCTTGGTCACATTGTACCCATGTTCTCTTAGCCAAATCAAGGAGACGTACTCATGCATGAATATTTGTTGCCATCTGAAGTTAACGGTTGTGTTTTCACTGTACTTGCTAATAGAAACATGTTTAGATTCCCTCCCCTCCATAGAGTTTAAAGCCAACCCAAGTCCATACTTTTCCTTCATTTCCTTGGTGTGGACAGGTACAACATGGCCAAGAGTCCACAAAGTTGGAGAAAAATTAAAAAATTTAATACTTAACTTTAAAAAGACACTACAAGAATGATTAAGCTCACCTACCTGTTCATCGGTAATATCGAGACGGCTAAAAAGTGATACACAGTTTCGCAAAGTCAAGGCAAGGTAAGCAAGAACATGAAAATGGAATTTAGATTTAGTGTTCTCTGGTACTTTAGGCTCAATTGCTGCAATCAAAAACATAAAATTGTGAAGAAAAAGTCTTGAATCCCTACCTGTAAATCTATAGTCAAATGTCTTGGCAGTATCAGCACCAGAGTCATCATAGTGTTTGATAACCTTCTTTGCTAGTCTAGAGAGAGAACATTTAGATTTGAGAGTATTAACATAATGAACAAAAGGGCTATTAGGAGGCAACTGGGAAAAGGTGATATGATCAGATGGAATATTTGACACTCGAATCACTTCTTGAAGAAACTGTTTATGTACCCAAGCACATGCATTGTTTTTTAAGTGTAGGGGCTCTACATGGGCAACATCAATAGTTTCTTGAAGAAGTGGCTTGAATTCCTGTCTGCTGCACTTTGAAGAGATTAGCTCTGTGATTTTCTTTCTTTCAGTTTTGGGTTTCAGCTTTTTCTTGGCCAAGGCCTTCTTTTCTTTTTCTACTTCTTTTACTACTTCCAGTCTAGCTTTATACTCCCAAGGCTTCCAAAGGTTTGTCTCCTCCCTTCCAAATGTACCATCAAGGGATCTCCCATTAGAAGATGATACATCTGCAAAAGAGGAGAAATATTTAGCACTATTAGTCAGCTCACCAGCAAGAAATGCTAACATTTTCATGTCATTTGGCAATTCTGAAATCTTAAATTTAACATTAGTATATGCAGTGTCATTAATGACAAAACTGAAGGTTTCTTGCTGAATAGCCTTGATCTCTGAAAGTAAAAAATTAATGTATCTTAGTACTGGGCGAGCATTTTCACAACAGTTTGCCCCAAAAATAAGAAAGTTTTCATTGCTACTAAGGACTCCACGGCCAATATTAAGGAAACTGACAAGCCACGAACATGAAGTGTCGTCTTTCCCAAATGGGGCACCATCACCACCTAAAGCAAGATAGAATGTATTTGAGTCATCAAACCATATAAGATCGTAACCACTTGTTTTGTTAAAATAAAACTTAGCTAAAAAAATCAAAGTTTCCCTTAAGGTCCTATAACAGCCACTCACCTTGTCTTCCATGTCATTGCAAAAGGAGTCTTGAACACTAAGCACAGTACCGATCGGAATGGACTTAATAAAAGGCATAAGCTTATTATATGACACAAGTCTGGGGACAGGACAACTAGCAATGGATATACGACTTGTCTGTGCCATCTTATTATTAACCTTATAAGCACTATCCCTGTACAATTTCCTATACTTTCTTTTACCCGTTATCCCCCCACTATAGTAAACAGCTACACTACGACACATATTTTCATTGGAACTCTCATATTTTTTTAATTCAGATTCATATTTTTCTTGTGTAATTTTTTTAGATATTTCATTCTCCATAAACATTTCTGTGATTAGCTTTTTACTACATCTTGTCAAAACTGTATCAATGAGCCCAACACTTGCTGCCCTTTTACTACCCCCATGAATTTCCTCAGCTGCCTTGAATGTACTATTTCTTCTCTTTCTGCCTGTTGTCTCTCTTACTGTCAAACTCCCATTTCTAAAATCTGTCACTTTCTTCCTTCTGGTCTTCTTCCTACCTCTGCCTAACTCCCTCGCAATGTCATCTAACTCCTCTACTTCTTTCACTGTCTCTGCTATCTATAATTTATATCATGTAAGTTAATATTATAACTGCTAATAACAGAGCAAACAAATTGCCTCTATATTTTTCAGTACTCAAGTTATTTTGTATATACATGTTGATATTAAAAAATCAATGACAGTCAAACTATGACTGTATATAAATACCTATAGTGAAAATTGCATTATTTGATAACAATATTCAATGACCAATCAATAAATCAATTTTATTTTTTTAGTGTGAACCATTTAATGAATCTTCGCTCTGCTCGGCTAAGTCAGACAGCTCGGCTCTGTCCGGTCGGGAGCTGGGCCATCAAGGGCTGTACAGCTTTTCGAAGCGGCGTGGCTCGGCTCGACTAAGCTCTGCATTGCTCAGATACACAAGGCTCAAAACAATCATGCAAGAAAAGGTTTGGACCATAGTTTTTGCATAAATTTGTATATATTATATTTTAAATCTCTAGATTATTCGGCACAAACAAATTAAAATCTTGAAAATGTCAATCCAGCTGATGCCCATGCACAGATTTGTATCTATGGATGTTATTCAGTTTTAAAACTCAATGGCATAAATGAATAATCGAGTCAAATAATGCAACCTAAAAAAAATAGGTGATAAATTATATAAATTCCTTTGTTTCCTATAAATTAATAATGCAATAAACTATTAATGAATTAATTATTGGAGAATATAAGACTTATTGGCTAAATAAAAATAACATGTAGATGTAGATTTCACGGACGGACGTAAGTACCGTACCTAAAGCGCACGGCCCGGCTTCACTTCAATAATCTAAAACTACCTTTCTTTCCTTCTAATAATCTAGTAAAAATAATTTATACACTTCTTTTAAATTTCTACTTTGATTTATATCAAATCCTTTAGAATCCTTTCAACTTGAAATAAGAAGCTTAGGCTTAAGAGCTTAAATCCGTTAAACACGAAGAAATTGATATCAGACTAGGTAGTTAAATCACCCCTTTAAATGCTTTAAATAGCCAAAATCTTACCTTCGTGTCCAATCTAGAAAATTGGACCCTCTTCGCCGCTAATAGTCTTCTCTTCTCCTCTATTTCTTTCTCGAGTTCATTGACTTCAGCATCCAGCTCCTGAATCTTTCTTCTCTTCATAACCTCCTCATTCCTCCTTTCTTTCTGCAGCTTCTGGTACTTGTCAACACGAAACCTTCGTCCCTTTGTTTTGACCATGTCGAAGTGATCTTGTAAACAGACGTGTACAAACACAAACTTTCAAGAGCCACAGCGCGCCATCAGAAGTAAAAATAAAAAATCGAAGACGAACAAGTTGTGTTTTAGATCATAAATCAACAGAAAAACAAGGTTTAGAAGTGATGAAACTTAAAACGGCGAAAAAAAATGAGGCATTATTGTAGGCATTTCAGCCATTTCAGTAAAAATCGCCTAAAAGGGCTAGAAAGAGCACACAAAACCAACAACTCTTCCAAGCGAAAACATGGCAGATTTGGTATCGTTGCAAAGCCCCGTTCCCGCTCAAGATTTTCCCGCCATCCGATTGCTCCAGACCGAAGATCCGAGGCAACTACGAAGACTTCACTGAAGAGTTTCGGACAAATGTCGTTAATCGTACCCAGGCTCCCAAAATACGATCCCGTCCAATATGGCGAACAATGACATTTTAAAGTGCTGTTTGTGGAGCCGCTCGGGGCCCGCCGTGTCCTGATACTGAAATCAGTACATACTCGTAATGCTTGGCAGTTTGGTAGTAGGAGTACTGGAGGCAGAGGCAGTTGTACTGATGACGCCTTGTGGAAATAAAGGAGAAAAAATTAAGTCAGTTAATTCAAGTTCATGTAATTCTTATTCATTATTTTTAAATACTGAACAATGAAACTTGGCGTACAGTCACTAACTACGCGTTAGTGATTGCAAAAAGTTATTAAGAAATGGGGTCACCTTGTTCGTTTTTGCGTTAGATGGCCATCATTTCAAGCATTTTTGAGGCCATGCAACACAACATTCGAAACCAGAGAATCGAACAGAAGGAACTCAACACTCAACAAGCCATTGCCAGCACTGAGATATTCAAGTTAAATATCAAAATTTTCAAGAAAATATAACTGTCGTAAGGACATTTCGACACCTATACCCTGATTTTAGTCGAAATAAAATTATAGCTTTCTGCGGAACTATTTGTAGAATATCTCGAGATCAGAACAGATTTTTGTTACCGCAATTCAGTAAAATATGTGAGCGTTTGCCTTATTCTTGTTATTTTAATAGCGTAACAATGATGGGCCATGTTCGTTTACGCGCTAAAGTACGCCTTTTGTCCTCAAAGTAGGGCTTCACAAAGAGAGTGTGGCGGGACTACTCAGTAGAGACTTTTTGGCTGGTTGAATCACTTTTATTCTGCTCTCTAGCACGACTATGTAGTATGTAGTATATTGTATCGTAAATTGTATCTTGTAAATTGTAAATTGTAAATTGTAAATTGTATCTTACACTTGTGTTAACTCATTATATAGGAGTAGAATCCATTAACGCAGAGACTGCTGTGTTTACTTGGGATAACAGTTTTTGATTGGTTAAAAGATAGTTCTTTGTAGTATGGAAATAGCATGGAACAAATATATGGCGTGTTGAGAAAGAACTGAATTTAGGAGAATTATGGTTCCTAGAAGAAGATGATGACGCACTAAAACTTCCATTCGATAGTTCCGAATGCGCGCTATTTCATGGTATAAATATGCTAAGACAAGAATCAGAGTTTAAGGAATGCAAGACCAGGAAATATACTTAGTACTCAGTAGTAAGGAGCACAGTTGAGAGCTGAACAAACAAACTCGAAATGTAGTATAGGTCTTGATGATTGACAGTTAACAAACAGTCATTTCAAAAGCTTCGTTAAAGATAGATTCTTGTTTTAACAGATTTGTGCGCTCAGGGAACCAAAGGAAGGTGTGTTTGCTAAAACTAACGCCATCCTATGTTCAATGAACAATAGATTAGATTTCACAAGCGGAAGGCACAGCTTTGAGATTTGTTCCCATGTACACTGTTAGTACATCGTATGAGAACTTTAAAACATTAGTCAAAGCCATGTCTTCCTGTAAAAGAGTAGACAAGTAAGTGTAATGAAAATGATATTTCAGATTATGAGAAAACCTAAGATTTCCATTAGGAATTGTAAGCACAGAAGTCTCCTTGTTTGTAAACTTAAGAACTACTCGCGAAGGCACGTGTGCACAGCTAAATACAATAAACACAGCTTGTGAACGGAAAGGATTACAGCTCAAAAACATAGAATAAAATCAATAATTATTTTGAAATATTTCGTCTTATTTTTTGTCCCGTAACAAGAGCACGAAGCGAGCGAGTTTCAACGAAAAAAAGACGATTGCTGTTTCAATGATTTCCCTAAACGTTCTGCAGGTGTCAGTGTTTCTCATCTTCTTTTGGTGTTGTTGTTGTTTGTTTGTTTTGTTTTGTTTTGTTTTGTTCTTTTGCTATTCTTCGTACTTTGGTGTATTTTACATTTTTAAAATGGTAGTGTTCGTAAAATGGCCGCCATTTTTAGTCTGCGTGCGCGAGCTTGCGCGGGAGGGAATCGTGGGCATGCGCAATGCAAAACTACGGAATCACTGCAACGCATGCAAAGAAAATAGTAACCCTCAAAAAAGCAAAAGGCAAAGCAATCAGGGACAATAAGCAAGACGTGAAAAATCCTGTATTGTATATACCTGTAATGCTTGTCAGTTCTGTAGTAGGAGTACTTGAGGCAGAAGCAGTGGTATGGATGACGTCTTGTGTGAATTAATACAAAAAAAACATTAAATCAGTTAGCTCAAGTAAAGCAACACAGAGAAACAATTACCTTGTAAGAAATAACGTAAGGTAAAAAATATCAAGCCAGTTTGATATCAAGTAGCAAGGCACTTCATGGAGAGGTAAAAAAAGCTAACAGCGAAGATGACTAAACAAAGCTACACCAGAATCCATTATTTGAATTTTTTCTTACTGATTTGGGTGCCAAAAACACAAACAAAGGGCAAAGAACAGCAAGGCAAAGGAAAAGAAGGCAAGGAAATGCACAGCAAGACAAGACAAGGCAAATTAAAGTATTTAAAAGGAAGACAAGGCAAGGCAAAGTATAGAGCAAGGCAAGGAAATGGAAGGGAAGGCGAGGCAGATGAGTAAGTAGCTAGTAAGAGTGAATAAAATCAATCCGAAATTTCATATCATGTAGAATGGCTTCATACTTTGGCGGCAAAAGACTCCACTGTAACCAGACGTACATATGCAGGCATCATGGTTCTCCTCTCCAAGAGAGTAGCACTGTCCTCCATTGTGACAGCGGTTTATGCTGCGGCACTATGCAAAGAGAGAAATATACCAGTTCGTTTTGTACTTCAGGCTAATCTTTATACTTTATTTTTAAGGAGGCAGCATGGTCAAGTGGTCAGAGCGTCGGTCTCGCAATCCGCCGGTGGTCCCGAGTTCGAGTCCCCGCTCTGGCCACTAACTGAGACTGAACTTGCGGTTCCGGGCAAATCCCTAGTTCAAATTCAGTTTACCGACCATTTTATTGTAAATAGCCACCTGGTTTGCCTCCTTGCCAGTTGGGATTCTTAAACATTTTATGTTTCTGTACCGATTATTGTGTATTTATTTCAGGATTTGAGGACCAGGTTGGAGAAAAGCTTTGCTTTACCTGTTATATCCTCGTTAAACAAAGAGTCTTTTTTAATTAACGATCAGGAATAGCTTACAAATAAATCACCGTAAACCATCATCACCACTTGTGTAAGATAAAATTATATTTTACTGTTGATCTCATACATAATAACTGTCTTCGATTCTAGCGCTTGCGCACTAATTGGGGGACAATATACTCTCACGCTCACATATTTTGCATTCAACGCTCAACTCACACGTTGATTTTTGCTTTGGGAGGAAAAACCGGAGAACCAGGAGAAAAAAACCCTCATGGCATGGTAGAGAACAACACATGAAACAAACTCAGTTTACATGTGATTCGAGCTGGGACTTGAACCCGGACCACAGCGGTGAAAGGCCGATGCACGCATGCGCACTAACCGCTTGGCCTACCATGCCACCCTACGCGATGTCATTGCAGAGTAACATGACCAAACTTAATTTGAAATAATCATTATAGTAAATTTTGTCGTCTTATCCTGGAAGCTCTCTACAACGTAAGGTTTTGAGTTTTCTGAACGCTCAGGTATGCCTTGGATACTTAGGACGCTCAGGATGCCTAGTCCTCGGTCAGAATTAGTAAAATCCGAGCGCGCGATTTCTGTGGTTAATGGGACCGCACGGTCACGGCACAGTTACGGTAGGAATTTTGAATGTATTTATAGACATCACGGCACTGACACGGTCACGGCGCGGTCCGTTTCACACTAATACGAAATCTGCTCTAAGGGGGGGGGGGGGGGGAATAGATTGCATTACCTTTCGAGTTCTGAAAATACATCCATCCTTCTTTTCAACCATATATTCAGCTGCACGCTCGTTGTAAAATAGTTCACACTGCTTGGATTGCTGATAAAAGTTGAACATATAGCACACGTCTGGATCCCACATGAAGCAAGCGTCTTTGCATTCTTGTTCGTTGGGGGTGGTAAGGGATGACAGCAAGGGTCCAATTATGGCATAGTTCACTATAGCGTCACTGTATTCAACATTGTGTACAGGACTTCCCTGAAGACATTGGTCTAGAGCAGACAACAAGATTTGCGAATTCAGACGGACAGACCATAACACAGACATACTAGTTTATTAAAGGAGAACTGACCATGAATGCTAAATTTATCTATTTTTTCTTTCAAATCTTAGAATGACAAAACAAATTTATAAAATGCGTTTAGGTAAAGCCCTTCCAAGAAATTTTAGTCTAAAAAGCCACATAGAAATCTGACGGCTTGATCGGCGGCTCAAAAATTAGATTTCAGAAAATTGTGACATACGTTAGAGGGTCTCAATGGGGTTAACAATTAGCCGTAAAATGGCCAAAAATTTTACCGTAAGCCGTAATAATAGGAAAAACTAACCGTTAGCAGTAATGAAAAGTTAGTCGTAATAGCTTTTTCCAGTGTTCTCGACAATAAAAATGAATTTTTAACCATCAAGAACAATGGAAATTAGTTATTAACCCACTTTAACCGTAATCGTAAAAAAGCCAAAATATTAACCGTTAACCGTAATAGCCACCACCCCATTGAGACTCTCACGTTACGATTCCATAAGACACAGAAGCTTGCGAAGAACTGGTGTCTCAAAATGTGCGGCGTTCAGGGTTCGATAATTCTTAAACGGCAAAAATATATTTCCATATAGCGGGTTTTCAAGGGCGTGAGAATCTTAGTACAATTTGCATTGCGAAATTTCAGCCATCGGCAGGCAATGCTTACATAAACACCAATTAATTTCCTACACGTCCGCTGCACTTACTCAGATTTCATCGGTATCTAATTCAGATGCACTCATTCGCGGACACTCATTCGCCAAACCACAACGAACTACGAATAATAAATGTAGGTATGATTGTAATAATTTACATTGCTAATCAATTGGCTTCCACGATGGGCATAAATTATATACCCCCAAAAGTCATCAGATTTTTTCCCCAAACTAAAGTCATATTATGTTGTTTCTAAGGTAACGATCTAAAAATTGAAAACCGTTTTCAAATTAGATAAGGGGAAGTGGAGTTATGAAAAACTGGCGGAAAAATTCCATACCATACCACTCGGAAAAAGTAAACTTTTTCAAACTACTTTTTTGTTTCAAAATGCTTCGTTGTCATACACTGAAAGATGAAAACGGCCTAAAATCATATATATTTAGAAGTTTAATTATTTTTTTAAGGATAAATAGTTGAAAATAATTATTGTAAAAACCGTAAACGTTATGGTGACGTCACAGATATCTTAAAATATCCCTAATAAAATAGATATCGAGAAAAAATTCTTCCTCTTAAACAGTAGATATACTAATAAAACATTATTAAAGATTTTAAAGCTGACTTTGCCCCATCTATCGATGAAAATAATTTATTTTGATTTTTCATTGACATCATCGAAGATAACGTCATTAAAACACTAGTAATAAAGATAAAGATCCCTAGAACCTATTGAATGACTTAATATGATCTTTTGACGATCTGTAACAGCTAAATACAATTTTGGTATTAGTAAGATCTTCGTATTTTTGATTTTTAATCAGTTTTGATTGACAGAAGCGGATTTGGCAAAACCACTTGAGTGTTTAGATGTCCGAGTTTGCATGATTTTGAAAATTGCAGTAAATGAAAATAAAGTTATAAAGTCTAGAAAACTCATTAAAGTTGGCAGCTGGAACTATAGTTACCATAGAACTAATTATACAATTAAGGGTACGCAATGAAATAGTTCAAATTTCCAACAGCATGATAGCTAGTGGAGAATATTAAGATTTCATTCAAAAGAAACGAAATTAAAGAAAGATGACATTCTAGCTGTGACAGGTTTTGTGCAATGTGATGAAAAATTAATGAGAAAATAGTGATCAAAGACAATAGAGATGATATTGTTATCTCGAATCAATCTGTTACCTCAAGACCTTTAAAAATGTTACCAACTTTTTCGAAGTGTTATTCACTTTCAACATATTTTGTGTAAATTATTTTATTTCCCTGTGGCTCATTTTATAATGTCGTTTGGTTTAGTTCATACACCCATTTTTGGCGGTGCAATTATTTTGTATTTCATGATCAAGTCCAGTAAATAGTCTTCCTGATAAGTTTACCTTTAAAAATTGTACATTTTCTAATCATCTTAAACCAAATACTGGGATGTATAATACAGCATATCAAATCATACAACAATACTGATTAAACCAGTTAATTTTATAGGAAACAATTTTTTTGGAAATTTAGTTTTTTTTTCTTTGAAATTGACTTTGTCCAGTTCTTCAAGACAATTTTTTTTTTCAGGTCCTGCAAACATTTTCTTGTACGTCAAAAAATTATACCCATGCAAAATCAAAGATTCAGAACACAAATTTTTACTCTTACAAATTAAAAAACTCGACTTGAATGACAAATGTTTACTCTCTGATAATTGTTTTACTTAACTGAATTTATCGTGAACTATATTCTACACTAGGTACTCAGACTACCACACTCTGCATGGCAGGCAGAATCCCTGGCGCAGTTGTTTTTTAACAGTAGCAGCGCAGTTGTTTTTTAACAGTAGCATTTATTATTTACTTATAACTTAAATTTCCATTACAAATAACTTTTTCATTATGAACGTTTAATTTTTAAACGTGAAGTTAGGTTGTTTTTTTTTTGTTTGTTTTTGGTTTTTTTTTTTTTTTCGCTTTCACTTATTTGAAAACAATCATTTCAAGTCATAAAATTCAGAAAGTGTTATATTTTTATGATTCGTGAAATGTCACAAATCCAGAAAAAATTCAATATTTGGAATCACGGATTTGGGTGTGTAAAAATCACAGTAGAAAAATAAGTAAATAAAAAAACCTGAAGAAAAACATTGTTGCAAGTTGGGCCTTTTAAGTTTTCGGACAGCTAGTAAAACATTCTGTTACAAACTACAAATTTTGATACCAGCGGTATTAGTTTGTAAAGTAATTTTTCCAAATGGCGACAAATAGACTTTTCAGTAGACTTTCCTACACATAAAAAACAGCTGTAAACAACTTTTTTTCGATTTTCAAAGTTAAATCATTTACCATTTCAATAACGATCTTAATAGCTCGTATGTTATTCATTTTGAATTCTTTAGTTTACTGTATATAGCTAATTCAATTAACGTTGTCGCTGAAAAAAGCCTAAAGCTTTGAGAGCGGAATCATGAAAAATTTTTATCACAGTGACATCATTACAATAAAAAACTCACTGTATGCTTGCAAATTCTACAACTTGGACACATATTCCTTAATTTCTCAGATAGCCTACAGAGAAGTTTCAGTTAGTACGTAAAAAGATATTTGAAAGGCTTTAGCCTTTTAGACTTTTTTTCAGCGACAACGTTAATTGAAATAACTATATACACGCATACAATATACACATATTTCAGGTGTGAAACTGGTGCGTTTCGTAAACGAAATCATTTTAAAAAGTTTCTCTTTAGTTACCTTGTGCAGCTTCTGTACTGACCGCATAAAATCCCACATAAATCTTTGCCAAGAAGATGGTAGCCCTCAAAGAAAGAAGAAGCTGGAACGCCATTTACAGCTGTACAAGGCTCAAATACCTCAAAACTGACGTCTGCTTTCTGCAGCCAGAACTTTATTTAAGGGTTTGCAGAGCCAATAGATTTTCTTTAAAATTGTTAGGAAATAATTCATTATTCATTATTACTATAATATATCCTCTTTCTAACGCGCGCTCTGATTGGCTAAAAAACCCTGAAAACTGTGGTATATGATAATAATAACTATATATTAGTGTCCAATTTCTTCTAGTGCTTGCGCACTAATTGGGGAACACTGTACTCAACATTCTAATATTTCCAATATTTTATTCTAATATTTTATTCTAATATTTCTAATATTTTATGCTCACTAGCTAGTTCGTTTTTACTGAGGAAAACCGAAGAACCCGGAGAACCCTCAAAGCAAGGGAGAAAACAAACTTATATAAGCCACATATAAGTGATGCCCCGCCCGGGAATCGAACATCCGGACCGTATGTATAAAGGCCTTCACGTATTTCATTTAACGTGTATTTCTATATGCCGTGTTTCCAATACATCGCACCTGTAAACCTACGATCACTCCACCTCACTCGGCAGCTCGGTTGGAAACAGCTTATCATATACAACCAAGTATAGCCTCTAGCTTTCTAATGTACGCTCTGATTGGCCGAAAACCCCTGAAAAAGATGATATTTTCCTAATTCTTGTGTATTCTTGGCTGTCGCGATCGTTTAGTGCAGTGCTGCATGAAAGATTGTGCACGCGTTTCCCCTGTCATTTAGTTATTTTATGTCTTTAATTTTTTGACGAGAAGTATAAGGACAATTTAAGATTTGAAATTTCTTTTAATACATTTTTGACTACAATCAGCAATGGGTCAGTAGTATTGTCATCAGTGTCTACTTCTCTGTAGTTTAGGCAATCAATTTTCCGCTAAAAAAGAAACCGAAAGATAGTAACTCCCTTGTAACTTGAATACTGTAATCCTATTTAGAGGGAGTTGTAAAATAGTGAACTATTCGAGGAGCTACACTTATTTTTAAACAGAGTTCGTTGTTACGTTGCGCCTAGAAAGTAAGCCGATGAAGATCAAAATCGTAGTTTGTGCAGCAGCAACACAAAACATGAAATGAAATTTTATCAGGATTTTTAAATTCGTAAAACAGAAAAAGAATTACCACAGCTCTAGACAGCTGGAAAGAGCATGTTAAAATTAGCAAGACAGTGAAGTTTGAAGGAATTAAATCCAAAACTCGCGAGAATGTGTGAATTTGTAAGGAAACCTTTGCTGGTAGGCATCTCTTGCCATACAAAATTTCGATTTTGTAAAATTCATATCTTCGTGAGTTTGAAAGTTACTTCATTCAAACTTCACAGTTTTACTAATTTTGACGTGCTCTTTCCAGCTATAGTAATTATATTTCTGTCTGTGACTTTTGGAATTACATGATAAAAGCTCATTCAACGTCTTTCCCTGTCGAGATCCTCTCTACATGTATGGCTTTTCCAACTGGAAAAATTATATTCCGAACTAGTAGTGCTTCTAGTTCCGCTGTATTGCAAGCCAGGGAAAAACTGACAAAACAAAAAGACCGATCGCAAAAAAGGGGGTACGTCAAGTAACGACGAAGACAAAGGCAATGACGATGAACAACTGGTACAGATGTGACAGTAAATGTCACGATTTCTGTGAATCGCAGAACGAACAAAGTTCTCCTGGTATAATCGAACTTAAATCCACGGACTCATTAACATTCCAGCAAACTACTTGTTTCCAATCGCCATGATCAAATACATCCATTTCTATTATTTCTATTTCATCTTCTTGGCGCGTTTCCTTCTTGAACAGACAACAGTCAAGAAACGTCAGGACAGGAAATGTCTTGGGAAATACTATGCAGTCGTCGTGTTTTCCTTCAGGTTGGACTAAAATGCCAAACTTACTCATTCGCATGCAGGTCTTGAAATCTTCTCCCTCCATAACATGCCAGATCAACAAAAAATTGTTATAAACACCACTTTTAACACTTTTCTCCCGGTCTTGCAGTGTCTCCATTACGGGGATTTGGTAGGTACCATCCTTTAGAAGACGTTTTAGCCTTTCGATTGCTTCAATTTGCGACAACATGTGCTGTCGTCCCTCCTCAGTATCTCTAACCATGAGAAGCAGTTCAATAAGGGTTGAAACTTGATCTTCAATGGCCTCAGGCCGTTGGAAAATCGGTTCACCTAAAGCTTTACGAGAGTTAGTGTACAATTTGGATCTTGGGAAGAGGGCTGGCTCTGCCGATAGTGGGTGCAGAGAGTAGTCTACAGAAATCATTAGAGGGTGCTGCTGCGGCAGTGAGTCAGAGCTCGTCTTTTTACTTTTCACGGTAGCCAAATCCTGCCTAATCAAATCAAGGATCTCTAACGTCTTTTGACCAAGATTATGCAGCTCCCATTTCTTCTCACTTTCCATCAAAACTTTCAGGATCATAGTCTTTAGTGTGTAGGTTCTTATAACTGCCTTATACTCCATTGTGTACATGTCGAAGTGTGATTCAAGGAAAGTTTGAATAAGATACTTCAGAACACGATAGCAGCGTTTCTCGACCGAGTCAAGCGGAAGAGAACTCAGTGTCGACGTTTCCCAAAGAGATTCTGACCTCCTTGAGCATGAAATAGCATTGATTGACCAGAACTCATACAGAAGTTGTAAGGATTCAGAGTTGGGAGAACTGTATGGAATCTGGATGGCCAAGCAAATATCAACTGACACAAAGGTTTCTGATCCATCAGCATCAGTAAACTTAAGGATTTGGAGGTAGGTTTTTCCAGAAGGGTATTTCAATCGGGCAACATATTTCCACTTTGGGAATTTCTCAACCAGTAATTGCAAAGATCGATGAATAGCTACGGACACCATGGCAGAGATTTCATCTCTCCAAGGACTTTTACCATCTTTAAAAATCAATTGTTGATTTCTCCTCCGTTCGTTTTCGTCCTGATCGCACCAATGGGGGCATAAAATATCGTCCATGAAAGAGAGTTCCTTCATCGTTAAAATAAGCTTCGTCGACTGAATATTTATGTCGTAATCATCGGCACAAAAAGGCTTACCATTTTGCCACACCAATTGTTCTTGCAACGCGGGTAAAACGAAAACGTAATCAAACTCATCTGGTTCTCCAATCTTAGTTCCTTCTACCATACTTCCCCCCTGCTGGACAACAGCACTGTGAAACAGCCGGTATTTACTAGAAAGGTCTAGCAAAGTACCTTGAATGATCTGATGTAACTCTTCACGGATAATGTGAGTGTTTTCACCGTCTGGGAACTTTGCTTTAGTATCGGCGAGCTCCGTTATAAACAAGTCAAGCTGGTTCGGGCAGCAACTGCTTGAGCAGGCCGCACCATTTGATTTTGAGGCCATGCTATTCTCGATTATGATCTGTGATCTAAAATAAATTGGAAACAATATTTTTGACCCTTATGTTTTTGAGTTAAATAGACTAGACACACCACACACACAAAAAAAACTACACACTCACAAAAAAAACTAATTAGAGTCTATTAAACTGTAATTAGTGTTAATTAATCACGGAGTTTATGATTTTCCATGATCTGATTATTGCTATAAATTTAGTGAGCTTGTATATATCTGCACCTAAACCCATGAAACACCCGGGGGGGGGGGGGGGGGGGGGACACCGATCGTAAATGGACGGGGATGCTCGTCGTACCTTTTAGGGGTCAAAATCTGCAATCTGGTACCTTTTAGGGTGTCTCAGACTTAAGTGGACTTTTAGGGACTGTTTTGGGGTAAATAAACTACCTAAACAGTAAGCATGAAAGGGACGATTTCGATGATCTGAATTGAATCTTCAAAGCACATCGATAACAAAGTGTTCCATTACTTTAATCCTTTATTATTGTTTTGAATTGGTACCTTTTAGGGGTAGAAATGAATTGTTGCCACTCCCACTCAGGTACCTTTTAGGGGTCATTTTCAAAATTTCCGACGAGCATCCCCGTCCTCTTATATATAGGAGTCCCCCCCTAAACCTAAACCCATGAAACAATACCAGTAGCACTGTTTATAATAAAACTGTATGTGTATCGGCTCAAAAGTCTCGTTTTGGAACAACAGTTCTGTGAGTTGCTCCCGCCCTAAGGCGAAGCTTATAAATAACTAGACGCACACGTGCGTTCACTCGTGCCCCGGGAGCCCTTCAGTGACCGGCCCCGTGCGTACTCTTCCCCGAGCCGTTTCACGCATTCTTCACTTAACCGTAACATAATAAAGACCTTTTTTGACCTTTTTAGAGAATATCTGATTAGTCAATTTGTCTGTCAGCAGCTTAGTGTTTGCCTTTATCCCAACATGCAAAAATATACCAGTTTATTCAACTTTTTATTTCACTATATATCTCAATTGTTTGCTGTAAAGACTTCTACAACGACGTTTTTGACACAATAACAAATCGTGTATTTTTTCGGCGTTCATGTTTCAGATGTTTTATCTATTACGTGACCAAACGCATCAGGTCAAATAGAGCCTTGATTCCATGAAAATATATAAATAAATTGTCTGGCCAGAATTGTGTTAAAATTCATTACAAAAACGTCTCAAGATCTCTTGAATGCTTGAATGAAAAATATAATTGACTTGCCTCTATATGCGTTCGTTTAGCAACATGTAGGGTGAGAAATTCGTAGATTTCCAGCTCAAAGGAATTGCTACGAGTCGCGAGAGCTTCAGTTTTCAAGTACTCCATCGGAGTTCGATATTTGGTCAAAGTATTGGAGATCAAGCTCAAAATAACAGCCCATTCTGAAGCTCTTATAAGTGTCTAGGTATATCTCGAGTTAAAAGCTCCATTTTCTATTGTCTCACTGCTGGAAAAGCCTGTCTCTGAAAGCCATTTTTTGGGCTGTCCGCCATCTTGCATTCCTAAAGTTCCTGACTGGCGTTCACTTCGAAGACCTTCGAAGAGTTCGCACTCGCTCAAAGGTGATGAATGAAGGGCACTGTTTCTTGCGCTCTTAACCAATCAGGAGCTTTAACACGTGACCGATTGCGCAAGAAAGGCCTCTTCTGGCGACGAACAGAGAGAGAAAAAAAAAACTAGACGCCTAATAGGCGTTCACTCGGGCTACACCTGTGTATAGTACTTGGGGAGAAATGGAGAACAGAAGTTGATGGAAACCAGTTTGACTTGTCAGTGTCTTTTGATTACAAAAATGCATGACAAGTACTCCCAGAGTAGAACACAAATTGTATTGGTGAGAAAGTACATAATTGTACCACATAATTTGTACATAATTGTACCACATCATGGTGGTTATTAATATACTGCTGGTCTTTTTATCACACCAGACATATACAGTATACAGTCTGCTTTATTTTGTAAATGCCTACCAAATGATCCAATATGATCTATAGATAATACATTATAGCTCAGACAATTTAAATTTCTATTCTGTACTTTTTTTACTTTGATTTATGGAAACAAAACTTACAAACTGTGGCAGACTGTTTTGATGTCCAAGTTAAAATGATTTTGATATTGCTGTTGTCACATTGGTAGATTCTAGAAGTACCACAGTTACCTTTCTATGAAATCATTTCAGTTTCTTAACACAACTTTTCAATACATGTATTACCATGTTTTTAGTAGTAGTCAGTTGCTGATCCGGCTTTATTTGAAGAAGTGTAATGTCATACAATATATGCTCAGTACCGATACCATATATAGCTCCTCCATGCACATCAATCTGATACTACTACATACAGTAACATCTTCAATTCAATCCACTTTATCTTGTTTCTGTGAACATAGTTGCACAAAGCTTGTACAAATTTGTGGTTGAGTATCACTTTTCATTAATTGAAAATATCATTTTGTACATTCTAAAATAATTCTTCAATTGTTGCTAATATAAGGTCTCATAAACATTACTATCATTTCCATGATTATCCATCACTATATTTTTATCTGCTAGCATTGAGCATGATTGACAATAAAGTGCATTCAATATAATCATGACATATTTGTACAAAATACAGATCGCACTAAATATTTATAAGTTAATAATAAAAAATCATTTGTTTTTCATTGTTTATTTGGTGTAATTTTGCACCATTTACTAATTTCTGTTTCCTGGCTTAATTATTGAATACACCTTAGTCACCTTTATATTACGCAAAGGCAAGAATCTCCTAGGCTTTCTAGTTAAAATAAACATTGTAGATATTGTTAGTTAATTAGTTCGTTTTTAACACGGCTCTCAGGAAGAGCATGACTGTAGACACCGTGTAAGCAAATATTATGTGCAAGCAGTGGTGAAATATTATTAATTTATAAAACAAACTACTGATCTATTAAAGACAATATCTCCGTGTCTTACATGTCTGTCCTCAGTCAAGTGAAGTTCGCTGCCACAAATCGATCTGTCTCGTATTCTTGGGCGATCAAGACATTATAAGTTGATTACAACAGCTGGTAAGAAGGTCATCACTAAATTCGAGAATTCGATATAACGATTAAAGCAGAGTATCTTGAGATTAAAAGCCAATAGTTCGAAAAATTCCGATTGATAGCGTCCGCCATTTTGTTTTCAATCTCTCGCGACCACAGGAAGCCTCGTGGTCAACAGTGTACCCCAAAGGCTTCTGGGTAATTTGCCCATTTGCGACGTTGATAGATAGATAGATAGATAGATAGATAGATAGATAGATTGATAGACCGAAAAGGTAAACCTAGACTCGAGCTACCAGAGGTAGCCCGAGTAAAAAACATTTGCAGTTTATAACTCGTTCCCGGCCTAAAGGCCTGGGCACGAGTAAAAAAGAAATAAAATAAAATATGGATTTTGAATTGCAAGTAAGAAAATTTAACATTAAATATGCTGATGCAAAAATTTGGTAAAGGTGATTTTAATGGTGAGCTATTGCGTATTATAGTTATCTTTTTATTATGTTATAACCAAAACGACAAATTGTACGTATTTCTTTTCGGGTGAAAGACCCCTGACAGAGACTTCGACACGACTGGCTCAGCATCTGATCTGCATATGTAAACAAAACTTTCTCGAGATCGAGCAGCTGAAGCAGTTCGTTTTAAAAATGTAAATTCAAAACTGCTACAGTAAGATTGGAATGTCTTATTTTGTCTTTTCAATATAAGTAAAGTTAGGCAATTGCATTGAAAACAATCGATTGGGAAATAATAATGAATGTTTCGTAACGAATAGACTGTAACGGCAGTAATGGTGGAGACTAGCAAGTCATACTTATTTAACTTCGAAAGGATTCACCTAATGTTTACGACGGTAATAAAAGCTGAGGCACAAAAACATTTTAGAATAAATTCTATAAAATCTAGTTTTGTGGTGGTAAAACGGCACGTCGTTTGATACGAAAAATCAAAACTTTTGGAGAGCTATACTTTAGTTCCGCTCTCACTGATGCGTTACCGCCATCGTAGAAACAGGCGATAAATTAAAAACAGCAAACAAAACAATTATTACAAAAAGAAAACGATACAGGGTTATTACTTAGATAACGAAGAAACAGACTTACAGTAAACTGGATGCCTAATGGCTCTTTCTGTATTTTTCTTTCTTGTATACGTATTATTTGTAAGTGGTAAGCAGTGCTGACCCGCAATCTGATCCAGTTGAGTAGTTGCTATGTGACGCTCCGATGTCACGAAACACCCGCTAAAACCACAGGCAGCCCAGGCTGATAGAGACACCCCAAGACAGGCGGCATCTAACATTCTTCGCGGCTTCAAAAAACAGCCGTCTTCCCCATCCTCCCCAGTCTCCCCTCCCCTCCCCTTCCCTTGCCCTCCCCTGGGTCGCTACGCAGACATGATACTCCAAAATTATCATATAACACAGGAATCCCAATATTAGCGTTTCGTTAAACTGAGAGCAAAATAAAGCCGGGTTTCCTGTGTTAGTCATGCAGAAAACCTTTTATAATTTTTACAAACTTTTAATAACTCAGTGGAGATCAGTTTTAAAACTCTTCCTCAGTTGGTCATAAATTATTGTTGAGTTTTCTAAAAATGATTTACTTCTATATATAGTGTCACTAAATATGTGACGTTCTCGGTTCTATCAAAATATTGAAACAATTATTCGTATACTCTTCAATTTTCATTATTTTACGGCAAAGAATATAGAGTAATGTGTGTTCTTTATTAGTTGATTATTTAAGTTTGTCCCGTGATGAAACCAATTGCAAAGAAGCTTAAATCCCAATCTCTCTTCCATTCGATCCTTTGTACCGGAAGTGGTGTTGAACAGCACAAAATATGAGCGTCGTTGCCAATTTCAGAATTTTATTTGACCGCGTTAGAACGTATCAATCAAAATGAAACAATTAAATAGAATTCCTTAATATTTGAAAAATAGATTACCGAATTTATAAGAATATCGTAGGCGTCGTTTTTTTTCTTTCTAGAATAGCGCTTGAATTGGAGTTTGTCTCAATTAGGCAAGCACAAGTCACCTCGGAAGAAAAATTAATTCTCAAAACTGAACACGAACTATTCCTCCAAACTCAGCACACTTTAAAACAAATAAGTACAAGATACGTTTAGGCTTTATTTGAAAGCATTTCATCCAGTAATTTTAAGTCAATAATAGTTCTTTGCAACCTCCAAAATGGCGCGTAAAATCTGTTCCTGCGATTTACTCAAAATCAAACATACAGATTTTTAAAATTCTTGTATATTTTGAGGACCTAATGTCATAGTTTAATTAACGTGCTGGTATTCTCTTTTCTTAATCTGATCAGGATCGCCTAAAATTCGAGCTCGACTGATTTCAATATAATAATAATAATAATAATAATAATAATAATAATAATAATAATAATAATAATAATAATAATAATAATAATAATAATAATAATAATAATAATAAGTATTTTATATAGCGTCAATATCCAACAGTTCAACAACGCTTTGCTACTTCCCAGTTTATCGATCTGGCTGATATGTGGTCATATGTGCATCATTATAAACTTGAAGCTAAGACTGACAAGTGGTGTAAGCATCATTTCAATCGAACTTCTGGAAGTTTGTGAAAAAGTCATTTCAAACTGTCTGGTATGGCTATCCAAAAACTGTAGAGGGCCACCTTAAGACACTCGAAAGTGAAAAATCATACCCTGTTCAAGACAAAAGAGGAAAAATCGAACCTAGCCGAACGTCATTCGATTCCGATCCGTTGCATTTGATTAGACAAAAAACGGCTGAGGAAGCGCTTTTTTTGTTTATTTTGAATATAGTACCCTATCTAAGACACAAAAAGATGATATGGCTTAGGATCTCGTCAAAATTATAGATCCTGTTTAAGACAATTTTGGGTAAAATGTATACCCTGTTCAAGACAGCAGGGCCAAAAACCATACCCTTACTAGCGGCACATACCCGTATAGCAAATATATGGGAGTAACCCCCCCCCCCCCCTCCCTCCCGGTGACATCATTACAATAAGAAACTCGCTGTATAATGCTTGCAAATTCTACAACTTGGACACATATTCCTTAATTTCTCAGATAGCCTACAGCGAAGTTTGTTATTAAACAAAAGATAGTTGCCAGGTTTTACCCTTTAAGTTTTTTTCAGCGACAACGTTAATTGAAATAGCTATATACGCAAAGCACGTCAGAAGTAGCATTCATTCAGCGATTAGTAGCTTTAATTCAAAACGGACCCACAAGTTTTATTTTATGATGTTCCTCATTTTCTCTTAGAAATGATGGTTGTCTTCGAGTGCAAATTAGAAACGTTTGTTATATAAAGTACTCCTATATCGAGCTGAATATAATTCAACTTTGTTGCTAATTAAGTAGTTACTAGGTGCTTTATATTTCATTGCCGTGTCCCATCACTCGAGCTAACTTGATACCTTAGTACATTGGACATGCTTTTTATTGGGATCGTGGTTTCGAGCCCGGGGGGGGGGACTCCGATCGGAAATTGACGGGCATGCTCGTCGTACCTTTTAGGGGTCAAAATCGGCGATCTGGTACCTTTTAGGGTGTCTCAGACTTAAGTGGACTACTAGAGACCTTGCTGGTACCTTTTAGGGTGATTTTTTCCTCCATCAACGATTAAATACTGGAAACAAAGTTCGGATTGCACGACCATCAAATTGTTCGTATATAAATAGACTCAATTGATTGCTTGATTGACTAAAATATGCCAAATGTTAAATTTAGTGTTTTTGAGTTGGTACCTTTTAGGGGTAAAAACATGTATTGCCAAGCCCACCCGGATATGACTTTGGTACCTTTTAGGGGTCATTTTTAAAATTTCCGACGAGCATCCCCGACCTCTTATATATAGGAGTCCCCCCCCGGGGTTTCGAGTCCCAATGCGTCAGATTTTTTCTCTCTGGTCTGTTCTCGTAGGGCGTACACTCAGAATTTTAACCTTATTTCTGTGATTCTTATAGTACTTTCTTAATACTACTTTCACCGTGGTGCTACGAAGTGCTAAATGGTGTACTAGTGTCGGTCGCTTTTAGTGTTTTTAATCTCGTTCTAAACATAGAAAGCGTACACATCTGTGCAAGTTGTTCCCCTGTTGTCAAACTCTGTGCCGTCTACAAAGTCTTGTCCAAACCAAATTCTGAACTTCTTCCCAGCTGTCACATCAATAGGGGGAGATATCTCAGGCAAGATCAGCTCAGGGCTGTTATTGTTATAACCTGGAACGTCGTAACCCATACGATTCCACGACGTATCAAGTGGATATCCCTCAGGGGGTGTTACTCTTGTATTTTTGTCATTAGTTACGTGCATTTCTATCTTGCTTGGGTCGCTAAAGCTTGCCCCAGTACCCCACTTTCCTTGGGGCGCGAAACCGTTACCGGTTACCCCTCCCGAAATGTGAACGAGCTTGAATGTCTTGATTTTGCCATTATCTGGGACGGTGAAAGAACCGTAGCTGTCACCCTTTGATCCAATGCAAACAGCAGCGGTGTTTACTTTAAGAACTGGAAAAAGCAAATACAGATACAGGCAACCACATAGAAGACACTGTCTTTAAGCTCAGTGGTAATTGCGTTAGACGCGTACATCAATAGCAGGTGTCAACATGATATATCCCTTACGGAAACAGCCCTTCCCTGTAAAGTCGGTCAGTCGGTCAGTCATTCAGTCCGTCAGTCCGTCAGTCCGTCAGTCCGTCAGTCCGTCAGTCCGTCAGTCCGTCAGTCCGTCAGTCCGTCAGTCCGTCAGTCCGTCAGTCCGTCAGTCCGTCAGTCCGTCAGTCCGTCAGTCCGTCAGTCCGTCAGTCCGTCAGTCCGTCAGTCCGTCAGTCCGTCAGTCCGTCAGTCCGTCAGTCCGTCAGTCCGTCAGTCCGTCAGTCCGTCAGTCCGTCAGTCCGTCAGTCCGTCAGTCCGTCAGTCCGTCAGTCCGTCAGTCCGTCAGTCAGTCGTTGGTTGGTTGAATTGGTTGGTTGGTTGAATTGGTTGGTTGGTTGGTTGGTTGGTTGGTTGGTTGGTTGGTTGGTTGGTTGGTTGGTTGGTTGGTTGGTTGGTTGGTTGGTTGGTTGGTTGGTTGGTTGGTTGGTTGGTTGGTTAATCAATCCTCTCCTCTTCCCTTCCCTTCCCTTCCCTTCCCTTCCCTTCCCTTCCCTTCCCTTCCCTTCCCTTCCCTTCCCTTCCCTTCCCTTCCCTTCCCTTCCCTTCCCTTCCCTTCCCTTCCCTTCCCTTCCCTTCCCTTCCCTTCCCTTCCCTTCTCTTCCCTTCTCTTCCCTTCTCTTCCCTTCTCTTCCCTTCTCTTCTCTTCTCTTCTCTTCTCTTCTCTTCTCTTCTCTTCTCTTCTCTTCTCTTCTCTTCTCTTCTCTTCTCTTCTCTTCTCTTCTCTTGCCCCAATGTCCATTCCCTATTCAGCTCATTGTCCTCTCCATTTCTCCTCACTTTTCCCTCCTCTCCTCTCCCCTCCCCTCCCCCTTTTCCTACTATAGTCGAAGGTCAACGAGGATGTGAAAACAATAAAATGGACATTGAAATTGTTTGGATACATACATGACGTCGTGCCTGGCGTATTTGAATTCATTATAATAATAGGAGCAGTAGAAGTAGTACTAGTGGTTATAGGAGAAGTACTTAGAATACCTAGTGAATAATCATGCAATCATTGTTAATCATACATTATAATGTTCGTACTCGAGGGTAAAAGGGCCAAAAATTTAACCGTAAGCTGTAATAATAGGAAAAACTAACCGTTAGCCGTAATGAAAAGTTAGTCGTAATAGCTTTTGCCAGCGTTCTCAACAATAACAATTAAATTTTAACTGATCAAGAACAACGGAAATTAGTTATTAACCCACTTTAACCATAATCGTAAAAAGGCCAAAATTAACCGTTAACCGTAATAGCCACCACCCCATCGTACTCAAGCTTCCATATACAGTAGCTAGTTGGTACATCTATTTCAAAAACGTCTCACAAAACCGGCCTAACTCCTAGGCGACAATCGAAAGCCAATCGAATTACCATAAAGCTTGACTTGCCCTTACACACCTTACCCCTTGCCCTTGTAGAACTTCCTTAGATTGCATTTGTTGATTTCACAAATCAAGACCATAGCTGTACAGCGATTAAATTTTTACAATTAACCATACTCCTTTTTGGTCTAGTCACGTAGTGAAGTAGAGTAAAGCGACCATGCATATTTTACGCCAGGGGGAGGGGAGAGGGGGTACTCGTGACAGTAATTTGAGTAATGATAAACTTGAGGTCGACGGTGCGCGCTCATTTTACTCCCCTCTCTCCATCAGTGCTCAGTTTTAAGGGTATTTAAAGCTACTTAAAGCTACACTGAATGGAAAGAAGTTGAAACAAGGATGTGAGATCCAGGGATCGAACTCTGGACCTCTTGCACCGAAGGCCGCGCACAAACCTTGCATTAGGCTTTAGACTTCTAGCTAGAAACGTATTACAGTAAATACAACCCACCGCGTGTTATCGTGCAAGCGTAATAAACAAATAAATTGAAACGCTGTACATACTCGTAGTGCTTATGGCTGTAGTAGGTGTGGTGGACGATGATGAGGTAGTCTGACTACTGGCGGGACCTGGTGAGCACGGATTGAAAAACATAGTAAGGCATTCGGTTCAATTAAAGCAGTTCAAAGTATACGTAATTGAAGTGAATAATTTCCACTGGGTGTTTGCCCAAAAAAGTCAGTAATAATTTCTTCACTGAAATAGTGACATACTCATAGTGCTTGTGCCTGTAGTAGATGTGGTGGATGATGGGGAAGAGAGAGTACTGACGGAACCTGATGACAAATCATTGAAAAACATGGTTAATATGTATTAGGTTTAAGTAAAGCAGTTCAAATAGTACTTGAAACTGTGTGTACATACTCGTAGTTCTTGTGGCTGTAATACGTGTGGTGGACGATGACGGTGTAATCTTACTACTGACCGTACCTTGCAGAAAAGAATTGAAAAATACAGTATTGCATTTGGTTCAAGTAAAGCAGTTCAAAGTACTTGAAACTGTATGTACATACTCGAAGTGCTTGTGGCTGTGGTACGCCGTGTGGTCGAGGCTGAAGCAGTCTGACTACTGACGGGACCTGATGAAGAAACATTGAAAACCATGGTAACTGCATTTCAGGCTCGTAACATGGTATATGGGATCAGGGATCAAGCCCCAAATTATGGCCAGGATCAGGGATCAGAGTCCAGGGCTCAGGGATCAAATGGGTAGGATCAGGGACATTGGGTCAGGATCAGGGATCAGCTCAGTTTCTTGCTCAGTTTCTTTGATAAGGGATCAAAAATTTCTAACAATATGGACTCACGGATCAAAATTTCCGTAAAATCGCGGGATCAGTGAGACGAAAATATACCATGTTACGAGCCTGGCATTTGGTTCAAGTAAAGCAGTTCATATAGTTTTTTCATTGAAACTGTGTACGTACTCGAAGTACTTGTGGCTGTAGTAGGTGTGGTGGACGATGGAGCAGTGAGAATACCGACGACACCTGGTGAAAATTTATTGAAAAACATGGTTATGTATTTGGTTGAGGTAAAGCAGTTCCAATAGTACTTGACACTTTGTGTACATACTCGTAGTTCTTGTGGCTGTAGTAGGGGTGATGGATGATGGGACAGTCTGACTACTGACGGCACCTGGTTAATAGTCATTGAAAAACATAGTAAGTCATTTGGTTCTAGTAAAGCAGTCGCACTAGGAAGCTGATCGATTAAGGAATGTGGTCGCAACCAGTTGGTTGGAGGTTCGGCTGTAATTTCGAGTCTTCACTGAAACAGTAGTCTCCCTTACAGCCGTGTTAAGCCTCGTCACGCAACATCCCCTCGGAAAAACACGGCTGCTTCAACAAGCGCACTCTGGCGCGAATGGCTCCTTGATTTTTAGAGCCAAGCTCTGATTGGTTAACGAATTGGAATGGAATGTACAGCGCTCGTTGAAGCAGCCGTGTGTGATGAAGGAGCGTTGCGTGACGAGGCTAAACACGGCTGCGAGGGAGATTATATATATATACCTCCTATCATAGGAAAATGCAATTTTCTAGCTAGATATTTCCGTATCATAGGGAATGGGCAAAAATTTCCAGTGATTAGGATACAGAATAGCCTATGGAAAGGCCTCAAAATGACCCCAAACTCACCGACATGCTTGTGCTTTGCAAAGGCTATATATAGCCCATGCAAAATACCGGCCAAAAAATGGTCCAAAATTGACGATTTTCAATAAACTACAATCCATCCAAAATGCGCAAAAAGAGACCCCAAATGACAATTTTTCAATGGTCTATGACTCATGTAAAACGCTCAAAATGACATTTTCAGTGCGTGGACTATAGTCCATGCAAAATGATCAAAAATATAATGGCCCAAAATGCCTATTTTCAGTGGACTGTAGCCCAATGGCATGCACAATGATCAAAAATGGTCCAAAATGACGAATTTTCTTGAGCCTATAAACCATGCAACATGCTCAAACTAGATCCTGAAAAAAAGGGATGATAGAATCAAATGCGAGAAAAGATACAAGTAAAAAAAGAGAGCGAGACTCAGATATTTCTTTTTTATAAACTCAAATTTATAAATCAATGTCTAGCGCGTGAACACATTTCGAAATAGAAACCATTTTTCGTGATAACTAATTAACGTTTTGAAGCCCAAGAATATATTAAAATCAAACAAACTGAAAAAAAGAGAAGAACGAATTAAAGAATAAAAACCGATTAAAAGAAACATTTCAAACGAAAAAAAAAAAAAATTGGGGGAGCCGTTCGGGGGCTCGAACCCACTACCAAATGGAAATTAGTATGCTAATTTGATGCAAAAGCGAAAAAAATCGACCATGCATCCAGACAAGTCGCTGAATCATCGCATGTTACGTATAGGATGGAGATTTCGGCCCCTTCCCCGCTATCGGTAGAACACAGAAAGCTTCGTTGTCAAAGAGGGAGGAAACAGTCGGATCCTAGGCCGTAAATGACTGCACCTTACCACTAGACTAACTGGTCTACTGAGGGATTTGTAGAACAAAATAACCTAGTGTATCGTGTAAATGGATGTCTATTGTTGTGCAAATTACGTGATTTGGTGGCATAACTTGTTAGTCCAGTGATTTTGGATCTAATGGACCGGGTTCAATTCCCGCGACCTACAATGTCATTGCTACTTTTTTCTTTTCCTTTTTCCTTTTCTTCTTTTTTTCTTTCTTTCTTTCTCTTTCTTAATTCTTTCTTTCTTTCTTTGCTTCCTTTTTTTGACTCAATTTTTCTCGTTTCCGTTGAGCTAACTTTTCTTCTTACTTCCTTCGCTTCTCTATCCTTTTGCTTTATTTCGAATACTTGTTTTTACAATCAACATTTCATTTACTCATTCCTTCATTTCCGTATTTACTCGTTTAAGCGCCGCGGCGCTTATTACATTCTGATGCGGCCCTTATTCGGAGTCGGTTTTAGGGCGGTGTTTAGTAAAAATCACAATATTTTGGAATGATTTATTTAAGCAAGGAAATTAACATCAAAATAAACGTGTTCCAAACGTTCAAATCCCATATTTTTCACAAAATGTCAACGTTGAAATATACTGAACTTGTTGTCCTCCTTATTCCAGATGATAGTCGGATAGTTCTTCGAATATGTGTTGTATTGTGTGAATATTGTAATTATTTGAGAGCGGCGATTGTTCAAAATTGTGCTTTCAAATGCGGCTACCAATCAGTCGATGGCGGCGTTTTATCAGAAGCAGATTTCGCTAGACTTGGAGTTTGCAGTATCAACCCGTCCACCGATCAGCTGTTGTTGAGAGATCCGAGGTTAATCCAATTATGCTCAACGGAACGCTATATGTAGACCTTTTGGCGCGAATGGCTCCTTGATTTTGAGAGCCAAGCTCTGATTGGTTAACGAGTTGGAATGGAATGTAGCGCTTGGTGAAGCAGCCGTGTTTCTCCGAGGGAGCATTGCGTGACGAGGCTAAACACGGCTGCGAGGGAGACTACTGAAACGGTGTACATACTGGTAGTGCTTGAGGCTGTAGTAGGTGTGGTGGAGACTGAAGCAATCTGACTATTGACTGGACCTGGTGAACAAGCATATTAAAAACATTGTAATAAATTTAGTTCAAGTAAAGTAGTTCAAAGTATTTGAAACTGTGTACATACTCGAAGTGCTTGTGGCTGTAGTAGGTATGGTGGATGATGGGCTAGTCTGACTGCTGACGGAACCTTGTGAAAAAGCATTTTTTTTAAAGTAATGAATTGGGTTTATGTAAAGCAGTTCAAATTGAAGTAAGTAAAATCCATTGCGTATTATCCCGCAAAAAAAAAACAATGCAAATAAATGAAACAGTGTACATACTCGTAGTGCTTGTGGCTGTAGTAGGTGTGATGGATGATGGGCTAGTCTGACTGCTGACGGGACCTTGTAAAAAATCTTTTTTTTTTTTGAAAAGTAATGCATAATTTGGTCCAAGTAAAACAGTTCAAAGCAAGGACAACAAGAAAGAGCCTTTAAGGCACCCTCCCAACAATATCACTATAGAGATTATAGTTATTTGTTTTAACCTTTTTCTAATTCCAGTCTTTTATTCTTAAAATATAAAGATATTTTTGTACTTTTGTCATTTATTTCATTTTGGTATTCTTTTACCAGTATTTTTTTTGGACTGGAAGAGATTTACAGACGTATGAGAGTTTGGAAATTGCAAGAGAGCGAAGTATTTGAATCTTTCCAAAAATAGTAAGATTTCTTGATTTCCAAATCGATAGCATTGTTTGAAAATTTGTGATTATACGTTTAAAATTATTCTCGTACGAGAATCTATTGTTGTAACTGGAAACATACACCCCTAAATTTTTTATCCCTATTTGGTGAAAATTAATCCACTTTATATTATTGAATTGACTGGGTATAGCAAGAATTTCCCTTCCAAACAATCCTGCTTCGGATTTCTTTTTATTCAGCCTTAAGGATGAGAAGTTACTAAAATGGTCCAAAACTTAGAGAACTTTTTCGAGGGACATCGTGTCATTAAGGAAAAATGTGGTGTCGTCCGCAAAAATAACTAATTTCTTCTCCATGCCGTTGATGCTCACACCTTTGATACACTCGCACTGTCTTATCATTGTTGCCATTATTTCTATAATAAATATATATCGTGAAGTAGGATCGCCCTGTTTTTTACCCCTTTTGATGCTGAAAAATACTAGTTTGTTTTTACTGAGGATGGAAAAATAGAGGACCTGGAGAAAAACCCTCAAAGCAAGGGAGAGAATAAACTAACACACTCAAGTCACATACAAAGCCCGTCCGGGATCGGAATTGAATGCGGGACCGCAAAGGTGACAGACCGGTCGACGCTCCCTTGCCTTCCTTTCTCTAAAATTGTTGAAATTAAGGTGGCCTGTACCTATTGATTTGTTTGTCAGACATCAATTTTAATCGCGTCTTTTTACATCAAAACCTTGTCAGATTTCTGAGAAATTTGCAGCCATTTGTCTACAAGCCTTGAAATTTGTACCGATAATGATTTTTCTGCGAATTAGATCAAATAATTCGAGATATCAGACGATTTTTAAAAGTAGCTTTATGAGAAAAATTGGTCATAAATCCAAAATTCAAAGGTGAATTTTTTTCCTATTTCATTAATCCAGTATAAAGGCATAGAGGACTACATACAACACTGTATCGCACCAATTTAATCCTTATAGAAGTTGCGATACAAAATTTGCGCTGCCTGTTTCGACGCAAAATTATGTAGTCAAAACTACCGCCAAAATCTCAACAAAATTTCAAGAACAGCGAGAACCATATCTGCTATAAGAAAGACAAATGCCTATTGTAACTTGTGAACGAAATATGGAGACATGAGAAGCTAAACGCCAATGTTATCCTCAAGCAAACTTGGGGAGTAAGTTTTGTGACCACGAGGTGAACGTTGCGAGTTTGTATTACTTCGACTGCTACAAATTCTGTCGAATTGTTTAGTGAAATTTTCTAGTATGGGATAGAACAAGATGTTAACATACCTTTGCCAAGTGCCGTTGTCTTTGCTGCACTCGGTATAATTCAGTAAGCGTTCAAAAGTAAGCAACTACATCGAGTCTACGTTTGAGCTGCCAAGGTAAAACCCTCATGGTTTGTTAATTTATTCAAAACAACACCTTACTGTCTGTTGCAAAATTCCACACGGGATTTAGACTCAGAAGCAATTGGATTTAGAGAACTACTGTCTTTATTCCCAAAAGTCTAGATCCCGTGCGGAATTTTGCAACAGATAGTAAAAGTGTACGTTTTGAATAAGGCCTAGTTCAAACGTCGCATCTCATATGCGCTGAATTCAATGCAAATGAGATGATAATGAGAAGTCTAAACAAAAGATTTTAATTTGCATTGAGTTTGGCACATGTGAGATGCGACGTATGAACTAGGCCTAAATTAAGAAACCATGAGGGTTTTACCTTGGCAGCTCAAACGTCGACTCGATGCAGTTGCTTACTTTTGAAGCTTACTGAATTATACCTAGTGCAGCAAACACAACGGCACTTGGCAACAGGTATGTTAACATCTTGTTCTATCCCATACTTCAGATACTTAAGCCTGGTTTTCACTTCGACGGAAGCAGAAGCGGAAGCAACATACGCAGACTCAGTATCGCGTTTATCACCTAGGTGTGAGAAAAGACAATGAGCAGTACACTTCTGAGTCTGCGTATATTGCTTCCGCTTCTGCTTCCGTCGAAGTGAAAACCAGTCTTTAGAAAATTTCATGAAACAATTCGACAGAATTTGTAGAAGTCGAAGTAATACAAACTCGCAACGTTCACCTCATGGTCACAAAAATTACTCCCCAAGTTTGCTTGAGGATAACACTGACGTTTAGCTTCTCATGTATATTTTGTTCACAAGGTACAATTATAAATAATTATATATAATTAAAATACAATAGGCATTTGTCTTTCTTATAGTAGATATGGTTCTCTCTCGCTGTTTTTGAAATTTTGTTGAGATTTTGTCGATAGTTTTGACTACATAATTTTGCGTCGTAACAGGCAGCGCAAATTTGTATCGCAACTTCTAAAATTGGTGCGATACATGGTGTATGTAGTTCTCTATGCCTTTCTACTGGATTAACGAAATAGGAAAAAAATTCACCTTAGAATTTTGGATTTATGACCAATTTTTCTCATAAAGCCATTTTTTAAAATTGTCTGATATCTCGAATTATTTGATCTAATTCGCAGAAAAATCATTATCGGTACAAATTTCAAGGCTTGTAGATAAATGACTGGAAATTTCTCAGAAATCTGACAAGGTTTTGACGTAAAACTAAAGACGCGATTAAAATTCATGTCCAACAAACAAATCAATAGGTACGGGCCACCTTAAAATTTCATATTTCTTGGTGACCAGTAACGTATGACATACTTTGGCAAGTGGTCCCATAATTACATATGCAAGCCGTATGGTCCGTATGGTTCTCCTCTCCAAGAGAGTAGCACTTTCCTCCATTGAGACACGGGTTTACTTGACACTAAGAGAGAGAAAGAAAATACCACTGTGTTTTATATTATGAAGGCTTATCTTCTTGGGAGTTCGTTAACGAGGAGTAGCCAACATGTCACACTTTTGAATTTCATAAGCGGTCCGGTATGGTTAAGATTTGTTATATTATATTACTATAAAATTTTTCAAAAAATATGGTTAAGAACAGACGGTGTATATTTGTCTGCAACATTGCACGCAGCTTTGACAGTTGTACCGTGTAACCACCTTTGCAATGTTGAGCGCAAAGTTACAGACAAAGTTGCAGAAGTAGAACTCATCCTAGACCTACGCCGTAAAAGAAAAAGTTAAGATAGGCGCTACTAGACGTGGTGTTATGTTGGAAAACGGGAAGCCCGATCAAACGTTGTGCGCACCAATGCGCGCGGGGTACTTTACCTTAAAATTAGGACCGTGGTCACACAACCTGCCCACGCGCGCATATGCCAATGACAGCACGCGGCTTCTTTGGTTACTGCCCCCTCACCCCTCCCTTCCCCCACCAAATTATATCGCATTACCTTTTGAGTTCTGAAAGTACTTCCATCCTTCTTTTCAACCTTATATTCAGTTGCACGCTCCTCGTAAAATAGTTCACATTGCTTGGATTGCTGATAAAAGTTGAACATATAGCACACTTCCGGTTCCGACATAAAGCAAGCATGTTTGCATTCCTGTTCGTTGGGGGTGGTAAGGGATGACAACAAGGGTCCAATTATGGCATAGTTCACTATCGCGTCACTGTACTCAACTCTACATCGGTCTACGATAGACAACAAGATTTGCAAATTCAGAAGACATCGACAGTAAACAGTTTGGAAATCAGACTTAGAAATTATCTTTCCAACCCTAACATCTTGTAAAAATGTTTTGTTACAAATGACTGAGGGATTCAAAACCGAGACCTTCTTGATAGCTATATACCTAAGGGAGTATGTACGTAAGTGGCTTTTAAAACAACGCTTCAACACAACACTTTATTCGGCCCTAAATCAAGCAAATATATCATAATTAACGAACTTCTATACATTCTTTTATCTTTCTATCATGACCACAGGTAACCCAATTGCTAGTATTCAGCTTTTGGTGCCTATGACTGGAAATATGAAAAAGTTGTTCTTAGACTTGAACAAATTTCAAGTCCAAGGATACTGGAACAGTCTACATCTACAACTTTAATCCATAAAGGTTTCCCATTACATGGATGTGGTCAGACTGTCTATAGCTCACAGCTTGAAAAAATGTGGAAATAAATAATTATAATAATAAATTAATAGGTGTTATTCTTAAATGAGATTAAATTGAATTGAGAATAAATTAAATAGCTAAGTTATTTATAGCTTGCTTAAATCCGTCATAAGACTTTGATTCAATTACTGGCTTACTGAGTGTATTCCAAACCCTTATGGTTCTAGCAAAAAAACTATATTTGTACAAATTTCTAAGTGAGGAAGGTTGAATAAACTTCTTAGCGCTATACTGCCGTGTTATTCTTTCTTTGGGCTTAATGTAGTCAGGTACCTTAAGGCCTATTATATTATTTACAGCTTTCCACATAAGGTGGAGTCTAGCATTTAATCTGCGTCTCTGGAGCGACGGTCCAGTCAAGCTCTTTTAATAGGTTAGAGACCACCCCGGGACTTCTAGAGTAACAGGATTTGACCCAACGGGCTGCCCTATGTTGAACTTTTTCAATTTCCTGGATATGTTTAGAAAGATAGGGATCCCAACAGTGTTGCAACTGGCTCTCTAGTAGTAGTTGACTTTGTCTATTTTTCTATGTAACACTTACTTTACAGACACCTAGAAATATTGGCTCTTAAAAAATCTAATCGTTTGTCAAACGATTAATACGCTCACTTTTAAAATTATGACAGATTTCATGTTTTAACAAATGCGATGCCGGGACGGTTTAGGGCCTGTTCACATATGAGAAAGGGTGCCCCTATGTAGTAGGGATAACTCTTTTGTTTTGTGTCCCTCAGGGAAAAGATAACAAAAGAGTTATCCCTACTACATTATTAGGGGCACCCTATCTAATGTGAACGGGCTCTTAAACAATACCATAACATGACACCTTTCATTCCTACATTCCTTTTCGTTTGCTTGCCTACTTGATTTCAAGTCCTTGTAATTAGTTCCAGTGCTCGGCTGCGCGCGCCTCGGACAGGAACTAACTGCGCGAACTTGAAACCTTGCGAAGTCCTAATTGGAGGACTTCAAACATGACTTAAAGCGCAGCTGGAACTATATAAAGTTACCAAATTAAAGAAGCAAAGTTGATAATTCAGTTCACTATACAATTACGGGTACGGAATGAAATAGTTCAAATTTCCAATAACAGCAAGGTAACGAGATTGACAAAGAGAGAGAAAACATTTAAGCTAAGGGTCCTACTGTCATCCTGTAACTACAGTAACGGTTGCAAAGTGTGATTAAAGATAAAGATTAAAGCTGCGACAGGCTTTATGTGAGTGGTAAAAAATTAATGAGAAAAAAATGGCGATCAAAAGAATATATAGAGATCCGTGTCATATCTGATTTATTTACTATAAAATGTTACTAACTTTTCAATTTTCGAAGCGTTATTTACTTTTAATTCAATTATGCAACATATTTTGTATAAACTGTTTTATTGGCTTGCTAGTTTATCCACGTATTTTTGCGCAATTATTTCGCTAGTATTTCTAAATTATTTATTGGAAATTAACTTTGCCAATTAAACAAGTTTTGTGACGGCCTCGAGTATAGATTCGTCAGTTCATATAACCTGGAGCAAATTACGTTTTGTTCTTGAATTGGAAACAATTTTTGTTTTCAGTTTTTGCAAACAAAATATTCTATAGGTAAATTTGAAACCGTAAGCAAAGTTTTGGTTTACGCCTCATTGTAACTATATTCCTGGCACACTAGGTACTCAGACTACAACACTCGGTACGGCAGAATCCGTTTTTAATTGGTGCAGTGTTTTTGTAAGAATAGCATTTATTATTCATTAAAAGTTAAAGTTTTCGTTACAAATAACATTTTTATTTTAAACTTTTTGTTTATAAATGTGGAAATTTCACGTTTACTTATTTGAAAACAATTTCAAGTTATGCATGGGATATAAATATAAAGCTCTTTTTGCTATAGTCCGTGATCATAAATTCCAAAAAGTTCGAGATCTGGAACTACAAAATTTTGCGAAAGGTAGGAACGCAAAAAAAAAAGTCCGAATGCATAATGACATGGTTGATATTCAACCTTTGAACAACCAAGGCGGAAAATGGCAATGATGGCTTTGAAATAAAATCGAAATATCGCCATTTTCCACCTTGATTGTGAGCTAATTTCACATGCAGGTTTTCATTATGTACTTATTCGGACTGGCATTCCTGCTTTTCTTTCTAAGATTGTCGGCGGTTTTAAGATTTTTTAACAATTTTTGAGATGCTATAGAGAATGAAAAACTGAAGAAAAAAAATGTTACGAGTTGGGCAACGCCAATGCTATTCGTCCGGCATTTAGGTGTATCAGTCTTTGAGCACGAAAATTTTCTTTTACCAACATATAGTTTTCAATATGCCAATTCTGATACCAGGAGTAGTTTGTAAAGTACGTTTTCCAAGTGAAAACTATAAAATAAAATTTCCATCAGACCATCATATGAATAAAAAACTTTATTGTCCAAACAACTTTGAATTATTTCTGTCGATACGATGTTTAAGTTTAAAGATTTTCAATGAATAGATTGTTTCAGTGTTATTAAATTTGAATGTTTTTAGTTGTATTTGTTTTTTACTGTACATTAACAATATACCTCAAAAAAATTCCAGGTGCGTTTATACAAGTATGTTTATATATACTTAGAAAAGCTGGTAAACGAGACATTTTTCAAAAGTTTATTCTCTTTAATTACCTTGTGCAGCTTCTGTACTGACCGCATAAAATCCCACATAAATTTTTGCCAAGAAGATGGTAGCCCTCAAAGAAAGAAGAAGCTGGAACGCCATTTACAGCTAGTACAAGCGTTCATCACCTTGAAACTGACATCAATTGTTTTTGTTCAGAACCATAGGGGATGCAGAAGACCTTTTGTTTCGTGCACATTTCTCATTAACAAAATATTTAATTCAATTTTCAAAGTTATAGGTATTCATGTTTGAGAAAGATTGCTAATGATTGGTTCCAAAGTTTTTTGGGGGAGCATATGGGTGCGGGCACTGTTTGAATCTTGAAGACTAAACAGCTCATACTTGAATATTAATGAAATTCAACTCATGATCATTACATTACATGCAAATTAGTAATTCCCACTCGATCTGAATGGCATGGATGGCCGGGTGGTGAGAGCACCGGCCTTCGCACCGCTGTGGTCCGGGTTCGAGTCCCAGCTCGGGCGCTGGATCATATGTGAATTGAGTTTGTTTGATGTGTTGTTCTCTACCATGCCACGAGGGTTTTTTCTCTGGGTTCTCCGGTTTTTCCTCCCTCAGCAAAAATCAACATGTGAGTTGCTGAGTGATGTATGAAAAATATTTAATGTAGAGGTATAGTGAGTGTGAGTGCCAGCCGAAGAATAGTCACTACGTGGATCTGCTGTAGAAGATTATTTATTTATTTATTCATTCATTCATTCATTCATTCATTCATTCATTCATTCATTCATTCATTCATTCATTCATTCATTCATTCATTCATTCATTCATTCATTCATTCATTCATTCATTTATTTATTCATTTATTTATTTATTTATTTATTTGTTTGTTTGTTTGTTTGTTTGTTTATCTATTTATTTATTTATTTATTTTATCTAAGAATGATGGCAGAAATATTTTTTGCTCAAGACAGACTTACATTCGAAGTTAATCATTCGCCTCTGGTAATAGACAATTTGTTACTAATTGCCAAAAAATATATGTCTAAACACAACGCGGAAAATGATCAGATACAAAATCATCCAAAAACGTAGGTCATATTCACTCTTTAAATTTCCATCGCGAATCCAAATCACAGACAAAAAAAACGTCCTGAAGGTAGACGAAAATCTCGTCTACCAAAGCCGACTAGTAATAAGTCAAGATATTGACCAGATGTGTTTTTAGAGGCCATAATCTGAGTTGAGTTTGTTTGATGTGTTGTTCTCTACCATGCCACGAGGGTTTTTTCTCTGGGTTCTCCGGTTTTTCCTCCCTCAGCAAAAATCAACATGTGAGTTGCTGAGTGATGTATGAAAAATATTTAATGTAGAGGTATAGTGAGTGTGAGTGCCAGCCGAAGAATAGTCACTACGTGGATCTGCTGTAGAAGATTATTTATTTATTTATTCATTCATTCATTCATTCATTCATTCATTCATTCATTCATTCATTCATTCATTCATTCATTCATTCATTCATTCATTCATTTATTTATTTATTTATTCATTTATTTATTTATTTATTTGTTTGTTTGTTTGTTTGTTTGTTTGTTTGTTTATCTATTTATTTATTTATTTATTTTATCTAAGAATGATGGCAGAAATATTTTTTGCTCAAGACAGACTTACATTCGAAGTTGATCATTCGCCTCTGGTAATAGACAATTTGTTACTAATTGCCAAAAAATATGTCTAAACACAACGCGGAAAATGATCAGATACAAAATCATCCAAAAACGTAGGTCATATTCACTCTTTAAATTTCCATCGCGAATCCAAATCACAGACAAAAAAAAAACGTCCTGAAGGTAGACGAAAATCTCGTCTACCAAAGCCGACTAGTAATAAGTCAAGATATTGACCAGATGTGTTTTTAGAGGCCATAATCTGCATGTGTGCCATTTCTCATTTTTGCACTTTTCTTTGGAAATCTCTCTCATTATCAGTTACTTGACTCATTATCGAGTCACTGGATCGTAGTAATTAAATTTGCATGCATATCGTTTTGCCAATTGATTTTGCTTAATTATTATTTAAGCGTTTTGCTAGAGGCTCTATATAGAACGCTCCTGATTGGCTGAAAACTGTTAGTATATTTAGCTGATCCTGGACCGGTATTCTTGACTGTCGTTTAGTGCTTAATGAAAGATTGTGCGTATATTTCCCCTCTCATCCATATTACTACTATTATTTGAATTTGTGTCGCTCGATCTGGTTGTTTTGTTGTTGTTGTTGCTGCTTTGTTCTGATTGTTGTTGTTGTTGTTGTTGTTGTTGTTGTTGTTGTTGTTGTTTCAGAGACAGGGATAAAAAAAATTATTCTACTAACTGAGCTATCAAGTCTCAGGCGATTTTTTTGACACCACCAACGTTATAATTTCGTGCACCATATTTGTTTATGAAAACCAGTCCTTCTTTATCGCCAGCATTTACTGTCAGCATTTGTCCCTCGTTTAGCTACCACGTTGGTGATTTTAAAAAATTGCGTCTCCGGCCTGTGCACTGCTTGCCAAGCAAAAAATCGCTCGTGTAGCCGCGGCTTAAACAGGGCTTTGAATAGCCAGACGATTACCTAGATACACTTATTATATGTTTATATATTAGTTTTCCAAGATATCATTACATTGGTAAACTACACAAAGACGTCGCTACGTTCTAGACTGAGAGAAAACCTTTCAAGTGCATTGTAGCATCAGAACGTCTTAAATCATCGAAATTAAAATCTTGTTTAAAGGTAGGAATATGTTTTTTACTTTATATTAAACGTTAATTGATTCAAACGTAGTCTCTTACTCGTAAAATCTAACAGATTAACTTTGGATTTTGAACTCGATAATGATGCTGAATAATCTGAATGTACGTACACGTGAGTACGACAAAATGTCCATCTCATGACCTAAGATTAAATCAGACTCTATGAGTAATAATGCTGACAAGTATCAAAACGATATTTTACTGGCGAAATGAAAAATACGGTCAGTGCTTAAAGAACCTTCAACTTCAAAATAAATTATCTCAATGCCATTTCTTTCACCATTTTTTAGCTTTTTGGCTTAAGTTTTTTGTTTGTTTGTTTATTTTTTTCTTTTTTTTCTTTCTTTTCTTTCTCTTTCAGTTTGGTGTGTGTATTTGATAATTTCAATATTCGATAATTAGCTAGGAAAATTAGGAAATAGGAAATTCGTTTCATCCTGTTACTATGGCTACATTACGTGCCTTGCCAGTATGTTGCTTGTGATTGTTTACTTGCTCAATTTATTGGCTAAATACAATGAATAACTTATTTACAAGTGAAGAATGTATTGTACAAAGAATTATGAGGTATGGCTAGAAGGTTCAAGGTTTCAGCGATATGAAACCATAGAATTGCGGTAGTACGATTAAACCTCCTCAGATGCTATCAATATATTTTACAAACTTTCATGATGGCTTTGTTATATATAGAGATAGAAATACAACAGGCTTATTTCTTTCTTTTGCAATATAAAACGCGCGCGCATGTCTCTGTACTGTGATATAAACACGATGGAAGATGTAGAGCAAGAGAAAAGCAAGCTTAGGAACACGAGGCGTAGCCAGAGTTTTTACATCACAGTACAGAGACATAAGCGATCGTTTTATATTGCTTTTATAAAATATTTTCGACGTTTTTTGAGCGAGCCATGTCTCTGTCCTCTGATATAAACATGGTAGCCAGCCAATCAGCGCGCGCGTTACATCTCAAATATTTTATAATTATACTTAAATGTTAGAAATACTTATATTTAATTTGATAAAATGGAGGGTTTTTTTTAAATTTTGATAGATTTTTTTGTTACATTTTGATATAATGTGCCAATAATTTAGCATTTATCAAGACAAAAGAAAGGAACATTTACACAAAAGAATATCTTGAATCAATGAAAAAGCAATTAGTAAAGAATTAGTGAAGTCAGAGAGATTTTATCAGCACTGAATTGTAATTACAGAAATTTAGCAAAGATAAATGAACTAATTGCAATTGATTTATTTTGGATTGTATTCTTTTTTTTAATTCATGAAAACCTTGCTTAATAGGCCATATGCACGAACAGGTCACGTGACCCCATCTTCCCTAAATCAAGCAGCACCATCAAAATGAATTCCAAAAAATGAAAGGGCACTTTTATATTAGTAAAAGTGCAAAGTTTCAGTTTATAAGATGAATAAGCGAAAAAATGACAGTAAATTTAAGATTAGATATTTTCTTAAGATTCGTTCGGAAAACCGCATTGGATGGCACGAGCTTGCCATCCAACGTGTTTTTCCAAACGAATCTTAAGAAAATATCCCATCTTAAATTTACTGCCATTTCTCCTGCATTACATCTTATGAGCTGAAACTTTGAACTTTTACTAATATCGAGGTGCTCTTTCTATTTCTGGCTTTCATTTTGACGGTGCCGCTTTGATTTAGGGGAGATAGGGTCACGTGACCTGTTAGTGCATATGGCCTATTGAGTATTAAATTGTGCCGAAATGATTTAAAAATTGTTAAAATTCCAATTCAAACTGTTTGTCATTACACACTGGCAGAATGATTCGGTTAAAGTCAATTAATTAGGTTCGATATCACTGATTGGTTGTTTGCTCAGTTTGTTTGTTTATTTGTTGGTTGGTTGGTTGGTTGGTTGGTTGGTTGGTTGGCTGGCTGGCTGGCTGGCTGGCTGGCTGGTTGGTTGGTTGGTTGGTTGGATGTCAGTTGGTAGATTGGTTGATTAGTTGGTTAATTAGCTGGTGGTTGGTTGTTGGGTTCATTATTTTGTCTGTTGCCGGGTTGTTGGGTTGGTTGACTGGTTCGGTTGGCTGGCTTGTTTGTTGATCTTCTGGTTGCTGAGTTGAATAGCTTGTTGGTTACTAGTTGGTTGATTGGTTAGCTGGTTGGTTAGATCAGTGGTTGTTAAATTTGGTCGGTTGATTGGTTGCTAAGCTGGTTGATTGGTTGGTTGGTTGGTTGACTGGCTGGTCAGTGTTGGTTGGTTGGCTGGTTATAACTGGTTAGTCGGCTGATAGGTAGGTAGGTTGGTTGGTAGGTTGGTTGGTTGGTTGGTTGGATGATTGGTGGTTGGTTGGGACGTTGGCTGGTTAGCTGGTTGGTTGGTGATTTATTATATTTGTTGGTTGGCTTTATCGATTAGTTGGTTGTATGGTTTGTTACCGGTTTGGATTAATTTTGTTGGTCGGCTGTTTTTTGGTCAGTTGGTTAGTAAGTTCTCTTAAATTCATTTTACCCTACAGGTTTTAAATCCCAAAATGAGAGGGCATCTGATTCTGTTATTTGTGCTCATCCTGGTAAGCCGTTTTCAAGAAGCACGATCACTGAATGTTCAAGAATGCACATATAAAGGCAACACCTACGCGTTAGACACTCTCATTGAAAAAACACCCTGCACAATTGTACGATGCGACATCTCTGGGTTTGTGTTACTGGAAGACAAGTGTTTCTTGGGACAAACCAATATCAAGGTGTAATTAATAAATAAATTCACTCAGCCCTAAAAATGATATGCAATCACTGAGTGTAATTAAGAACACTTAAATATAATGATTAATAAAATGGAATTTAGGCGAATTTATGAGATTTATATAGGCTTTGATGATTTTAAAATATTAAAAAAAGACTTTTTTATTAATAGAAGGTCTGACGAGCAGGCCTGGAGTTCTGAAAGTCTGACTGTTGCTAATATATCAGTCCAGGATGAACTCTTTGCAAAGCTATTCGTTTTAATCGTATGTTAAGAATATTGGTTTCAGAAACCTGCCCCGGGATATGCTAATTATTTTGAAAAACAAGGCGTCACCTTTTCAGACTTGCGAAACATGCTAGACTCAACCAATAAACTGAAAAATTCATGGTTCCACAACTCTTTACTTACTGTTGTTATGTCCGACAAGCCAAAACATTTTATAAGAAATCGGAACAAGAATAATTATGATTGCAAAATATTGTATGTAGAAATTTTATTAGACAGATACTCTAATCTTTTATCAAACTGAAGCTTGTTAAAACATTAAAATCTGTCTACAAACAACATGATTCTAAAGATCTTGTTTGTCGGACGTAAATTATTCCATTGGGAAATTAAATCTGGCTATGGACTGATTGGATGTCTCTTTGTTTGCTTTATAGGTTCCATTTCGATTTCGATTATTATAAAATATCATATATAGCTGTTTATAAACTCGGGTGAGGTAATCGGTTACTGAAGAAAAAGAACGCTTGCATTTATAGACTCGGTAATATCCACAGGAATTCGGAGTAATAAGCACTTTAAATTTGCATTTCCTAGAATTTGTACGCATTTTGAAGCTTGTATCTCAAGTAGTCGCCAGCCTTGACAGGGGGGTACTTGTCTGAGCCATCTAGACACGTGATCATGGAGTCGGAATCAGGATTGATAAAAAACACAATGGAGCGTCGTGGTTTCCCCTTTCTTGACTCATCGTCTGGTAAAGTAACACGATGAAGCTGTAGTATCATTAAAAAAGAATTCATGAGAATAAATGAGAATTCTGATTTGTGAGCTCAAATAAAATTCTACAATGTACTTGACTAGATATGCATGCACTGCGATGTTACCTTGTGATAACTTGTTATGTCAGCTGTATTAGAGGGTTATTAACCGAGCACGAGGTCTGTATGGGAAAATATCAGACAGAGGTCTTGACAGTACGGACCGAGCGCAGCGAGGTCTGTACAAAAAGACCGAGGTCTGATACTTTCCCATACAGACCGAGCAAACGAGGTTAATAACGTATTTATTATATGGCTTTGAGAAGTCCCGCTAAAGCAATTGCCAAACGCAAGCTTTTCTTTTCATCCGGGACAGCGGTCCTGATATGGCAAAATACAGACCATGCATTAGCCAATCAGAATTCAGGAAATTATCTAGCCATATAATAAATGTATCTTATATATATTGGCTACATATTGGTTGGTAAATGTCGGTAAGGTCGCGCGTGGTATCAATTTCGCGCCAAAGTTCATCACATCCGGTGCAGAATCTATTATAAATAATCGTATAAGTCCCAGAGGGTACAGAACACGATTTTTGGCGCTGCTGACATAACGAGAGAAAAATCCGGATGCACCGCAAACTAGTTATTCTTTAGTACTTACCGTAGACTTGAGTCTGTCTGATGTCCATTGTTGCATCAAATCTCCAATATTCACCACTATTGTTCCCTTGATGGGCGTGGCTGGTTCAAACTTATTATTCTCCTGATTATAAACCTGGATAATAAAATATTTAACAAAAAGATTTCAATTCTCGGTGCGTCTGCATTCTAATAGATGCAAAGATGACGTAAAAATGTGATGAGAACAAAAAAGTATACGTCACGAGACGAAATCGAGTCAAATATGTTGCTCGCTTCAGACTCGCTTCGTGTTTGTATTTTTACATACAGCATATTTGTTTGCCCCATGAGTGGACTGGTAACCACACGGCCAATTCCATAATCCTGCACGACCAGAGTATTAGCAAAGTCATGTATTGGAAAAACCTAAACTTGGTTTAGTTAAACTAGTTTAGTTGGTGTGAATAGGGCAATAGAGGTGTTTATTGTCTAGAGGTTTCATGACAGCAAAATGTATGAGGACTTGCTAAGACTAAGGGAACTTTACGTAGTAGTACCAGGGAACATCAACAGGTGACTGAAACACTAATGTTATCACCTGTTACCAAGCTCCTTTGGGCCACTTGCAAACGCTCAAAGTTATAATTTTGGCATTCGCTACAAGCTTTGTGTTATTTTGTTTTTGTTTATAACAGCTTATTGGATAACAATAAAAAACATATACAATAATAACATAACGAAAGATAATTACGTATAAGTCAGTACACCTTTTTCAAGTTTGTTCATACCGCTGTAAAATTAGACAATTAGAAAATTAGACCCTGCACTGGCGCAGGGTTAGCCTCGGTAAATTATTCGGAAATACCATAGTGAGAAAAGCAAAGCATTTTGACATAGAACAACACAGAAATTAGTTTTAATTCTACGGGTCTTTATTGCATGAAAAGGAGGCTAACCCTGCATAAATGAGCCATTTGTAAAGGAGGCCAGCGGACTCTATCAAATGGAAACTGGACTATTGTTAAACCCAAAGAGGGAGGTACGAACGGGGCTGTAGTCCCAGACGAAGGTACTAACCTATACCCTACTTCTTCTACCCGCCACAAGTCCTTCAAAATAACATGCAGGAGCGTGTTCTATTTAATTTACCCAGACATGAGAGGCAGCAGGTTAAGCTCTCCTTTGGCCCGTTTCTCGAACGACCCGATAACTCTACGTGCTCTTCGGATTAATCCGATAAAATGTTCAGGTGTTTCGCAAAGCGCGCGCTATTTTCAATTGCTATAATGTTACAGACAAGTTTATTGGTGCTTGCGCACTCCCGTAATCTTTACCGCAACTTATCGGACCCTTAAAGTTAACATTTCGTTCAGAAATCGGTCCCAAGTATTACTAAAACTAGGTAAATATATATACTTATTATTTAGGAAAATACCTAGAATAATTTACCTCCAGTCCACCCACATCATCTTGTATTACAAATGTGATGCTTCCAAAATCAGTGTGTTCTCCACAACGTATTTGACCAGGTTTGACATCGATTCCAGCTACTTTTGGGTAGTGCATAAACGTAAGTTGTGTACACCCTTTACCAGTACCCATACCCTTGTGAGCCTCTAAGAACACGTCCGGGTCCTAAGAAATTAAAAATGGCTATGTTTTGAATGATCTTTGCTTGAACGCTAGTTCTTCTATAACAATAGCGACCTTAAGCACCCAAAAACAACGATCAGACGTCATGCGTACGTTCTATTTCATGCTCACACCGTTATCGTCGAAATAACTAGAACGCGAGAAAGCCTCATCTGACGTTCTAGTGAAAACGCGAACCTCAACGATGAAGGCGCGCGCATGAAAAAGAACCTACGCGTGACGTCCGTATTGTCGTTGTTTTTGTTGCTTAATGTTTCTAATAGAGTAGATTTCGTATGACTGTGAAAACGGCAACGCGCGTACACGGCTCGTTTACGACAGGCCTAGGATTTCGAATGTTTTTTCTCCAAATGTTTTTATAGACATCATGGCACTGACACGGTCACGGCACGGCGCGATACGTCTCACACTCTAACGAAGTCTACACTATGGTCTGCTGTAGGAACGTCGACGTACTGGTGACGTATCAGATTGATTTGCCATGACTACTTGTTATATTTACATCACATTTCGTAATGAAAAACGAAATCGCTATAAGGGTCTGATATTTGGCCCAATAGTCCACGAGAGCAGTTCCCAACAGTAGTGTTGCAGAACATGGCTGCATGCATTACTGTTATCCAGAGAATTGTTCAATAGGACGTTTCGATTCTCGAAAAAGTTTCGGTAGTTTCAGATGCTAAGCTACGGTCGATCTGTAACTTCATTTTATGACGCAGGTTGTAACATATTATATAAAGTTATGATTAACCCCCCTCCATCCCCCCCACACATCGAAATAGGCCACGTTCGAGATATCAAGACTCCTAGCATGATAGCGAGGCTCACAGGAGTAAACTGCCGAAATAACTACCTAGCAGAAAGAGAATAAGTGTATACGATATTGGAAATTATTTAGAAATTAGTAGAAATTTGATTTCTGACCTAAAATCACAAATAATGTGTCACTGGATCGAAAGGTCATTAATTAATAATTAGAGTAAAAAGCGACACATTATTCGTGATTTTAGGTCAGAAAACTAGTTTCTACTAATTTCTAAATAATTTTCAATATCGTATACACTTATTCTCTTTCTGCTAGGTGGTTATTTTGGCCGTTTACTCCTGTGAGCCTCGCTATTATGCTAGGAATCTTGATATCTCGAACGTGGCCTATTGCTGTTACCAAGTTTAGTCCAATAGCCACCGCTGACAATACTCTAAAGCCAAGATCTTGAAGCCTTCCATAGAACGAATGAATACTTGACTTAAAGTTTGGAACCACAGCATCATCAGGCCACGTCTGTAATGAAATAAAGCTTCATAAGGCTATCCGTTCGATAAATCCTTGGCCAGTGAAATTTTATTGGATAACGCCGATCTTTTTCAGGGGCGGATTTAGGGGAGGGGCGCAGGGGGTGCACCCCCCCCCCCCCCCCTTGAAACGACTTTAAGTCCTTTTTTTTTCAATATGTTTCCAAAATATCCTCTCGGCAGTTTCTTATTTATATGATGGTACACCCACTCCCGAAGACGGTGCACACCCTCCTGAAGATAATCCTGGATCCGCCCCTGTTTTGATATAGTGGATTATCCAATGAATAGCACTATCCACTCTTCGTGTATTTGCAACAGGATCCCAGTCTATATGAATATACTATTGAATTGAATTTAGGAAATGATCAATAAGGACTTAAATAATGGATGCTATATGCTGTATTTGGTCATATTGTGGACCCATCGAAAATAATGATCCTTTGAAGCCCGAACGCGCGCGCGTGCGTGTGTGTGAAGTTTGGGAGGGGAGGAGGGACTTCATTCTTTACTTGCCTGTGAAGCTCCGTCCAGAACCTTTTTACAGCGAAAATCGTTGCATCACGACCTCCAACGTCGGTAAGAGTTTTGGTCTTTTCTGATTCGTCAATCATTCTTGGGGGCGGGGCTGACATGAACTCGTTCAGTGATTGATTGATTGATTTGAAAGAAGCTCCGCCTCCAAACTGATTGACGGCTCAGAAAAACCCAAATCAAAACAAAATTTGTAATTTGCTGGTCGCGATGCAACGATTTTGGCTGTAATGCTGGAATTAGGAGGCATAGAAAAGGGTTGAGGTTTCACGAGTTGAGCAACGGAAACTGGAAAATGGTACCATTTTCTTTAAAAGGTAATGACAGGGATACCTTTCTCTCAAATCGTGGACCCCCGCGTACAACTTGGTTGAGTATCCCCTTCACCCCCGATTCAGTCAAAAGATAACACTCTCTTTCGGTTTTCTTACAAAGTCGTCGCTTTCTAACATTGTAATGGAAAATGATTCCTTAAGGTCTTCTGGTCGATCGGGATTTAGTCTGAAAAACAGAAAGAAAAGCAGAAAAACGTTCCATCTAAAATTAAAAACTCTCCGACCAAGAAGGACCAGGAAGTGAAAAGCCGGATATTACAGTAGAACCCGCTTACTCGAACTCCCAGGGAAAGTTAAATATTGTTTGAGATAGCGAGGGTTCGTGATAACCGATAGGAACTGACTTGAGAAAAACTCAAAGAAAATGGGTTTGTGTTCGAGGTATAGCGAAGTTTTCGAGTTAACCAGGTTCGAATCGGTGCAATTGTATTACCAATGCACTCCTGTCAAACACTTGAATTACCTAGATCCTTCGTTTTCAGACCATCCATTCTGACAAGCACTACTTATGTTTCTCTTGTAATGACTTTTGACATCTGTGCTCTGATTGAAAAATAGGTTCGTTGTTTGTGTAACACAATTGATCTACAAGAAAACAAAATTATTAAGCAATAGTTAGTTACCTTTGCTAAACACTTACAAATGGCGAATCCTGATTCTGAGAAAACCACATGTACACAACTACTCGGCGATTAAACATAGGACTCTTCCGGGCCCTAAAATCGCCCCAAATCGCCCCAAATCGCCTAAAATCGCCTAAAATCGCCTTAGGTTTTGAGCGTCTTTGGGGATAATTGCTCTGGCCCGAAGGGCCCAGAGCTGAGGACTGCAAACCGATCGTTTGGAAGGTGAGAAAATGATTTTCCCTTTACTACGCACCCTCGTGAAAAAACGTGATAAGACGAAGGCATTCGAAGACGTACGAAGTAGTATCGGCACATCTGCGCCTATTGTCCGGAAAATCGAAATGTCTCCGATCGCGAACTGCCGCGATCACTACCGATTTCGTTTTTCCATATGTCATCGGGCATAATTCGGAAAACAGGCACATGTTCGATGTGATCTCAGCTCCTTTCAGGCAAACGCCAGAAATACAGTGCGTGATGACAATGCTAGGCCGTTGTACCCGTTCATCAGCTCTGAAGATGTTGATTGACATAGTTAATTAGCAACTTAATTTCCTTCAATATATAAGCTTAATTTCCATACCAATGATAAAGTAATTTATAGCTAAGAAAGGCAAGTTGTTTTCTGCATATATTGTGCTCAACTGAACATTGTCTGCAAAAGCTGTCTTAGAACTTTTTGTTTAATATGTGACATCTTTTCGTGACGCCATGCACTTGTGTGACTATATTCACGTCGAACAATTTGTCAAATTTACTTCTGAGATTTGTCGCCCACTCTCTGTGCAATTCGCTTCTAAGCTTAACTAGCTTTATGGGCAAGCTTTTTAGATTAAATTTAGAAATTAGTAATCAGTACCGTCAGTACCGGGAATCAGTAGTAGACAAGCGATCGCCGAAAATGGCCATCATTGAACAAAAAAGCGTTTTGCCCATTGCAGTTTACTAACGCATTTGTTTATAATGATATTCTTGTTCTCGGTTACCTCTCAAAATTGTTTTCATGTATACCAAAAATTCACTGTGACTGTGACCGACGACATTAACAATGAGAATATTTAATTTGACCGTTGATTTGTTTATCAGTGTCACGCAACTGCAAATACATATCCTTGTGCCTCAAGTCAATAAAATACCTTAGCATAAGTATATCAAATAGAATCGCCTAAGATCGCCTACGATCGACCAAAATTACGGCGATTTTAGGGCCCGGAGTAGGCCTAAACATCCGTCGAGACCAACAAGTATGAAATGACACTCACATCATCCAAAGGGATTCCATGGTTTTTTAAGTACACAAATCCCACTTTACTAAAAGCAGAGGAAATCTCTTTGGCCAAATGTTGTACTGCATCGCTATTCAGGTCTGGTCTTTGTTCGTGAGCGATGCTCAACGCATCAAAATCTACGATTGGAATGTGGCTTGCCATGTCCAAAACCTTCCTTAAGGGCGACCCCTGAAATTAGACTAGACGTACTTGGTGCGCTCACTCGTGTCCAGATGGAAACGAGCCAAATATGACAAATAGCTGCCAAATAAAGGCGTTTAGATAGGCTACCTTTGACAGCGTTTGTCCTACGGTTTCCATTTACAGCCAACTCTCACCGTACGGATCGGATACCACATTTTTACGGACAGAAGCTAAATCCTCACAGCTCACGGTGTTATCGATTTTAAGAGGTTGTAGCAGATCGCTCACACAAATTTGTTTGTTCTGGAGAAACTGGAAGCCTTTTTTTCCATTAGGAGTCAGCTCCAAGTGACAATGAAGCGAATTGATGCGTTTTTTCGTAAGCATGGCCAGAAATCACGGACATCGTTTTTGAATCAATTAAACTACAAGCCGTTCAGTAGAAGTGAAAATGGAAACATAAACATTTCATCTATTTCCTTCAAATTTAGTATGTGTTATGAATAACAACTATAGTTTGTGAATCCATCTGGACAAATAATGTCCGATTTAGAGATATGACGCTTTTAATATGTGTCCGGATGTGTATTTTCGCAATTTGGCATTGAGAACGCCAATTTCCCATATATTCTATTTCTAATTTACGAAAATACAAATATCAAAATCATCATATCTCTAAATCGTATCGAAAGCGTGAACGTTATTTGCCCAGATGGATTCACAAAATATGGTTGTTATACATATCACATACTAAATTTGAAGCAAATAGATGAATGTTTATGTTTCCATTTTCACTTCTAAAACGCTCCACGCTGAGTGTTTTTTGGTTGATTTGCATGTGTTCATTGAAGCATCAAAGGTAAATTCATATGTGCACTGAACGGCTTGTAGTTTAATTAATTCAAAAACGATGTCTGTAATTTCTGGTTTAGTAAATTTTTCTTGAAAATCGCTACATACATTAGCTTTGAATCGAAGGCTACAGGAAACCAAACTGCTAAGGTCTGGGAATCCCTGTGGATATTATAAGTCCACTAACTTTTCTTTTTACCGCAGTGTGTTCCCTTTTACACTTTGTTTCACGAGCTAATGAAAACCACTTTAATTATACTATTAAAGCATAAAGTTGTACTAAATAGAAATAATATATAAATAGTATTAGTAATTGCAGTTTTCTTTTCTTTAAATGGTATCATTTTGCATTATTTAGTTGGTATAGGTATGCTTTTCATTGAATGCATACTTATAAGATAAGATGTAAACCTAGAAATTTTAGCTTTTTCATTCTAAAATAAAACGTGAATCAAACACAATGACAGACAAATGTCAAAATACCGGCCTACAACTAAAGTTAAGTAATGAAGTAATGTAAATTTTGTATTCATCTGACATATCGTCTCTTCTTACCACACTAGGTTGTCTATAAACTATTTCTTTTACTCCACACAACAACAGGTTTAGGATAACCACTTGCAGAACATCGTAAGATAGCAGACTGCCCTTCATTAACCGGTCAAACGAGGAGGTGAAATCAGTACTGATGGAGATGTTAAGGAAGGACCAGGATCTCCTTTGAGTCCAGGCATACCTCGAGGACCGAGGCCTCCATTCTTTCCAGGATCGCCTTTAAATCCACGAGGTCCACGTTTTCCTCTTCGTCCCTTTTGTCCTCGATTCCCTTTCTGTCCTTTATCTCCTGGCTCTCCTTTTTGCTGTGTTTGGTCATATTGTCGATCCATCGAAAGTAATGATCCTTTGAAGCCCGAACGCGCGCGCGCGCGTGTGTCAAGTTTGGGAGAAGAGAAGGGACTTCATTCTTTACTTGACTGTGAAGCTCCGTCCAGAACCTTTTTAATGCTGGAATTATATGAAAGGGGTCCTTTTTAGCGCTGGGGGTATAGAAAAGGGTTGAGATTTCACGATTTGAGCAACGAAAACTGGAAAATGGTACCATTTTCTTTAAAAGGTAATAAAAGGGATACCTCTCTCTAATCGTGGACCCCGTGTACAACTTGGTTGAGTATCCCCCCCCCCCCCCCCTCCAACCCCCGATTTTCCAAAGATAACACTCTCTTTCAGTTTTCTTACAAAGTCGTCGCTTTCTAACATTGTAATGGAAAATGATTCCTGTAGGTCTTCTGGTCGATCGGGATTTAGTCTGAAAAACAGAAAGAAAAGCAGAAAAACGTTCCATCTATAATCATATACATACAAAAATTTAAGCATTCTGATTGGCTGAGAGCATCTCAGTATATTTTAAATTGGTTGATAGTGTGCTTATTTTGAAATTTTAAATGCTTATTTTGAAATTTTGCAATTGAGTGCTTATTTTGAAACTGATTATGATTGGTTGGTTGTAGCAATTGAATGGTTTTTCACCATCACCACCAACAACAACTAAAATGGCGGATCGTTTTACATAGTGCAACGAGGTTTTAATTGAATTTTTCAGAAGTAATGCTAAAAATAAAAACACAACATTAAGCACTGCGAATTGGCTTCGCGTATGGAATGCCTGGGCTGAAGAGAAAGGCCACAACAACAAGAAGATAGAGGAATACGAGCCCAAGGAACTGAACAATCTACTTGCAGTTTTACGCTACCCGTCACAAAATGTTTGTATGCATATGATTAATAACTAATCATATGATTTTTTTGTGTGCAATTTAGAATAAATTAGTACGAGTAAAATTTTCAGTGTTTACAAATTGCACTCACCTACGGCTCGTGCAATTTTTTGTTAAACACCGAAAACTTTACTCGTCCTAATTTAGTCTAAATTGCACTCAAAATCATGTGATTACGTATACAAATCAAAAACTCTCCGACCAAGAAGGACCAGGAAGTGAAAAGCCGGATATTACAGTACTCACTTACTCGAACTCCCATGGAAAGGAAAAGTAAAATACTGTTTGAGATAGCTATAGCGAGGGTTTGTGATAACCGATAGTAACTGACTTGAGAAAAACCGCAAAGAAAATAGGTTTGTGTTCGAGGTATATATAGCGAAGTTTTCGAGTTAACCAGGTTCGATTCGGTGCAATTGTATAACCAATGCACTCCTGTCAAACACTTTAATTACCTAAATCCTTCGTTTTCAGACCATCCATTCTGACAAGCACTACTTATGTTTCTCTTGTAATGACTTTTGACATCTGTGCTCTGATCAAAAAATAGACTCGTTGTTTGTGTAACGCAATTGATCTACAAGAAAACAAAATTATTAAGCAAATAAGTTGGTTACTTTGCTAAACACTAACAAATGGCGAACCATGATTCAAAGAAAACCACACAACTACTTGGCGATTAAACATCCGTCGAGACCAACAGGCATGAAATGACACTCACAACATCCAAAGGAATTCCATGGTTTTTCAAGTACACAAATCCTACTTTACTAAAAGCAGAGAAAATCTCTTTGGCCAAATGTTGTACTGCATCGCTATTCAGGTCTGGTCTTTGTTCGTGAGCGATGCTCAACGCATCAAAATCTACGATTGGAATGTGGCTTGCCATGTCCAAAACCTTCCTTAAGGGCGACCCCTGAAATTAGACTAGACGCACTTGGTGCGCTCACTCGTGTCCAGATGGAAACGAGCCAAATATGACAAATAGCTGTCTAATAAAGGCGTTTAGATAGGCTACCTTTGACAGCGTTTGTCCAACGGTTTCCATTTACAGCCAACTCTCACCTTGTGAGAAGCCTGTGTAGTTGGCAGTATAGGACAGCTATGCAGGCTATTATGGAAAATCCACTAAAACGTACGGATGCCACACTTTTACGGACAGAAGCTAAATCCTCACAGCTCACGGTGTTATCGATTTTAAGAGGTTGTAGCAGATTCAGATTGCTCACACAAATTTGTTCGTTCTGGAGAAATTGGAAGCCTTTTTTCCATTAGGACTCAGCTCCAAGCGACAGTGCATTGAATTGATGCGCTTTTTCGTAAGATAAATCAGTTCTTGAAAATCGCTACATACATAGCTTTGAATCGAAGGCTACAGGAAACCAAATTGCTAAGGTCTGGGAATCCCTGTGGATATTATTAGTCCACTAACTTTTCTTTTTATCGCAGTGTGTTCCCTTTTCTTTGTTTCACGAGCTAATGAAAACCACTTTAATTATACTATTAAAGCATAAAGTTGTACTAAATAGAAATAATATATAAATAGTATATAATCCTTTGCAGTTTTCGTTTCTTTAAATGGTGTCATTTTGCATTATTTAGTTGGTATAGGTATGCTTTTCATTGAATGCATACTTATAAGGGACCGTTCATTTTTTTATCAGGGAGGTGGGGGGGGGGGGGGGGGGGGGCGGGGCGGTGGAATTCCAGCAGGAGTCCATACAAGAAAAACTAGCCCCCCCTCTATAAGCCTGATTTTTTTTAATGACCCCCCCTCTCCCCCCAAAAAAATTCCACCGCTCTCCTCCCTCCCTGATAAAAAATGAATGATCCCTAAAAGGATATCAAAAGTTTGTTGCAGTTGTATAAATGTTAGCAATCCATGTACTTTCATGTCAGATTATTTCGTACAGGCCCGTAGGCTGCATTCTGAATGGGGATTCGTTTCGGAATCAGGGTGGATCAATTTTCTGTAAAGAATAAAGCTCTTGCTCTTCTGAGAGCAAGCAGAACATTTTCAGAAACCATTTACAATAACGACATTATGCGAGCGCGAAGCGCGAGCCGCTCGTCAAAGTAAGGCATGAAATTAAAGTAACTCAAAAGTACTACATTTCTGATTCAGTAAATGAGTAGTTAGCACATATAACTAGTTTCGGATTTTGTAATATGAGTACATTTTAATTTGCGAGCGCGAAGCGCGAGCTGCTTAGCGATAGGCAGTAAAGTAGTAACTCAGAAATGTTCTATTCTGTTTCCCTTACTTAAAAATAACTGATAAAAGCTCATTGGTATGATGTTTTTGAATGGCCCCCCTTTTGACATTGATTCTTCTACATGTGGCCCCCCCTCTATAGGCCTGATTTTTTTGAATGGCCCCCCCATATTTCCACCACCCCCCTCTCCCTGATAAAAAGTGAATGGTCCCTAAGATAAGATATAAACCTAGAAATTTTAGCTTTTACATTTTAAAGCGTGAATCAAACACAATGACAGATAAATGTCAAAATACCGGCTACATCTAAAGTTAAGTAATGAAGTAATGTAAATTTTGTATTCATCTGACCTATCGTCTCTTCTTACCACACTAGGTTGCATAGCAACTGCTCGAAATATTTACCTAGTCTTATGACCTTGTGTCGCAGATAGAATTCTTGTTACATGGGCTTCCTGTGGAAGCGAAGCCCATGTTAAAAATTCGCTATTGTTATTGTCATTTATGTTCGTCTTCGTCGTCGAAATGTCCACGCATGCGTGTTGTCGTCTTGATCGGGAAATACTTTAGGAATGCAAGATGACCGACTACTAAGAAAATAGCTTTCACAGACAGGCTTTTTCTGCAGTAGAACAATTTAATTTGGAGCTTTTAACTCGAGATATACCTATATACTTATAAGAGCTTCAGAATGGGCTGTTATTTTGAGCTTCATCTCCAATACTTTGACCAAATATCGAACTCTAAATGGAGTACTTGAAAGGAAGCGGCTCGCGATAAAGACTATTTCCTATGAGCTGGAAAACTACGAATTTCTCATCCTACATGTTGCTAAACGAACATACATAGAAGCAAGTCAATTATATTCCTCATTCAAGCATTCAAGAGAACTTGAGAGGTTTTTGTACTGAATTTTAATATCGGAATTCAATTCTGGCATGGAACTTGACCTTGTAGTGTGCGTTTCGTCACGTAACGTCTTTTATTCAAAGAGAAAACATCCGAAACATGAACGAAAAAGTACAGGATTTGTTATTGTGTCAAAAACGCCGTTGTAGACGTCTTTACATCAAACAATTGAGATACAAAGTGGAATAAAAAGTTGAATAAACTGGTATATTCGCTGAATAAACTGATATATTCGCTGGTAATATTTTTGCATGTCGGAGATATATATAATACTATCCATGATAATAGAAAGACAAAAGCAAACACTAATAGCTGCTGACAGACAAATCAGATATTCTTTAGTTTAAGTTAGCCGATTCAAAAATGGTCATTATATTATGGTTAACTATTTCCCAGAATGGTGAAGAACCGTGAAACGGCTCGGGGAAGAGTACGAACAGGGCCGGTCAAGGGGCTCCCGGGGCACGAGTGAACGCACGTGTGCGTCTAGTTATGCTTAACTTGAAAAGAAAACTACAATTTAGAGGTCATGTATATTTTGAAGCTGTCAGACCAACATCTGTACAAGCAGCACTTACATGGCTAATAACACATTGTATAAAGATGTTGTTATTGATTGTACAAATATTAGCAATGAGCCCACACAGATATAACACATATTACTGAAGCTGAAGATAAATTGGATAATAAGTCGCTTTTTCAAGAATAGATGCGTAGCTTGTTTGATAGAACTATCAGTACATATTGATTTTATAGCTAAATTGGACATTGTTATAGGTAATAAAAATGAAGCTTATGACTAATTATGACAGGAAGCCCATGTTCACGCAGTTATGCGTCTAGCTAGTCGAGAGTTTTCTTCTGAAACGCACTAACAATTGTTATGGTGAGTTTAAGGGAATTCTTCATTCCAAAGCGATTCACTAAGGGCGGCTATGCTATAGCCATTCTATGTTCAGTTGCTGGAACGATTGTTGGACTCGCAGCTGTATTAAGTGGACCAGCAGAGCGACAAGAGTTTCGCTGTATAAGTCGACCTTACGGTAGACAAAGACTTTATGCAAGCAAAGTGTTACGACCAATATGATAAAATCTATAATTTATTTTTACCATTGTATTGGTTTGCATTTTTCTCGTTTTTATCCTATGGAGTTGTTTGCTTTTTGTATTCCATGTGTTGTGGAATATCTCGGCATCACAAAGTTGGACAATCACAATCAACTGATCCAAACAACCCTCGTTCTACAAGGAGAACAAAAAGACCTTGTCGATTATTCGTTTCCTATATGATTCATCCGGTGGTTCGCTTGTCGTTAGGAGTTTCCTTTGCAACGATCTTGTATTTAATGGCTTCCAAATTTCCATCTGAATTTCACTGTAAGTGGGATTTATCAAAACTTCCAGCCAACGCAAATATAACGCATTTTAATTCATCATCAGTCTTTATTATTTGTCATAGTTCGGTTGCCAGAGAAAAAACTTATTGGGCTAAAACGATAATGGGCTTGCACACTGCTTTTGCGTGCCTTGTGTTTGGTGAAATGTTTTACCTTGTAATAAAAGCATTTCTTTCCAAAAAGTTCATATATAACTTTCTCCTGCGAAGGGAAAATACAGTGCCGCCGGATAAGACAGGGCCCGAACCGGAATTGCGGCTGGATATAGGTGAATCTACAGACGATATTGAGCCGACACATATTGACGAGGAAGAAAAATTCATTGACAATTTAAAGCAACGAATAATCAAAAGAACAAGAGATCTTGAGCCACTGATTCCATTGGATCCGGAAGAGAATGTCAACAGAAAGCCTAAGACAGTAGATGATATCTACATTGATCTTGTCATCTGCTCTGGTAGGGTGACGCATAATTTTCAAAATTTAAACGAGCGACATGAAATACAGGATGTATATCTGAGAAAACCAGAAAAGTCGGTCAACATTAACAATATACAAGAACTATTTCTACCACTACCAACCTCTACCGATGGAGTAACATCATATAGTAAAATTCTTATTGTTGGTCGTCCGGGAATTGGAAAATCTTTGTTGTGTACTAAGCTCATACGTGAGTGGGCTAAAAAGGAACTTCTAAAAAACACTACAAAAACATTCAAGTATGTATTTCTGTTTAGATTTAGACACTTGAATCCTGAGATGATGACTGAAATGTCGCTCAAACAATTGCTTAGCAGAACGGAATATTCATCAGAATCGTCTTTGGATGACAAAGTTTTGCAATCAATTATCGACCATCCTGACCAAACTCTGATTATTTTTGATGGTCTGGATGAATATACACACCGTAATACCTTATTAAAAGATGAGAAACATTATAGTCTAATAAATGGTATAGATGATGAGATTCCTGTGTCTGCCATTTATGTAAAACTTTTGAACGACAAACTTCTTGATGGAGCTACGATTGTTACGACTACTAGGCCTCATGCTTCAAAATGTGTTAAAGATCTTCCTTTCGACAGAGTTGTAGAAGTATTGGGATTTACCCGACAAAAAGTGGAATCATACGTTAAAGAGTTCTACAAAAATGATCCAGCTGATGCAGCAAACAAGATATGGCAGCATATAGACAATAACATCAACCTCTTGTATCTATGTTACATTCCAGCAACATGTCGCATCGTATGTTATATACTGAAATGTATAATCAACCCGGAAGCTGATCACCATTCAGTTTCTTTACCAACCACCCTAACAGAAGTCTATAAAGAAGCATTAATTATTTTCATAAATAAGCTACACCCAGAGTATCGAGATGGAACAGAAGTTGATTTTCACGACGAGGAGGATTTTTCTCCATCTGTGAAAGACACATTAAGCAAGCTTGGATCGCTTGCAAGGAAAGGAATTTGTGATGGCAGATTGATATTTGAAGAGAGTGAGGTACAAGGAATTACAGATTGTGGCTTATTGAACTGCATGCCAAGCCACACAAACCAAAGGCCTGGGTTTTCACAGTCATTTGAGTATTGTTTTCTTCATATGACACTGCAAGAATTTCTTGCAGCAAGAGATATCGCGAAGATGAATCCCGAAGAAATAGTTAAGTTTATTGATGAGAATGCCTCAAATTCAAGCTGGCACCTCGTAATTCAGTTCATAGCAGGCTCTCTCAAAGGTAAGACGTATGGCGCACAAGTTACTAGTTGGCTTACACAAAGATACTGCAACTACTATCTAAGATTCCAAGGAACTAAAAATATTGATGACAAATCTTTGACTTTGCTGATGATAAAATGCCTCTATGAACTTCAAGATGAAAGTATTATGGAGGCAGCAACTTCCAGGGTTAAGCACAACGGCCCATGGCTCAGCCGTTTTATGACGGAAATCAATTTGTCTGCCTGTGCAATAACACCTCTTGATTGCACCTCTATAGTCTATTGCTTGAAACATTTTGGAACTGAGCTAGACTATCTCGATTTGTCTTCCAATCGTTCACTTGGAGAGAGTGGGTGCTCTGAATTGGCCTTGTTGATCAAAGAAGGATGTCTAAAGACGTTAAATTTGTCGAAGTCCAAGATCAATGCTCAGTGTATAAAAGCTTTACTTAAAGGAATTACTGACAAAGGTTGTCACCTCAATCGCTTGGATCTTACACATAACGAGTTAAGAGATGAAGGTATATCATGCATGTGTCATGCACTTGAAAATGAAAATTGCAAACTTACTAGACTTTACCTCGGACACACTCGAATAACACGTTTGGGTGCGTCCCATCTGTCAGATGTCCTGAAACTTAGCAGTTGTCAACTCAACTACAACATGGATAAAAATACTTCAGATCATCTCGATATGTTACTCGATGCTGGGTTTATGCCTCTAATAACTAAAGCTACTCGGATCACAGACCATACTTCCACGTTAATCGATCACATCTACACAAATGTACCACAAAAAGTTAGTAAGTCTGGGATTTTCCTAGCAGACGTTACAGACCACTTACCTATCTTTTGTTCTATAACAAATAAATTCCCTTCGGTTAAAGAAACAAGACATTTTCGAGATTTCTCTAAATTTGATAATGAATCATTTCTCGCTGACATAAAAGCTGTAGACTTTAATAATCTTATTAGTGAGGATCCAAATGAAAGTATGAATAAATTTGTTAACTCCATGCAAAAAATCTCAGATAAACATGCTCCAATACGTCAAATGTCGAAAAAAAAGCTCAAGAAAATAAATAAAACCCGTGGATTACCAATGCAATTCTCACCTCCATAAAGAAGAAACAAAAGCTATTCAAAACTCATTTCCTTAGTAAAGACCCTGCTAAAGTAAAAATCTATAAAACCTATAATAACAAATTGAATAAAATCAAAGAAGTGTCAAAGAAGAAATACTTCCAAGATCAGTTTGATTTTAATAGTCAAAACCTGAAAGGAACTTGGAGGCTTATCGGCATGTTATTTAATAGAAAAAAGAATTCCACACAAAATCAAATATCGAAATTGGTTTACAAAAATAAAAGCTACACAGACAAAATTGATATTGCAAAACAACTAAACACACATTTCATAAATGTGGGACGTGAGATTGCAGAGAAGCTTCCACAAAGTGATGTAGACCCTACAAAGTACTTTAATAGATCTTTTCTAAATATCTTTATGTTCCGAGGTATAACCCCAGATGAGATTCACGATACAATTATGAACATTAAACTTGATAAATCTGCAATAGGAATCCCTCAAAAATGTATCAAAATTGCCTGTGAACAAATCTCGGAACCATTATCTTTGATATTTAATCTATCGCTGCTCCAGGGCGTTGTCCCTGACATTTTAAAAATTTCTAAAGTTACACCTGTTGATAAAGGGGGAGATGCCACTAACCCAACAAATTACCGTCCCATCGCTACTTTATCAACATTCACACAAATATATGAAAAAATCATTTATATGGAATATTTGCTTGCAAATAGAGTTTTTATGTGTCATGAGGGGGGTTTTGGTTGGGATTCCTGTGTAAAGGGCTAATTTGCATGTTATGCAACTTCTATTGTAATGTAGAGGGTCACGTGGATTTAGCGTCTTCTGTTGGTATGACAATACACGTGACAACTTGCTTTGGCGTCCATTCGTCACTGCTCGTCCTTGAGGCAACAACAAGTATTGGTAAGTGCGAGCTATTATTCTTGTTTCTTACTTCATTACCCTTCTTTTTCTGACCCTTTGAATGGCGTGTAAGTAGTGATCGCTTTAATAAGGTAATTGGGTATTAAATCCCTGTAACTTTAGGACACGCTTCGCTCAATTAAAAGGGTTATTGTTTGGGTTCAATCATGGCATGTAGGGTTCCTAGGGTCCTTGTCCTCGGTCATTCATTTGTTAAGCGTCTGGCTCGGGATATCGTTCAGGATTGTGACTCACGTTTGGAAGGTTCTTTTGGCCTTCAGGGGTCGGTTACTATTAGGCTCGCCGGCGTGGGTGGTAGGAATGTAAACAAGCTTCGCTCTTTTGATTTGGGAATTGTTCGGTCTTACGCTCCTGATATCGTTCTTTTAGAGATCGGAACTAACGATCTTGCTCAGCTGTCACCTGAAGTAGTAGGTTCAGCTGTTGACGATCTAGTGCGTTTATTATTAGAAAAGTTTTCTGTCCGCGTGGTCGGTTGGTGTTGTGTATTCCCACGTGGCCTCTCGCATACCGACGCGTTACTTTTTCATCGGAGCGCCAAAATTTTGAATAACTTTGTAGAAGTAGTGTTGGAGTCTGTCCCTAAGGCTTTTTGTTGGCACCATAGAATCTTCAATCACCCAGCAAAAGATTTTTATTTGCCCGATGGCGTTCACTTGAACTCTGCCGGTCAATACCAACTGTATCGCAGTTATCGTGGCGCCATTTTGAAAGCATTGTCTTTAATGTGACTTATTTTGTGATTGAAATACGAGCTTTTGGCGGATTGTTTTGTTTTATGTTCTTGGTAGGGAGACTTACGGGTCTATTTCGGGATCTAAGGGTTAATCCAACCTAGCTTTGGGGCTGTCCCCTATTTTTATAGGTCAAGGAGTTATTCCGGGCCTTTTTATTTTGGTATTACTAGAACTCGAGCTATCCCCTTGTTATTTTAAGATCAGTCAGAGAGTTATTCCAGGCCTTTTTGTTGAGGTTATTCTTCGTATGAGGGCTACCTCGTGTTAATTCAAGGTCTGGGAGCTATTCCAGTTTTTTGTTGAATTTATTCTTAATGTGAGCTCAAGAGGGCTACCTCTTGTTTGGATTTTAATGCAAGGTCAAGGAGTTATTCCAGGCCTTTGTGTTGAAATTATTCTGTAGGAGGGCTACCTCATGTTAATTCAAGGTCTGGGAGCTATTCCAGGCTTTTGTTGAATTTATTCCAATGTAGAGGGCTACCTCTTGTTTGGATTTTCATGCAGGTCAAGGAGTTATTCCAGGCCTTTGTTGTGGTGTGTGCCACTTTAGGAGGGCTATCCTCTTGTTATATGTGTTTATTTGGCACTGCACAAGGAGACTTTTAGCGTCAACTTTATTGTTGACAGGTTGTCCTTGCCATTTAGTGTTTGTAGAAACTGATATGGTTTCATTTATTTTGTGGTGGGGCAACATGAGTCTGCCTTTTTGTTTTTTATTTTCCTAGATTTCAAAACTACAGCTCAGCAATGTCTGGTCTTCGACGCTCATCGAGAAAAACTGCTCCTGCCCAGCATATCCCACTCACTGCAACAAAAAGATCCCGACGTGGTTCTAGAATGGCGGAGGTCAATGCATCAACAGTAACATCCAACTCACAACAGTTAGTGCAGCTTCCTCAGAATGTGCTGGACACACTTGGACAGCAAGTAGCAGATGTGGTTTCACAACGTCTGGCGTCTGGTTCCACTCCATCTTCCACACCAATGCCTCACAACCAGCCTTCTCAGTTGATGTCTAGTGCAACATCATTAGTTGAGGCTCCACTGGTGCAGTCACAGGCATCCACATCAGCAGCTTCCCTACCATCAAGTCCTGTGGATACTGTAGTTACCAATGCCTTGGCCAGTGCCCAATCAGCTGTAGCAGGTATTACCCAAGTTGGTTCAGAGGTGGTTACCCATGCAGTACCGAGTGCCATTTTCACTTCACCTAGCTTAGCAATTGACTCCCGGGTGTCTGAGAAGATCAAAGGTAAAATTTGGAACAATGAGTATTTTGATATCAGCTTGCTATTAAGCAATCCGGTGCTGGAAGATAAATTCCAGCTGACATTCCAGAACCAGGAGGGCAACAAAGCACCATCTTTATGTCTCGAGCCTGTCTCCAAATCAAAGAAAAATATGTCAATTGAATCTTGGATTAATTGTTTCCATGTTTTCGTGGGAGTTTATTGTCGTAAATATCCAGCTGAGTCCCCTGCCCTCATGAAGTATGGGGAGGTGGTACAGGATTTGGCAGCCAGAGGAAATAATTGGAGATTCTATGATGAGAATTTTAGATTTATGGGGCAATCTCAGCCTGAACTTTTCCCATTGGGCACTACTCATTGGGAATTATGGATAAGATCACAGCAGCTGGCACCCGCAAAGTTCCCCTCGCAGGCTTCACTGAACAAATTCAGACCTGACAAACCTCCTAATGGGTATTGCTTTAGGTTCAGTAAGGGTGTAGACTGCAGTGGTTGCTCATATAAGCATCGTTGTTTTAAATGTGAAGGCTCTCATGCAGCCAAAAATTGCAATTTTCGTGGCCAAAGTAAAGCCTCTCGACCATCCAATCAGGCTGCCAAGCCCTTGTCCACCACCTCAAATTCCAAATAATCTTCCAACACCTCTCCAAGTAGACAGATTGAGTTTCTTTTTGTCAGTCTATGACCATTCCATTGTAACTGAACTTGTTGCTGGTTTTACATTTGGTTTCCCAATTCATCAGGATGGTGGAATAAGTTCTTGTGAGTCAGGCAATTTAATGTCTGCTTTACAAAATCCAGAAGTGGTGGACATTAAGTTACAAAGCCCCCCTTTTCACCCTTCAGAGTTTCACCATTAGGTGTCATTCCTAAGAAGACCCCAGGTGAATTTCGGTTAATACATCATTTGTCATATCCAAGGGGGTCCTCAGTCAATGACAGTATTCCTGAGGAATTTTCCAGTGTTCATTATGCCACCATCTCAGATGCGATAAGATTGATTAGGTCTGTGGGCCAAGGCTGTTTTTTGAGTAAAACAGACATTAAGAATGCTTTTCGTATCATTCCTATTCATCCTGATAATTATAGGGTCCTGGGAATCAAATGGAAGGATCAGTATTACTTTGACAAATGCATGCCCATGGGCTGCTCAAGTTCATGTAGGACTTTTGAGCTTTTCACCACAGCATTGGAATGGATCGCTCGTGACAAATTGAAAATTAATCACGTTATTCACTTATTAGATGACTTTTTTATTGTTGCTCAATCTTTTGAGGCCTGTCAAAACCAACTTTCATTATTTGTTGATCTCTGTACCTATCTGGGAGTTCCCATAGCACCAGAAAAAACTTGTGGCCCTGCGACAACCTTGTCCTTTGCAGGAATTGAGTTGGACTCCATTAGGTTAGAAGCCCGCCTGCCCACGGATAAAATATTGAAATGCAAACAGTTGATAAGTGATTTTCTACGAAGGAGAAAGGTGACCTTGAAAGAAATCCAATCTTTGGCAGGTCTTTTGAATTTTGCATGTTCTGTAATTGTTCCAGGCAGGGCATTCTTACGCCGACTTCTAGACCTTACAATTGGAGTCCAATCACAATTTCATTACATACGACTTAAACCTCAGGTCAAAGAGGATTTGAAAGTCTGGAGAGACTTCCTAGCAGACTTTAATTGCAAGTCCTTTTTTCTAGAAGACCAGTGGTATAATTCTAACTTTTTAAACCTTTACACGGATGCTTCAGGGGCAATGGGTTTCGTGGCAATTTTTGGCAAGAAATGGTGCTATGGGCCCTGGCCAGAGGCCTGGACCTCTTACAATATTGCAACTCTGGAATTTTACCCCATTGTCCTTAGTGTGTTGTTATGGGGTCACGAAATGAAGAATCACTGTATCTTGTTTTTCACTGACAATGAGGCTCTGGTGCATGTGATCAACAAACAGTCTTGTAAAGATCCACAACTTATGTTTTTTGTGCGAAAGCTAGTCTTAATTTGTTTGAAGCATAATATTTTGTTCAAAGCTAAGCATGTGCCAGGTGTCAAAAACCATCTAGCCGACTCTTTGTCTCGCTTACAGATTCAGAAATTTCTACAACTGGCTCCTCCCTCCATGGATCGGTCACCTACAGTCATCCCCTCTCAGCTGCAGCCACAGAATTGGCAGCTGTAGTTTCTCATCTGGTGCAATCGAGCTTACAACCATCATCTGTTCCCACATACAAGAGGGCGTGGAAGCTTTTTTATCAATTTGTCACTGAAGTTTTGCCAGGTACTCCGGCAGCAATCCCCCTTTCTCCTTCTACTGTAGCACTTTTTATTGCCCATCTGTACCATCGAAAATATGCACCATCAACTGTTCAAACATATGTATCAGCAATAGGGTATAGCCATAAATTGGCTGGGTTTTCGGACCCAACTAAAGTCTTTTTTATTTTGCAAATGCTAAAAGGTTATGGAAAAATTGGATCTCGGCTTGACAGTAGGTTACCAATTACTTTACCTATTTTGCATAAAATTCTCAGAGCTTCAACGCAGATTGTTGACTCTCAATACAACACATGCCAATTTCAAGCAATGTGCTTATTTGCATTTTTCACATTTTCAAGAGTTGGTGAAATAACAGCATCCTCTTCAGGCCATACTTTTCAATTGCACCAAGTGACCAAGCTTTTGAATAACAACAATGAAGTGGAGGCAATTAAGGTCATTTTTCATAATTTTAAGCACAGTTATAACCAGCGGCCTTTTTCCTTGATCATCTCGCGTCAAGATATATTTTGTCCTGTTGAGCATGTTCTGCATTACTTACAACTCCGGGGATACAGTTCAGGTGCACTGTTTCGAATGCCAGATGGTAGCCCAGTGTCCAGGTCAGTGTTTACAGAGAAGCTTTCAACAGTCCTTAAGTTTTGTGGTCTTGACCCTACTAGGTACAAAGGGCATAGCTTTCGCATTGGGGCTGCATCACATGCAGCTGATAGAGGGATGTCCGATGCTCAGATCAGATCCATGGGGCGATGGAAATCAAATGCATTCTTGAAATATATTCGTATTCAATCCTTATCTAATTAAATGATACTTTGGAAACAGGCAGGGGGTGTTTCCATGGTAACTCCTTCATGATGACAGACCTGATTAGCAGGGGCAGCAGTGTCTGTCTTTATGAACACCTCTTGGTTCATGGTTCTGATTGATTAGCAAGGGCAGCAATTAGGACAATGTTCCATTGTTATGTTTAAGCTGTGAGCTTGTGTCTGATTAGCAAGGGCAGCAGATACAACCTACACAATTATTAATCATCTTAATCTTAAATGTAGTGAAGGTTCCTCTGAGTCAGATTAGCAAGGGCAGCTGAGTCTGAGCACCTTCCTAGCAAGTTAATATTGCCTTAGAGGGCTCTCTTAGTTTCTGTTTTGAGCATGCTGCTTTTCCCTTGGGTGGGGTGTGCATAACAATTAATGAATCAATTGTCATGCTTTGGCGTTATATAGCCCCCACCTTTACTGGGGCCAAGAATAATTTATTGAGAATTGTAAGTTTATAAAATTAAATGATTATGAATTTATTAAACCGGCTATGGGCATGAGTCCATAGCCAAATTAGTCCATACTGAAATGTTTGGTAGTTTTATCTGGCCCCTGTAAACAAGCTCAGTCAAAGCAGCATGTTCAGATTTCTCTAGATTGATCAGTCACCCGAGTGAAAACATAAAAACAGCTAATCAATTACATAGAAAAACAAAATATTTTGTTGGAATTTCAATTTGGCTTTAGAAAGAACCATTCGACTGCCCAGGCCATAACTGAAATTACTGACAGCCTGAAGAAAGCTATAGATAATAACCTGTACACTTGTGGGGTGTTCTTAGATCTGTCAAAAGCATTTGACACCATCGACCGTACTATTTTACTAAACAAACTGGAAATGTACGGAATTCGCGGGCTGCCTCTACAGTGGTTCCGCAGCTATCTTGAAAACAGAAAACAATACGTCTCTTTAGGAAATGTTGAGTCACAATTGGAAACAATCATGTGCGGAATCCCACGCACAAGGAAGCACATTGGGACCTCTTCTATTCTTGATCTATATAAATGACCTTCCACTCTGTTCTGATAAATTGAAATTTAAAATTTTTGCTGACGATACAAATGTGTTCGCTTCTGCAAGTAATCTCAAATTGCTTGAAAAAACAATGAATTCCGAATTAGCAAAAGTAAAAGAGTGGTGTGACATAAATAAACTTTCTATAAATATCTCAAAAACCAATTACATGGTAGTAAAATCAAAAAGGAAAAAGGACGCTTCCATTGATATAAAACTAGCAACTAGCAAAGATGGAACGACCTTTTCCGTAGAAAGGAAAAGTTGTATAAAATATCTAGGGGTGATGATTGATGACTCCATGTCATGGAAGAATCACATTTCTTATATTTGTTCACGAATATCGCGCAATAGTGGAATTATATTAAAACTAAGGCATTATCTTTCCATAAAGCAGTTAAAGCAAATTTACTATAATCTCATCTATCCTTATATATCTTATGCCATTATGGCATGGGGTAGCACTTACAATACAAATCTTCAAAAAGTCCAAGTTAAACAGAACCACATAATTAGAATGATTTTCTTTGCAAACCTCTATGGTAAAGATACAGACAGTGCTAAACCACTATTAAACCTTCTAGATATTTTGACAGTATACAACGTCTACTGCTTGCACGTCTTAAAGTTTACGTACCTCTGGCATAATGGAATGCTACCTAGTATTTTTGATCATGTGTTCAGATATGCTAGGACCGTACATAGTTACAACACCAGATATGCAAGCAATGATAATTTACACAAACCGGGCGTTAAAACTAATATAGGTAAACAGACTATCTCTTATATGGCAATTGACCTTTGGAAAGATCTCCCTACCCACTTAAAACTTTTGACAAAATCTGCCTCCTTCAAAATAAAATTGAAAGAATATCTTCTCCACAAACAACACCAAGAGTAAGAGAAAAAATATATATTTTCGTATATCACTGTTCTTCTTTTTAATATGTTAAATTCTTGTCTATGTAAATATCTTTATTAAATATTAAGTGTATTTGTAGTTTATATCTTCTACCTGTTTTCAAATACTAGAAACTTATAGGCTGAGGGCTAACTAGAAAACTTAGCAGTTAACTTAGCCCTCAGGCTCTAATGTAATATCAGAACAAATATATTGTCATTTATTTTTGTCAACTTTTTATTGTCTTTAATGTATTATTGTAAAATTTATACTTGTAAAGAGAGAGCAATAAAAAGCAATTCCAATTCCAACTCACTAGGCTTTACCTCGAATGTAACAGCATACGAGATGAAGGTGTGTCATATTTATGTGTCGCAATCAAACATAAGAACTGCAAAATCTCTGTACTGGAACTTAAGGGCAACGGAATAACAGAGAGTGGAGTATCAGTTTTGTGCAATTCGATCCGGAATGAAAATTGTCCACTCACTATTTTAGGACTCGCTAAAAACCCCATCACAGATCAGAGTGTATCATATCTGTACAAAGTAATGATCGATGAAGAACATTCACTTAAACGTGTGAACCTTGGAACATTGCTGACACGCGGACATGCAACTACTTTCATGCATAATGAACTATGGAAACGAAGGCTGAGAAAGAAAATAGAGGAATACTAGGAGAGGAGATATCATCAGAGTGGAACGTGTATGATAAACGTGAACCTTACATTGATACGTTTATCAACAGATAGATAGATAACAACAGATGGAAGAAGAGCATTAAAATTCGCTTTAATCACGGAGATGCCATCTTGAACCAGATGTCTTTGTTTCTTACATAGAAACGAGATCAAGCGTGGTAATTTACCACGCTTGAACTCGCTCCATGTTAGAAACAAAGACGTCAACAATGCAAATTCAAGATGACGCTTCGTGAATAAAGTGAATGGAACTACAAAATTAGATATACCCCATCCAAGGAGGCTTGGAGGAAATGGCATGGTAGTCAGTCAACTTAAAAAAATAAAACACTCCGAGCATAAATCACAATAACTCGCGGATTTGCAATCCATGAGTTAAAAAGGAGAACGAGACACGTGCGACACGTTATGTGACATATTGCACCGCCTTTGAACTACTTTTAGACCTGATTTATGGTTGCGAACCGCTGGAGCTGAAAGTTTCAATATTTATCATACATTCGCTACAAGCGCAAGCCATGACTTCCTTCGAACCGGGTTCTAAAACTTTCTCAAATGCGGTTCAATACGTCCAATTTGGCTACACAGGGATTTATAGTTACGCACATTTTTTTGAAAGTGCACACGCCAGACTCAATCTCTTGGTTACGCTCTCCTGAACACTTTATTTAGATGCAACTTGTTCTTTTGCTATATGAAAGTATTGCTTGAATTACTTAGTGAGGTGATAATAGTTGAAAATAAATTAAGTACTTGACTATCACTAACCAACCGGCATTCGACTGGAATACGCAAGGTCTTGAATTCGAATCCCATCTAGAGCTCTGATATATTTTTCTAAGCCCATCGTTAGTGAGAGTCAAGTACTTAAATTATATCTCCAACTGTCATTTAGGTGTTTACAATTAGTGCACACAATATTCCATTAAAACTATATGTACCCTTCTCTTACAAAGATTATACGTAGTGAGTCATGCCATGCGCGGCACTAGGTTTCGATCTAGGGACGGATCCTCTTCGTATAAAACCATGTCCATCAAATATTAGGAGTTTAAAAGAGAGAGTGTGACTGCTAACTCGTTTATTAGACTTTGAACAAGAGTTAATTACAAGCTAAGCAAGGGTTCTTGGTAGAGTCGGAGTGGCTGTCGAAGGAGTTCCTTACTCGACCAATTTCCTTACTTAGGGCTGTACTTTCCAATCAACACTGAGTCGTACCCCAAACTTGCCTTGCTAGAGACTAAAGAGTGTGCGAGTGTAACAAATATCGACAGTCCTTAAATAACAACCAAACTAAATCTAATTTCCTGTTTACATCACGTTTGGAGTCAAACAGAAACCACGTTGGTCTGTTTGGGTTATAGTGAGAGAGGGTGCGTCACACAGGATCAAAACAATACACAAATCCTACAATCAAAACGGTCAAGGTTACAACACTTAAAATGCTTCACTAGTTAATTACTGAAAAATACATGGAGGTTAATAAATACATAATTACTGGAAATCTGTAGCGTAACATACTCCCCTCCTTAATTTTGGGCATCTCCCGATGCACTGCTCGTCTTAGACGTGATGCAAATACTTTAAAAAAACAACTAGTGATAAAAATAAGGTTGTCTAGAATAATGTCTATTAATTTGATTAAATTTCTCTAATTGTTCAATCAAATGTCTATAATCTTTCTTTCACATCGGTGTATTCTGTTCCAAGTATAATTCAAGTCGCTTTTAAGTTGATCTGCGAAGTTCACGTCGCTGAACTCCTATTACATTCTCTTTATCATCGATCACGTTTTGAAGCTCGCTTAGTTCTCAAGCATGTTAAGGCCTGGGTCATTGGGCCGAACTAAAAAAACCTAAAATTGCAATATCTCTACCAATATTAAATGTACTTAGATATAATTTTGGACCATAGTCATGATTAGGATCCTTAACATTTTTGTTTGTGTATGGTCGGAATTCGGTGGTCACGTGACCTATAGGATGAAAAAATATTAATTTGAAAATGGGCCGGTGAAAATGCATTTAATGAAGCTGACTGTTTCAGTTTGATGTTTAACTGTTAAGGACATCTAGATAAGTTAGAAATTGCCTGGAATGGATGACTTCATTTAAACAGTGCGGAGTAACATGCAAATGTGTAAATATCTGGTTTGGTCACGTGACATCTTTTACCAAATATCTCCTTAACAATCAATGATGGACCACCATTCCAGGCAGATTTTGAAAGACAACCCCCAAACGTCATAAATTGGCATCTCTTTTATTATTTCACTTTACGTCTCTATACGGCCCGTTTTCCACTGAATTTCTGTTATTACTCGTGCCCAGGCCGTAGGCCGGCACGAGTCTATGTTTACCGTTCAATCAATCTATCTATCTATGTTTCGTCGTAGTCGCAAATGTGTATGCAAATTAGGCAGGCATGGAAACGAGGCCACGCACGGACTCAGCTCAGTTTGACTTGCATCATATCGAAGCAAAGCAGTAACCTTTCTGAGCAAAACAGAGAGTTATTTTCACGAGTCAGGAATGTTTAGTAACTTAAACTTCACTGTATGAAATGCAGTCGGATCGAGCCATTGTGTTATAGGAGTCTCTCGTGAGTCTCAATCAAGGTAAATTCAAGCTTCTTCATTTAAAATTTTCTTACAAGTCGTCGATATATTCAAATGTTAGCTTGCAAATCTCGCTTTCTAAAACATGACTAAGCTGGTTTGAGACATATATTTATATCCCTCTGTTGTTTAGACTTTTGGAATTTTTAGATGACTGGCATTTTCATGCTACAGACCGAAACCTTTCTTAATTCAAGGCAGTTGAATTATATTTCCATGTTCGATTTGATTTAAGCTTACTCTTTGAAACGAATAATTAGAGTGGTTTTCATAAACCCGGGAAAAGTGTACTAAACAAATGACCCTGAAGTGTGATAAAGCGTAACCGTAAAAGCTAAAGTGTCTTTCACTCATCTTCAATGATATTTGTGTTTGGTACTAAAAATCTCTTTGGTACTTAGAGAATAATTTGAAGGATTCAAAGCGTTATCACTGTTCTGGAATTATATTCCTTGTGCAGTCAAGAGCGTTCATATTTCCAGTTTGCTGATTTTGAAATATATCACAAATGAATAGGCAACCACAGGGAGCCCAAACCAAGAGTTTGGTTGTATTTATCAAGTATTTAAGCCTTTTATTTCATTTTGATATTCTACTTCTAAGCTATTATAGTACATTTTTGTGTTAAGTCTTTGTTGCGTACATTTATTTGAAAATCTATAGAAATTATTCACACAATAAGTTTTCAGGGAGGTGTATTTCATTTTATTAGCCAAGTTTGTATGATGACCTCTGTCTTTCATGAGGAAGATGTATAAAAGGAAGATTGGTGCAATAAATCACTTGATGAAAAACTTAAATGCTGAAGGGTTTGTTTGTTTTCTGCCTTGTTTCTGGTGCTTTTCTCCAGTAATACACTGCGGTCAGAACAGTGCTTGTGATTTGTTCAAGTAACAAAGAATGGCAAAACCAAAAAAGGGAGAGAGATTAAATGTAGAACAAAAGGTATTGTTCATCATAATCCACGTTTTTGATATTTGAACAAATCAGAAGCTTCATTCGAATGGTAGTGCAGGATGACCCCTTTTCTCTGGATTATCCTGTTCTCCCTCCCCAGGAAAAAAAGCCAGGATGAATGTGTGTGCATAGAAATTTTGATTTATTGTTCCCCAAATTGATGCTTAGGCAATCAATTACTAAACGCACCATTACGTTTATCACACTATACATTACAAGTGTACTTATGCACCCCTACACAAGTTCTTTTGGTTCCCTTTCCTTATAACCATTGTTTGTCACACAGTACACCATACACCCTTTGCTCCCCGCACGTGTTTCCTTAATATGAATTCCTTTCATACCTATACTCCCGCTGTGTCCTAGTCATTGTCCAAGCCACGAATATAGTAAGGAAATATCATGTACATACATCAACACAGTCTTTGTCCATCTCAAGTAAGTGTTTCACAATCCCTCGCGTCCCCCTTCCTACCACATCACCAACTATATTTACAATCCTCTCCCCACCGATATCCCAAGCTATGCCGTTTTTACCTCTTTCAAAGGTCGACGTGGTTTGTCTTGGTTGTCATTTCGTCACACGTAGGGTTAAGCTTCTGGCGCTAGAAGTTATGAAACGTGTAGATCGCTCCAGCGACCTCTACCTTGTGTCTTAACCCCTGACGATTAACACATGGTAGGACGAACGACTTCTGAATCCTTTGTTTTCCTTGTACCTTTTGACCCTTCCGAGACAATGCCACGTTTCATGAGCTCATGATTGTTGCCTTTACTAGTTTTATTTATTATTTTCATCTCTACTCATGTTAGCAATACATACGAACATCCTCCCTACTTTGCCGTTTGCCCACACAATCTCGATTTAGGTGTTTTTTTGTTTTTTTTTTCTCTCTGTTTTTTACACGACGTTCTTGGTAATTGCATATGCTAATTTAGGTTATATTCGGCATTTTTCTGATTTTTATTGGGAAATGGTGTTTATCCCCTATCTTATCAATATGGAAAATCCACTAAAACGTACGGATACCACACTTTTACGGACAGAAGCTAAATCCTCACAGCTCACGGTGTTATCGATTTTAAGAGGTTGTAGCAGATTCAGATTGCTCACACAAATTTGTTCGTTCTGGAGAAATTGGAAGCCTTTTTTTCCCATTAGGACTCAGCTCCAAGTGACATGACAGTGAAGTGCGTATCAAGAAATGCTATTGACATTTCATGAAACAAAAAGCTTTTGTTTAAAATGCCGCCGATGACCATAAATGGAGCGACCATTAATTTCTATTGTGATCATTAACGCCTGGCGGGAGATTTGAAAATTTTCCGACTAAAGCCGAACTGCATTCGGAAAACTGGATCAGATGATTTGATCACCTGTCACCGGTGGGGACGGGAAAATATTTCCACTTGTCAGGGGTGGAGATGGGATGTCAATGTGAATATAAAAAGCAAACTATTGGGAGAGAATAAGGTAGAAATGCCACTGTTTTGGTTATCATAAAGAACGAACTTTTTTTATCAATTGTGAAATTATTCGACTGATTTCACAGATCGCATTTTATACTCTAGAAGCATAAAGTATTCTTTATCGAATGCAAATAAACTCTCTTCTAACTTGTCACTGAATTCTCAATCAGCGCAATTCGCGAGCAACCCCTCAAATCTTGATCAAGGCTGGTTTCAGCTTAGTTACGGACTACTTTGTATAATGAAATAAAAATTTGAATCGAATAAACTCTTAGAAACGTGTTAAAGTCTTATGTGTTTGATGATAAAGTAAACAATTATGAAAGACAAATCTGCTACATTACTATCTAAGTTTCATTTCAGACACAAACTTTATTGTATATGTAAATATGAATCTAGTGATTCCAACCTTCGCCCGTAACCGAAACGTAAATTGGATTCTTTCTTAACTAGGAAACTTTTCATTACAAATCTAAGCCGGTCAAAAGATAGTTGAATGTCTAGGCATAACGTGTATGAAATTCAAACAATGTCAAGTCATAAAAACTGAGATTGGGATGGGGTTTTTATATGATCATGTCTAAAGTGTTGTAAACACAACACTGCCTCATTTACATATGCTTCTTCGCAAGTGCCACCCGGCTTCAACAACAAGCTACTTGAAAAGTTTGCTAATTCTAACGCCAAAAAGAATTCAAACTCGATGTTTCCGCTTCGAAAAAGCTTTAAACTTAGAAAGAAGTTGACAAAAATCAGTTTTGTTAAGAGAAACTCGCTTTGTTTACTCGTAACCATGGACGCCTTCTCGGTTTTGATGATACGGACATGAATACTCATTCGTCTTTTAATGTTACTTTTAATAGTGAAAATTAAAGGTTAATGTAGACATATATTCAAAATACTTTAGAAGGAATCAATTAATTGAGAGAATAACAAGTTTACAGTTTCTTTTGGTAAGAATTTTGCTTTTGACAGTTGATGTAAGTTTTGAGGAGACAACAACAAGTTTGCATGATGACACAAGTATTCAGTGATACCGATATGTTTTGGCTATTTAGAAACATCTTAATTCTACTTTAGTTCTAACGAAAGGTTTTGAAGTATCTGACATATTTAGAAATATCTGACATATCTAGAAATACGAGAGCTGTCCGAGAAATAAAGCGAAGTCGAAGTATTTCCGAAGTATATCCGAACACATCGGTTTTGGCGGCTTTTCTCGCCTATTGTTTAGAAGTTGATCACCTATTGTTTTCCAAAGTGTCCCTCGAACAATAGAGCATTTCTTGATACGGAATTGATGCGTTTTTTCGTAAGATACATTTTTCTTGAAAATCGCTATATACATAGCTTTGAATCGAAGGCTACAGGAAACCAAACTGCTAAGGTCTGGGAATCCCTGTGGATATTATTAGTCCACTAACTTTTCTTTTTATCGTAGTGTGTTCCCTTTTACACTTTGTTTCACGAGCTAATGAAAACCACCGTTTAATATCATTAAAGCGTTAAGTTGTACTAAATAGAAATAATATATAAATAGTATATAATCCTTTGCAGTTTTCTTTTCTTTAAATGGTGTCATTTTGCATATTATTTAGTTGGTATAGGTATGCTTTTCATTGAATGCATACTGTCTTATAACATAAGATATAAACCTAGAAATTTTAGCTTTTTCATTCTAAAATAAAACGTGAATCAAGCACAATGACAGACAAATGTCAAAATACCGGCTACAACTAAAGTTAAGTAATGAAGCAATGAAAATTTTGTATTCATCTGACCCAGGCGGTGGGCGCACTACGATCGCAAAGCACTATGGTACGACAATTTCACCTCTTCGAGAAAAAAGATGGCGGACTGTAGAAAATTTGGGTAAGTTTGAGGACTAATTTCATAGTTAATACTGTGCTTTCAAATACCATCTATAATTCTGAATAATTTCTAGTTATCTGATATAGCTCTTTTATGGAAAGAATGGAGAAAAAATGTCCATTTGATTGAGTTATAGCCCGAGAAGATGAACGACCTGTTTTTGCACTTTCTCTTTGTAATTTGATGAGCCTAGTGTTTCTGCCTCGTAGTGTCTTTAAAGCTCACGTTCAACTGTTAAAATTGTTCGAATATAACCCTTAGAAGATCACTTTATAACGCAGTATAAACGCTCCCCAACGCTCCCCACTGTATCAGGTAGAAAATTGGCGTCGAAGTTTACCTAATTTGCTGCTCGTAACGCTATGCACTACTAATCACTGCTTCAAGCCTTGAAAAAAATAATGTCAAGATTGTTGTAAACATTTGCTTAAATTCTTCCTCTTTTGTTACAGAAACAGCAAATAAATAAAAGTTCCATAGAGTAAGATCGATGTATAAAAGTGATGGCCGGGAGTGATGGACTTCAGTACCAAGAAGAAGATATTCTCTGAATTTTAGACTGAATTGCGTGACGAATAGACTCATTCAACACAATACTTCACTTCAGTCCGCTTTACCCACTTAAACTTGAGAGAAATAAAGCAGCAGTTAATTCTTATTAAGAATTAGGCTTTCAATTATTATATGGGTACATTTCTAGAGAGAACTGAAGTTTGGAATCACATTTTATAAGTTTGCGTTGGATCGACCTCCATGTCACAATGTCACCTCGCGATCATCGCGCTTTGCGAATCAGTCTCACTTGGAACGACTATAAGTATATTCCAACGCACTTCAACATAAAGCCCATAAATTTATATTTCTTTTAAAAGTATCTGTAGGTTTTCATGGCCACAGAGTCATGATTATAATAGTGAGGACATTAAATAACTGATATTTTTAGTCTGGACCGCCACTGATTACGGTCTAAACAAACAGCTCACTGGATTTATACAAACATTCTAACTCAAATTTCTCTTCTCAAAAAACATTCCTTCTTCGTCTAATCTGTCAAGAAAAGACAAAATGTATTTTTTTAAATCAAAATGTGATTGTCGAAGGGCGAGAATGCTAGATGAAAATTTGTCGGAGCTCTGTACTACTCTACGGTTGAAAGCAAATGACGAAGATTTTCGAATACGACCACAGTGCTTTGCGATCGTAGTGCGCCCACCGCCTGCATCTGACCTATCGTCTCTTCTTACCACACTAGGTTGCCTAGCAACTGCTCGAAATATTTACCTCTTGTTAGTCGAGAGTTTTCTTCTCAATTACGTCTACTGAAACACACTAACAAATGTTATGGAGAGTTTAAGGGAATTCTTCATTCCAAAGCGATTCACTAAGGGCGGCTATGCTATAGTCATTCTATGCTCAGTTGCAGGAACGCTGGTTGGACTCGCAGCTGTATTAAGTGGACCAGCAGAGCGACAAGAGTTTCGCTGTATAAGTCGTAGCGACCTTACGGTAGACAAAGACTTTATGCAAGCAAAGTGTTACGACCAATATGATAAAATCTATAATTTATTTTCACCATTGTATTGGTTTGCATTTTTCTCGTTTTTATCCTATGGAGTTGTTTGCTTTTTGTATTCCATGTGTTGTGGAATATCTCGGCATCACAAAGTTGGACAATCACAATCAACTGATCCAAACAGCCCTCGTTCTACAAGGAGAACAAAAAGACCTTGTCGATTATTCGTTTCCTATATGATTCATCTGGTGGTTCGCTTGTCGTTAGGAGTTTCCTTTGCAGCAATCTTGTATTTAATGGCTTCCAAATTTCCATCTGAATTTCACTGTAAGTGGGATTTATCAAAACTTCCAGCCAACGCAAGTATAACGCATGTTAATTCATCATTAGTCTTTATTATTTGTCATAGTTCGGTGGCCAGAGAAAAAACTTATTGGTCTAAAACGATAATGGGCTTGCACACTGCTTTTGCGTGCCTTGTGTTTGGTGAAATGTTTTACCTTGTAATAAAAGCATTTCTTTCCAAAGAGTTCATATATGACTTTCTCCTGCGAGGGGAAAATACAGTGCCGCCGGATAAGACAGGGCGGCTGGATATAGGTGAATCTACAGACGATATTGAGCCGACACATATTGACGAGGAAGAAAAATTCATTGACAATTTAAAGCAACGAATAATCAAAAGAACAAGAGATCTTGAGCCACTGATTCCATTGAGTCCGGAAGAGAATGTCAACAGAAAGCCTGAGACAGTAGATGATATCTACATTGATCTTGTCATCTGCTCTGGTAGGGTGACGCATAATTTTCAAAATTTAAACGAGCGACATGAAATACAGGATGTATATCTGAGAAAACCAGAAAAGTCGGTCAACATCAACAATATACAAGAACTATTTCTACCACTACGAACCTCTACCGATGGAGTAACATCGTATAGTAAAATTCTTATTGTTGGTCGTCCGGGAATTGGAAAATCTTTGTTGTGTACTAAGCTCATACGTGAGTGGGCTAAAAAGGAACTTCTAAAAAACACTACAAGAACATTCAAGTATGTATTTCTGTTTAGATTTAGACACTTGAATTCTGAGAAGATGACTAAAATGTTGCTCAAACAATTGCTTAGCAGAAGGGAATATTCATCAGAATCGTCTTTGGATGACAAAGTTTTGCAATCAATTATCGACCATCCTGACCAAACTCTGATTATTTTTGATGGTCTGGATGAATATACACATCGTAATACCTTATTAACTGATGAGTCAGACTATAGTCTAATTAATGGTGTAGATGATGAGATGCCTGTTTCTGCCATTTATGTCAAACTTTTGAACGGCAAACTTCTTGATGGAGCTACGATTGTTACGACTACTAGGCCTCATGCTTCAAAATGTGTTAAAGGTCTTCCTTTCGACAGAGTTGTAGAAATATTGGGATTTACCCCACAAAAAGTGGAATCATACGTTAAAGAGTTCTACAAAAATGATCCAGCTGATGCAGCAAACAAGATATGGCAGCATATATACAATAACATCAACCTCTTTTATCTATGTTACATTCCAGCGACATGTCGCATCGTATGTTATATACTGAAATGTATAATCAACCCGGAAGCTGATCACCATTCAATTTTTTTACCAACCACCCTAACAGAAGTCTATAAAAAAGCATTAATTATTTTCATAAATAAGCTACACCCAGAGTATCGAGATGAAGTTGATTTTCACGAGGAGGAGGATTTTCCTCCATTTGTGAAAGACACATTAAGCAAACTTGGGTCGCTTGCAAGGAATGGAATTTGTGATGGCAGATTGATATTTGAAGAGAGTGAGGTACAAGGAATTACAGATTGTGGCTTATTGAACTGCATGCCAAGCCACACAAACCCAAGGCGTGGGTTTTCACAGTCATTTGAGTATTGTTTTCTTCATATGACACTGCAAGAATTCCTTGCAGCAAGAGATATCGTGAAGATGAATCCCGAAGAAATAATTAAGTTTATTGATGAGAATGCCTCAAATTCAAGCTGGCACCTCGTAATTCAGTTCATAGCAGGCTCTCTCAAAGGTAAGACGTATGGCGCACAAGTTACTAGTTGGCTTACACAAAGATACTGCAACTACTATCTAAGATTCCAAGGAACTAAAAATACTGATGACAAACCTTTGACTTTGCTGATGATAAAATGCCTCTATGAACTTCACGATGAAAGTATTATGGAGGCAGCAACTTCCAGGGTTAAGCCCAGCGGCCCATGTCTTAGCCGTTCTAAGACGGAAATCAATTTGTCTGCCTGTGCAATAACACCTCTTGATTGCACCTCTATAGTCTATTGCTTGAAACATTTTGGAACTGAGCTAGACTATCTCGATTTGTCTTCCAATCGTTCACTTGGAGAGAGTGGGTGCTCTGAATTGGCCTTGTTGATCAAAGAAGGATGTCCAAAGAGTTTAAATTTGTCGAAGTCCAAGATCAATGCTCAGTGTATAAAAGCTTTACTTGAGGGAATTACTGACAAAGGTTGTCACCTCGATCGCTTGGATCTTACACAAAACGAGTTAAGAGATGAAGGTATATCATGCATGTGTCATGCACTTAAAAATGAAAATTGTCAACTCACTAGGCTTTACCTCGAATGTAACAGCATACGAGATGAAGGCGTGTCATACTTATGTGATGCAATCAAACATAAGAACTGCAAAATCTCTGTACTGGAACTTAAGGGCAACGAAATAACAGATAGTGGAGTATCAGATTTGTGCAATGCGATCCGGAATGAAAATTGTCCACTTACTACTTTAGGACTCACTAAAAACCCCATCACAGATCTGAGTGTATTTTATCTGTACAACGTAATCAAGGAAGAACATTCACTTCAACATGTGGGCCTTGGAACATTGCTGAAACGCGGACATCAAACTACTTTGATTTATAATAAACTATGGGAACGAAGGCTGACAAAGCCAATAAAGGAATACTAGGAGAGGAGATATCATGAGAGCGGTGGAACGTGAATGCTAAACGTGAACCTTACATTGATACATTAATCAACAGATAGATAGATAACAACAGATGAAATTAGAGCATTAAAATTCGCTTTAATCACGGAGACGCCATCTTGAACCAGATGTCTTTGTTTCTTACATAGAAACGAGATCAAGCGTGGTAATTTACCACGCTTGAACTCGCTCTATGTTAGAAACAAAGACGTCAACAATGCAAATTCAAGATGACGCCTCGTGAATAAAGTGAATGGATTTAGAAAATTAGATATACCCCATCCAAGGAGGCTTGGAGGAAATGGCATGGTAGTCAGTATAATAATAGGCTTTATTTCCAGAGGGTAAAACACATGACAGAAGTTTTACAAACACTGATAACTCTGTGGCCCTCAAAAACTACATATAAATATATAATCTACAGCTATGAATTTTGAAATTTAAAAACACTACTTAATAAATATATAAATATATAAAGGCGATTTGAAAATGTATTTTTCAAAACCACATATTAAAAACAACATTTCAAGATGTTATAAATAGAAAAAGTAAACAAAGATAAATTACAATTTTATGATATATCATATCATACTAATATAATGAATTAATGTTCAAATTTTATCAAAAAACATAGAATAATAAATGAATGAATAAATAAATGCTCAAATTCGTCATATATCGCAAATAAATAAATAAATGCTCAAATTCGTCATATATCACAAATATTATGTTAAATGTTCAATTGGTTGGCTGCTTTTTGGTCTGTGAGAAGTTTTCTATAGAGACAGCTTTTAAAACTGGACACCGATCCACTTTCTCTAACTTGGATACCAAGAGAGTTCCATTCTGTGATCGTTCTGACAGCGTAACTTAAAAAAATAAAACACTCCGAGCATAAATCACAATAACTCGCGGATTTGCAATCCATGAGTTAAAAAGGAGAACGAGACACGTGCGACACGTTATGTGACATATTGCACCGCCTTTGAACTACTTTTAGACCTGATTTATGGTTGCGAACCGCTGGAGCTGAAAGTTTCAATATTTATCATACATTCGTTACAAGCGCAAGCCATGACTTCCTTCGAACCGGGTTCTAAAACTTTCTCAAATGCGGTTCAATACGTCCAATTTGGCTACACAGGGATTTATAGTTACGCACATTTTTTTGAAAGTGCACACGCCAGACTCAATCTCTTGGTTACGCTCTCCTGAACACTTTATTTAGATGAAACTGTCATTTAGCTATATGAAAGTATTGCTTGAATTACTTAGTGAGGTGATAATAGTTGAAAATAAATTAAGTACTTGACTATCACTAACCGACCGGCATTCGACTGGAATACGCAAGGTCTTGAGTTCGAATCCCATCTAGAGCTCTGATATATTTTTCTAAGCCCATCGTTAGTGAGAGTCAAGTACTTAAATTATATCTCCAACTGTCATTTAGGTGTTTACAATTAGTGCACACAATATTCCATTAAAACTATATGTACCCTTCTCTTACAAAGATTATACGTAGTGAGTCATGCCATGCGCGGCACTAGGTTTCGATCTAGGGACGGATCCTCTTCGTATAAAACCATGTCCATCAAATATTAGGAGTTTAAAAGAGCGAGTGTGACTGCTAACTCGTTTATTAGACTTTGAACAAGAGTTAATTACAAGCTAAGCAAGGGTTCTTGGTAGAGTCGGAGTGGCTGTCGAAGGAGTTCCTTACTCGACCAATTTCCTTACTTAGGGCTGTACTTTCCAATCAACACTGAGTCGTACCCCAAACTTGCCTTGCTAGTTTGTACAAAGACTAAAGAGTGTGCGAGTGTAACAAATATCGACAGTCCTTAAATAACAACCAAACTAAATCTAATTTCCTGTTTACATCACGTTTGGAGTCAAACAGAAACCACGTTGGTCTGTTTGGGTTATAGTGAGAGAGGGTGCGTCACACAGGATCAAAACAATACACAAATCCTACAATCAAAACGGTCAAGGTTACAACACTCAAGACGAGACCGCTGGATCTTTCACCTAGGTCATGCAAGATAGAAAAATCGCCAATTGTGATAAAATGTCACAATAATCCCTTTACGATACCTAACAAAATGGTATAAATTTTGAAAGCATTCGATTTAATTTTGATGATTTATGAGACGATTTTAGATTCTGGCGACGAGAGCTTGTTTTGGCGGGTCATAAAGGACGATTTTGAAGGGGCTCGAAATACTACAAAATCGTTATATCTTACAAAGTTTTCTAAGATTTTCAGTTAAAAGGCATGCCTGCTATACGTTGAAATTATTAGCAGCGAGAAATTTAGAAAGTAAAATATTTTTCTGCATATTTAGTTCAACCCATTTTCAACCCATTCTAATGAGAGGCAAAATTATGAATTTTCGAGGCCCCCAAAACCCAATTGGTACATGTACTGGCAACAAAAATCCATATGCAACAAATCAACTATTATCTGACCTTCAATTGGGTGAAATAAAATTTTTGGGCACTTCAATTCCAAATTTTCTACAGCGCCAAACTTTCGTGCTACTTTCACCATTCGTTTGATCTTTCGATCTAAAAATAGTATCATGAGATTGACAAGTCGCCTTTGAAAACAATTCAAAATCTGGACTTCGTAGCCAACATCTCATCGTCTTCAAACAAGCTAACCCATATACACAATGGTTATCAAGGTTTAAATTTATTTAAGAAGAAATAAAAATCATATTTAGTAAGTTACGGACGTCGGACGAGTTGCATTCTTTGCCGTTTCGGTCCGTGCCGAAGAATCGAAAATGTAAACAAGTTCAAAAATACCTGCAAGGATGATGAATTTGCTACAATGCAAACATAAAATCATCTAATATTATTAGATTTCTACCTTATAAAGCTTGAGAGACCCATACCATCAGAAAATCCGCGCATGCAGTGAGTGGAGTTTGGTCACTTGGTTGATACTTCCGCATATTCGCTGGTAAACAACAAACTAATTACCAGGACAACACAGGAAGCCCATTTGAGGAGATATTCATTCATTCATTTGTTCAGTCATGGTTAATAGAGGGGAATGGTTAGGAAGCCTTTTGTTACATTTCTTTGTTCTAGTCTGGATGTTGAACTGGTCTTGACCGTGCACAAAGTTTGTTTAAATTCATTAGAAAATGGCTATATGAATGGACCGAAATGTTGTCTATTGGATTATTTATTGAAATATTCAAATATGATTAATTTTGAACTAGAATACATCGAACAAGCAGCGGAAAAGAAACATTTGGGTTCAGTTGCTCAACCATGGCAATTAAGGCGAAACAATGAAAAAAATAAAAGATTTGTGCACGGTCACGGTTGAAAAAAATGAACAAAGACATAACAAAAGGCTTCCTAACCAGTCCCCTCTATTAACTATGGTTCAGTCAGTCAGTCAGTCAGTCAGTCATTTATTTATTCAATTATTAATTTATTTAATTATTAATTTATTCAATCATTCATTCACTTATTTATTTATTTATTTATTTATTTATTTATTTATTTATTTATTTATTTATTTATTTATTTATTTATTTATTTATTTATTTATTTATTTATTTATTTATTTATTTATTTATTTATTTATTTATTTATTTATTTATTTATTTTAAGTCTAAGTCTCATCAGCAATAGCTTTTACGACAAGAACAAAATCGCACTAACTCCTTGATTAATGCGACGTAAGGCTCTTTACGATGAATTTTTATCTGGTTCACTTCTAGGTCAAAATACTCGCACATTGTGCGTAGTACTGACACGCTTAGCTGTTTACTGAGTTTGTTTGATATGACCATGCTGCAAACGTTGTAGGTGTTGTACACGATATGGGATGCTTTAGTTGAACATGGTTTAAGATGCTTTCACGGGCATCCGCGTAGTTTTGTTCTTCATCTGCTGCCAATTCATCGTCTACAGCAGGGTCTTGGGCGTCCCCCGCCTTTACACTTTTTATTTTTGCTGCCTTCCTGGAAAAATAAGATTTGATTTGCTGGGGGGTCAGGAACTCATCGACAGTGAAGAGTCTTTTGCCCTCAGAATCTTTAGAGTAACGCATGTCATGTGAAACGGTATCTGGATCGGCTTTGTGCCCTGTTTCTTGGCCGATTTCAAATTTACTGTCCAAGTAGTTTTTTTGTCTTGAAGAAAAACGAATTGATCTGCTTGGTGACTTTAAAGCCCAACCAGGTGGCAAAATTATTGGATCTTCTATTTTCTCTAGTATCTCGGCAGTTTTGAAATGGGGTTTTGCACTGGCGCCTTCGTTAAGTTTGGCCGCATACAAAACTTTGGCTTTATCCATTAACGTTTCCCTCTCTGGAGCTAGTTGGCACTTCCCTACCAAAAGATGTTTTTCAAGACCCGTGTAACGTTGGTATTGTTTGGTACAACCAGAATTGGGACAAGGAAATAAGGCATACTCTTCTTGGCCATCGGGGACTGCGCATTCCTTCTGCATAGACTTTGACTGTTCTTTGTTCGCTTTTCTTGTGGGAGTAATATCCACAAAGTCTCCAGGAAAAAACTGGACTTAGCTCCGGGCCTACGATTAAAAATATCCATCATAAATGTTAATTAAAGAAACTTGTTGTGTTTCATGTGTGGTATGTATGGTTTACATATCTGAATTATTTTACCTTGCAAAGTTTTTCGTGTTACTAGCTTTCCTTTTCCTACTTTATACGCCCGCCATGTGACTATACCATCTTCAGAGAAAGAGAAGTTGTTAAGAAAGCTGATACCATCCCACTTGGAACTAATAACGATAGTTGGTGGAGGGCTTGCATCGACTACAGCAACTCTAACACCCTTGATACCACCATAAGAAAGGATAGCCTCTTTGAAGTAGTACACTGTTTTCACATCATGGCCCTGGTTGACATATCTCCTTACATGTGCCTTGACAACTGCTGCCTTTCTATCGCAAGGACCCTTTCCTCCTTGAGGATCGCTGAAGTCTACCCTAGAGACCCTAATCCCCGTCAGATCTTTCATTTGTTGACAGCTGGTTAGCATGAGCGCACTGTGGTAACAGCCAGCATTGTCTTGGCGTAGATAAGCTTTAGACAGATGTGAATTTTCGTGTTTCATTGTCTTCAAGGTGTGTGCAAGAATCCGGATGACATCAATACTGTCTTGGGAACAGTTCTGTGCTATGTGGATGAATGCTTGTTGCTTCATCGCTTCTCCTACTTTAACGACAGCCACGCTGATGTGCCACGATATGCCCCTTTTGGCAAACCAGTCGGTTTGAGTTTCTCTATACCTGAGGGGTAGTAGCTTCATAGTCCAGTCCTGGGTAAACACAGAGTTGTCATCAAGGCAGTTTTCAAGAACATGCGTGCGGGACATATCTTGTCTAATACTTCTCAACTGATGCGACTTCCGAGCACGAATAGCTTGTGTTGCTTGTTGGTATGAGTACATTAGGTCATCATGTTCATCACTTGGTAGTTCAGATGACAACAGAATTTTCTCTAACTTTGAAAGTGCAGCTTTTAAGGCTTCACATCGTTCGCAGAGTTGACGGTGATCATGTGCGCAGGTTGTTATTAAGTTGGTGTCTTTGTTGTCACTGAGGGCGTAAGTGCTGCAGTGATCAGCAACCTCTGATTCCTCTGCAATGTGCATCTGAAAACAATTGTAAAAACAAAATTAACATAATCAAATAAGAGAAAGGAAATAAGGTAGAAAGAAGGGCCCGCAGTAATTGGCTCTGATGTTGCGGCCACCCTGCCATTTCATATATATCTTGAATATTCGTTTGTATACTTATTTATTTATTTATCAATTTATTTTCGTTGGTTTTTATTCTGGTGAAGCTCTATTCTGATTAATTGGTGTCGCTGTGTACTTGCGAGATGCAAGTCCTGTGGCGTATAAACGCAGCCTATGACCCGCTCACCATATGAGTCACCCATAGCTCAGTGGCTAGAGCATCCAACCGGTAATTGGAGGGTCGTGGGTTCGATTCCCGCTGGGGACTCGGATTTTTTTCCGAATAGTTCAATCTTACACAAGTTATTATATCCATTTCGAAGCTCATAAATTAAATTAAATTATATGAAAGAAAGAAAGAGAAAGAAGGGAAGAGGAAGAAGGAAACGATTAACTGAGAGAAAGAAACAACAATCTCGTACAAAAAACAAAAACAAACAAACAAACAACAATCTATGGCCCTGTTCACACTACAGTTCTAGACCGATCTGAGTTCGATCCAGCTTGAAGCGATGTATTATACTGGATCGATCTCAGATCGATCTAATGCTGTACGTTTGAACGTACAGGGCCTTTATTTATAGACGGAAGCCAATTTGGCTTTCGCTAATCTTCAATAAGGCCGTCTTTGCTCTCACACTTACTACCTCTACATGAAATATTTTACAACACTCAACTCACATGCTGAGAGAGGGTCAGAGAGGAAAAACCGGAGAACCCGGAGAAAAAACCCTCGTGACATGGTAGAGAACAACACATCAAACAAACTCAGTTCATTCATGATCCAGTGACCGAGCTGGATCAGCGGTGAATGGCCTGCGCTCTCACCGCTCGGCCATCCATGCAACCCAATGTATCATGCATAACTACTAAAATGACTACTTTATATGTACTGAATGCTGATCTAAATCAAAGATAACCATTTTTCTGATGGAAGGCAAATTTGCACACATGATAGTAGCAGCTTGTTTGTTCAAATTAATATTGTTCAATGGGGCGCGCGCCGTGATGATTCCCATCTGTGCTATTTTTAGTAACCGGATGCAGTTTAATTTTCGTCTTACCCCACTCCCGTGCGTCAGAAAATTGAACAAGTGGAATTTCGCGATTTGAGCTTCATAAAATCACACAATCGATACCAAATTTATTCTAGATTCCACGAAAAAGCCATCTGATGTCCAATTAACAATTTACATCAACAAATTATAAAAACAAACGAGTTTTTCTCATCTAAATGAGCGAAAAATTTTGAATAAACTTAAGAGCGTGCTCGATGGCGTGTAGCGCGCGCATTTCCGCTAAAATTTCTTTCAAAACACAACAAAATCCTTGACGCTTTTGCCTTGTTTCTCATCAAAATCGTTCCTTTGTAATCAGAAAGTACACACTTTTGATGGTAGATAATATGAACAGCAACAGTTTTAAGAAAACTTTGATTTTAACGCTGTTTTTGAAAACTCAAAGTTCTCTGGTTCCGGAAGTGTCAAATTATGACGCACGGGAGTAGGGTAAAACGAGAATTAATCTGCATCCGGTTACTAAAAATAGCACAGATGGGAATCATCACGGCGCGCGCCCCATTAACAAGTTTCCCTCTCTTATTTATGCTCTCTTACTTGTTTTGACATAACACTTACGAGAGCCAACAGGGACTAAAACATTAGTGATGAAATACAAGTGTTTGGATTGTTGCATTGATATTCCTCGATCTCCTTTTGGTGGCCGCGCTCTATGACTATGACCAGCCCACTTAATAGGACATAAACAGCTTTTTCTATTACAACGCCACCTAACACCAAACAGATCGCGGTGTCTTGGACAAATGATGAGCTCGGATTTACGTTCTTCAAACTCATCAAATATACCTATTAAGTAAAAAAGTAACTTTTTAGCTGAATGAACGCACCAAATATATGCATGGCATAAAGAAAACAGTATTAGTGCCGTTCTCAATAAATCTGCCTGTTTACCTACCTGCTCGAGCCAAAAGCAGCTTTGGTTCAGTGTTCAGAGTTGAATCTGATACTGATATTAGCTTCAAGTAGCCGGTGATTTCTCTGTCACACCTACTGACTGGAATGCAAGCAGTGTTTGCAGGGTTGAAGGTACTTGGACCACAACTTCCTCCAACAAGCTTAGAATATGAACACACGGATATATTGTTTACAGGGCACTGATTTTGATTAAAGAGAAACATGGCACTAGCTAGTTCGTGATTGGCACGGATTTCAAAAACGAATGTAGGTTTCACTTAGTAGTTCCTTGTTCACGTGCGCCTTTGATTTCCAGATAAGCGCACAAGTTTCATCCTATTCTCTTCTATCCTAAGAAACTAAAACAAATATTACGTAATTTGTAATTATAAGTAATAGCATGGCTATGAGGTTGATTAGTGATTAAATGTACCCGAAGCCGAGGGAGGTTTAGTGGAAGTTTTAGTGGACTTTTACTAAACCTCCCGAGGCTGAGGGGACATTTAATCACTAATCAACCGAAATAGCCATGCTATTACTTTGTAATAGTATGGTTGCCGAGGAAGTATATGGGAAAACTAGAACGATTTGGACCATGTAACAAGTTACAAACGAATAAATTAAAAGTGCTGTTATTACTCTAGGGAACTCTATTTAGACACTATCACTCAACCAGAACAGTACAAAACTAGTGCAAGAAAGTCCAAACACAAAGAAAACAATGCCTCATTACAACTGCACTTGTCTGACTAGTTATTTATATTCACCAAATAGATCTAATATTTTATGCTTTTAGTGTTTGCACTTTACTGCATTTTAGTATAAAAAGAGCATGCTCAATAGTATTGTAATCCATCCCACATGGTTTAGACTACACTGAAAGGTGACTTGAAGCTAATTTGCATAATTCAAGTACTGCTAGCTGCGGATGTGTCCTCAAGAAATTTCTCAGGGACGTATCCATAGCTGGACCTCTTGCATAAACATGAGGTACGATTAGTTACCAATCGTACCTCATGTTTTATGCATTAGGTACGATTAGTTACTAATCGTACCTCATGCTTATGCATGAGGTTCGATTAGTAGCAGTGAGGGGGGCATTTAGCCATTAAATGCTCCTCTCGGAACAATAGAATCCGAGGCAGCCATGCTATTATTAATTTTATCAACGTCCTTTCTTTGTGCATGACATTTTTTTATTTTATCGTAATCAGTACAATCAGTAATCAGTATTGAAATCTTTTACATGTTAATTTTATATATGCGTGCTTTATGTCAACAGTATCATTGCAACATATAATACCGTACGTACATTATCACACGCTCATATTTAAACGTAGGCAGTCATGTAGCTAAAGTTTAGTTTTCGTGTTTTTGTGTTTTGGACCTTTTTTTCGAATGGGCTTCCTGTGTTGTCCTGGTAATTAGTTTGTTGTTTACCAGCGAATATGCGGAAGTATCAACCAAGTGACCAAACTCCACTCACTGCATGCGCGGATTTTCTGATGGTATGGGTCTCTCAAGCTTTATAAGGTAGAAATCTAATAATATTAGATGATTTTATGTTTGCATTGTAGCAAATTCATCATCCTTGCAGGTATTTTTGAACTTGTTTACATTTTCGATTCTTCGGCACGGACCGAAACGGCAAAGAATGCAACTCGTCCGACGTCCGTAACTTACTAAATATGATTTTTATTTCTTCTTAAATAAATTTAAACCTTGATAACCATTGTGTATATGGGTTAGCTTGTTTGAAGACGATGAGATGTTGGCTACGAAGTCCAGATTTTGAATTGTTTTCAAAGGCGACTTGTCAATCTCATGATACTATTTTTAGATCGAAAGATCAAACGAATGGTGAAAGTAGCACGAAAGTTTGGCGCTGTAGAAAATTTGGAATTGAAGTGCCCAAAAATTTTATTTCACCCAATTGAAGGTCAGATAATAGTTGATTTGTTGCATATGGATTTTTGTTGCCAGTACATGTACCAATTGGGTTTTGGGGGCCTCGAAAATTCATAATTTTGCCTCTCATTAGAATGGGTTGAAAATGGGTTGAACTAAATATGCAGAAAAATATTTTACTTTCTAAATTTCTCGCTGCTAATAATTTCAACGTATAGCAGGCATGCCTTTTAACTGAAAATCTTAGAAAACTTTGTAAGATATAACGATTTTGTAGTATTTCGAGCCCCTTCAAAATCGTCCTTTATGACCCGCCAAAACAAGCTCTCGTCGCCAGAATCTAAAATCGTCTCATAAATCATCAAAATTAAATCGAATGCTTTCAAAATTTATACCATTTTGTTAGGTATCGTAAAGGGATTATTGTGACATTTTATCACAATTGGCGATTTTTAACTCGTGGATTGCAAATCCACGAGTTATAGTGAGGGGTCAAAATATGCAAATGAGTCAGCTTACTACTTCGTGTATGACAACATGAAATGGCAGTATTCAATCTATCTATTGTCTGACTAGAATGGTGCCATACATAAAGTAGTAACCTATGTCACTCACTCGCAAATGTGTTAACACTATGGCACTGCGCATGCTCGATGCAATTGACCGCAAGCCGAAAGTAATGTGAGCTCTGGGTACGAGATTAAAGGAGTATGTTTTTTTATTCCGGGACTCCCGATGGACTCCCGAACTATTCACAGATCAACGATATTTGCTTTCACGATTTATGTAGAAATCGGACTAGACAAAATTTATATTTAGTTAAAAATATATACAGACGTTGTTTTAAAGAAGAAGCTTTTTAGATCATTAAATTCCTAGTATTAGTACAAGCTATTTCAGGAGTATAAAAACCATCGAAGTACCGAAGCAAGTTTAGACATGACTTAATTACGCAATAGAATTAATCGCACTGCAGTCGATAGCCAGACCTTTTTACATCGCTATCAAGCGACAAAAATCTCTTCAAGTGCAACATCAAAGTAATCCAAGCTTTTAGTGTTCGTACTCTATTATCACAAGAGTCAAAGTGGATAAGTTAAACAAACGAAAACATTTTGAAAGCAGTCGTCGGTCGCCGCCGTGAATTAGACCTCGAGTCCGCTAGCCGAAAACAGCAACAAAAAGGCGTATGGAGTTTTATTGAGTTAGTTTATTGGCTTAGTGTTTTCTAATAAAGTAATTTATTTTATCTTTATAGCGACATTTTGCTACAGAGCACAGAGAGAAGCATTTTTGCATTTGTTTTATAACCACACTCTGACAATAAATATACAAAATTCACCAGTGAAAATCATACAACTTCTGGATGGTCCAGTGGATATGCCCTTGGCTTTACAAGCGTAAGGTCCGGGTTCAAATCCCGACCCTGTGGGGAATTCTTTTTTCACTTTTTTTTTGACAGATTTTTTTTTCTTTTATAGCTAATGACTCTTTCTTCGCTAAAAAAATTATTGATTGATTGATTTGGATTTTTATCTTCAAATGAAAACTCGTTATTTTACTAAAAAAAATTGTGTTTGGGCTTCCTGTGGTCATTTCGGTCAACCACGAGTTACTTCGCCATTGGCGGTTTGATTCTATCTTGCATGACCTAGGTGAAAGATCCAGCGGTCTCGTCTTAAAATGCTTAGCTAGTTAATTACTGAAAAATACATGGAGGTTAATAAATACATAATTATTGGAAATCTGTAGCGTAACATACTCCCCTCCTTAATTTTGGGCATTTCCCGATGCACTGCTCGTCTTAGACGTGATGCAAATACTTTAAAAAAAAACTAGTGATAAAAATAAGGTTGTCTAGAATAATGTCTATTAATTTGATTAAATTTCTCTAATTGTTCAATCAAATGTCTAATCTTTCCTTCGCATCGGTGTATTCTGTTCCAAGTATAATTCAAGTCGCTTTTAAGTTGATCTGCGAAGTTCACGTCGCTGAACTCCTATTACATTCTCTTTATCATCGATGATGTTTTGAAGCTCGTCTAGTTCTCAAGCATGTTAAGGCCTGGGTCATTGGGCCGAACTAAAAAAACCTAAAATTGCAATATCTCTACCAATATTAAATGTACTTAGATATAATTTTGGACCATAGTCATGATTAGGATCCTTAACATTTTTGTTTGTGTATGGTCGGAATTCGGTGGTCACGTGACCTATAGGATGAAAAAATATTAATTTGAAAATGGGCCGGTGAAAATGCATTTAATGAAGCTGACTGTTTCAGTTTGATGTTTAACTGTTAAGGACATCTAGATAAGTTAGAAATTGCCTGGAATGGATGACTTCATTTAAACAGTGCGGAGTAACATGCAAATGTGTAAATATCTGGTTTGGTCACGTGACATCTTTTACCAAATATCTCCTTAACAATCAATGATGGACCACCATTCCAGGCAGATTTTGAAAGACAACCCCCAAACGTCATAAATTGGCATCTCTTTTATTATTTCACTTTACGTCTCTATACGGCCCGTTTTCTATGGGGCGCCATCCGTAAAAAAATTCCGAGTTCGAAATGGTTCCGAGAAGCTATGGGGCGCCATCCGTAAAAAAATTCCGAGTTCGAAATGGTTCCGAGAAGCCTTTCGAAACCATTTTGAGCTCAGAATCATTCCGACTCGGAACCATTTCGAAATCGGAACCATTCCGATTCGAAACCATTTTGAACTCGGAATCATTCCGACTCGGAACCATTTCGAACCAAAACCATTTCGAAAAGGAGCCGCAAAGCACCATGGGCTCGGAAAATTGTCGGAACAACTTCGATTCCTCTCGGAAGTAATTCGGTAAACTTCAAATACATAGATTTTCAGCTTTGTAAATTGTTAATCCCAACTATAAGCATATGTACGCTTTTCACGACTGTAAAATCATTATTGGAGATTGTTCTTTATGTTTTTTCTACGAAGTATTAGCTCTGGACAACTGCTCTGGACTTAACTCGGAACTATTTCGGAAGAGAATCGGCTCGGTGACTGATGGCTCAAAAAACCTTGCGCATGCGCAGTAAGAGCCAAAACAAAATGGCGGCCAAAGATGGCTTCGAAATTAGTGAGGTTTGCTGGCAAATAAATCCTAGAAAGAAGAGACGAAATATTTTCGTAGTCAGCCGAAGAAAATAGTATTAGGTAAAGTGTCTGAATGAAGGTGACTCGATGTAGCAAGAGATGTACATGGTGTAAAATAAATGCCGATGAATTCTGCAGCCAACTTCACGAAAAGAGAGGAACCGGCCTCCTTGATGAAGGTTTAATATTTTAGTAACTTAATAGAAATATGTCTTATATAAATTTTAATAAAAAGTAATATTAGAAGTATTTACCTGTAAGTGCCGTTACTAGATCAAATCCCCTTGACATAAGGTGCATAAACTCTGTCGCCCTTTGTAATAATAACACTTTGTCATTTTGTAATAATATTGTACTGTTGCACTTTGTAATAATTATGCCCAAAAGTAGTTTTTCATAAATTCGATGGTGAAAATTTATGCTAGTATCCTAATAGATGTGACTCGTTGAAAGTGCCACAGTAAATACTGCTCTTAACCCACACACCAAAGTGTTGATCACAATTATATTTTTACAGTTAAAATAGTCAAGTATACTAGTATTGATTATGTTATCCAACTGTTGGGATTGACAGTTTGGTGCATGGCTTCAAAGTGCAATATTTACCTTAGACTTTTTGACAAGTCACGTGACCAGTAGGATACAAAACATCAACAACAATTAGACATGGTTATTACAAAGTTCACAGAATTATTACAAAGTGTGACAGCTATGTTTATTACAAATTAAGTGCAACAAAGTATATTACAAAGTGACAGCTTTATTATTACAACCTGGAAAGTAACATCAATTACAAAGTGTGATAGGATTACAAATTGTGAAAAACGGTTACGTATTCAAAAGTGTGACAGCTATTACAAAGTGTAATGATCATTACACATTGCCAAACACAGTTGCAAAATTAGAAACAATAATTAAAATATTGGCAAATTCCTGGGTTGAAGTCACCTCAGTTGCATTTTCCAATTGCTTATAAATCAGAAATTAGACATCTTCATTCAAGAACATTAAACCACCACAGCTTTTCAATCCATGAAGAAATGATCATGAAAATTTCATATCAAGGATTAGGTCACTTTAATCATGTGGATTTGGTTCCTACCTGTAAACACCCTTTTATATTTTTCCTGTAAATAAAGTTATAAATATATGTAAATAAATGTAAAAAGGTAATTTATCTATTTATATTTATTTACATATATTTATAACTTTATTTGCAGAAAAAATATAAAAGGGTGTTCACAGAGAGGACCCAAATCCATATTCATAAATGTCACTCCAAGTACTGTGAATGACATGCTCTAGATACATGTAGAAAACAAAGTTCTACTCAAATTAGTCATAGATTTGTCCTTATCAAGCAGGTTGGTTATTTTGATGGTTTCAGTTTACCTTTCTTTTTCAAGTTACAATGTACATTTTGTTTATTTGAGGTGGCTTGGTATAGTTTTTTTATTGGCTGTGCTTCCATTTTACATTCCACAAATTGAGCAACTTACTCTTGACCAACCAAAATGGTTTTTACCCTTAGTAGTTGTTGGACTTAAATCAAAGTTTATGTTTTTGTCTATTTCACTTTGATTTGTTTTGACAGCGACGATAAACAAAGATGGCTGAAATCAACTTGTCTAAAAATATCTTTTGAACTCAAGTAGCTCTAGACAAGGGACTATTATGGACAATAAACTACACACTGACAAAGAAAGTAAGGCTAAATCCAACACTTTTTACAAAGCCATTTTCGAATAAATCGTGAATACATAAATAATGCGAATTTGAATTTGCCAATTTCCGGTCCTTTATAATTCCAAATCACTTTAATCAAAGAGTTTTAATCCTGTGTTAGCTACTTTACCTAAGTTGGTATGTACCTTGTTACATAGTATTTGGGTGCCAAGAATACTTTGAAATCAAGAGATATTTCAGAAAAACTGATTTCAGCCATATATTATGTTGCCATGGTAACAGCAATTACACTGAAACTGACAAACACAAAACCTTGACCTTAATTTATCTACTGAAAGGAAAATCATAGTGATTAAACTAGGGTAAGCTTATCACTTAATATTAAATAGCTAATCAATAATAATTTTCAATTTTTGAATTGTAATTTATTCAAAAACAGCTTGGTAAAAAATTATTTGACCTTAATTTCTTTGCCTTAGTGTGTAGTTTGAATGTCCATGTAGTCCCTTTTCGAGGGCTTCTCGAGTTTGAGATATTTAAGAAAAATTGATTTTGGCCATCTTTGTTTACCATCGCTGTGGCACCACTAATAGAAATGAAATAGACAAAAATCAAAACTTTGATTTGAGTTCAAAAATTTATGTTAAAACCATTTGGTCAAGATTAAGTTGCTCAATTTGTGAAGTGAAAAATGGAGGCATTGTCAGTAAAAAACTATTTCGAGCCACCTTAATGCTGTCATATCAGCTGCCCTAAGAGAAGAGACGCCACAGCAATATGTTGCATCAAAGTTAATAACGGCTTCACACGTAGAGTCTATTACAACGCAAAGTACAACGATGACTACAACCTCAGAGGACGTGATAAAACAACAACAGTCAATTAAGGCAGAGAACTCCAAGTCGAAATTGGAACAGATTGACGCAAATTTACCACCTGACCTACTTCGTCAAGTCACTCAAGCAAGAGACAAAGGGGCAAGCTCGTGGTTAAATGCAATACCAGTAGAAGAGCAGGGACTGGTTTTGAACAAACAAGAATTCAGGGACTCTCTGCGACTGCGTTATAACCTTCCCTTGCAAGATCTACCTGATGTCTGCACTTGTGGGGCTACTTTTAACGTCAATCATGCCCTGTCCTGTAAAAAGGGGGGGTTTGTAGCCCAGAGACATGATAATGTACGAGATCTCTTGACTACATTATTAAGCAAGGTGTGCCATAATGTTCAAGCAGAGCCACAGCTGATTCGACTAAATGATGAGCAATTTAATCTTAAATCCACCAGCACCAGTCAAGATGCACGCTTAGATATAAAAGCGGGAGGGTTCTGGCAACGTGGAGTAACAGCATTCTTTGATGTACGTGTCGCATGTTAACTCCAAGAGCAACCAGAACAAGACTACCTCAACTATCTTCAAAGAACAGGAGAAGGAAAAGAAAAGAAAATACCAACAAAGAATCCTTGATGTCGAGATGGGAACCTTCACCCCACTAATTTTTGGTACCAATGGAGGCATGGGGACAGAATGCCAGATGTTCTTAAAGAACCTTGGAGATAAGTTGGCCAAGAAAACAAGAGACACGTATGCTAATGTAATTACGTGGATAAGGACTCGCCTATCTTTTGAGATAATTAAATCAGTACATATGTGTATTAGAGGTTCTCGAACCCCTTTTCATAAGAATAATGAAGTTTCAGATGATTTCAATTTAAGTGTAAATGCAGCAGAAATTGTTCATTAATTCTCAAGTGTCCGAATATTTTTAGTTTTTAGATAGTTTTAGGGTTTTTTTATTAAGTAATTTCTCTCAGTATCTTAGGAATTTTTCAAGGGTTTTTTTTAATGAACTTAGTTTTCTTAGTAATAGTTTAATTTAAACTTTCTTATAATAATTGTTGTAGTAGTTATGGAGTTTTTGTAAATAGAATTTCTAGTTTTTCAATAAAGGTATGATTTTCCCATTTATTTTCTTCTTCTTCTTCTTCTTCTTCTTCTTCTTCTTCTTCTTCTTCTTCTTCTTCTTCTTCTTCTTCTTCTTCTTCTTCTTCTTCTTCTTCTTCTTCTTCTTCTTCTTCTTCTTGACACCTTTATTGAGTAACAACATGATTGTAAGTTTACAACTTTGCGGGTGTAACCTTGGCTAAGCTGTAATTATCTAATATGTCCCAGTCCTTATTCCTTATTTCTCAAAACCCGCTACATATTCTTATTCATAAACGTAGTACGTATAGAAATGCTTGACAATTTCTGAATTTTGTGACATTATCCACTTCTGACTCTTTAGGATACACAGGACACAATCGAGTACTTCACTTTGAACCCTAGTGGCGCGCTTACTTTACGTTAACCCCTAATAAAATATACATTTTCTAAAAGCCTAAAGACCAAAGTTTACATATTTTATATCTTTTTCCCATAAAACTGATCCATTTGGTAATTATCAAGTGCCGAAAAAAAGTGCAGTCTCGGAATTTGAGGTTTATTCTCCTTCCGTTTTGTATGGATGGATCAAATTTTTATTCCAGCTTGTTTTGCCAACATTGATCTCGCAAAGTGTGTCTGTTTTTTTTTTTAATTAACGCTTCATTCTTTTCTAATTGAATTTTGAAGTTCGACATACGTGTTTTTAGGGGTTCTCTTCACAAAATGCCTCATATCTAAATAAAGAATAGAAAAAAAAAGGAAACGCAGACACACTTTGGAAGATGAATATCATTTGAATCAACTTGCCAAATGTCGTTGAAATTGATTGAATACCGAGGGAGAATAAACCTTTTAAAGTTGCACTTTTCTCGAAAAACTCTTCCCGAGAAAAGCGTGATTTTAACTTTCAAAGGATTAAGGTTTATTCACACAGGGGCGATTATTTTTTGAAATAACTCGCTTTGTAAAAAACTTTTTAATTTGCTTTTCATATAAAATGAAATATTATACCCTAATTAACCTTACAGCATGTTTTCTAAAAATTAGCAATTTAAAGCGATTTTGTGTCCCGTGTATCCTTAAGCAATAAATGATTTGCTTCTTCTTGATTTGCTGTGATGTTTTTAATTATCTCCATTTTTAACTCGTGGATACGCGAGCGTAGAACGAGTTATTGGAGGACTCATGAATATGCAAATGTGTCACTCACTCGCAAATGTGTTCACTTTGGCTACTGCGCATGCTCGACGTGATTGACCGCCGAAAGTAATGTGACCTCTGGGTACCAGTGCAGATTAAAGGAAATATGGGACTCCTGTGTTTTATTCAAATATGCATCGATAGATCGATGACATTTACTCGAATTCTTTAGCCGATTGTACGGCGAAACTTGCTTAAGAATTGAACGATCTAAAAGGCGTCTACTGTAAACAAGGTTTGTATTTAATCATTAACCGGTGGAGTGTTGAAATTCTACTCGTGACTCTTCCATGAGTTCAAATCGTGGAGGCTTCAAGATGGTCCGAGATGACGGACATGACAACTTCGTGCTCACACTTCGCTAAGATTTCTTATTGCTTGACATATTTTGTATTGTACCACTCTGCTTGGAATAATTTCCATCGCATCTCATCGCATCTAGAGTGAAATCCTTTCTGGGTGGACTTTTTTACGTTGCTCTCCTGGTAAGTAACTATGCTGTCGTCAAGCAACAAAATTGTCGCTGCAAGCCAGTCCAACATCAAGGTCATCCAAGTTTTTGGTGTTTGTACTTTATCAGCACGCGAGTAAATGTTAAGATAAAGAGCAAACGAAAACATTTTGAGTACGAATTGCCGCCTGAAACATAGCCTGAAACTGGCCGTGAGTAGAGCCGCTAGTTCGTGTTTGTACTCTATCCGAGCACAAGAGAGAATGTTGAAATAAGCAGGAAACGAAACGGCACTGATCTGACTCGACTTTCAGTCTTTATATTATTATTAATATTTGATCAAAATGCAAACATGTTTCATTTTATTCACCGTGACCTTTGACGAGTCAGATAGTTGTAGCTATTAGCCGAAAACTTGTGTAACTTGGCCAAAATAACTCAGTGGATCTAATTGACAATTTTTGTAAAATCTATAGTGTAATTGAATGACTGTGGACTTTGAGGCGCAAATTGTAACAATACCTCAGATACTGATAAAATGAGAGATTTATATACATTGTATGTAATGAATTGTATTTATCATTCGTTTGATCTATAAAAGTGTCGTACGGTAGACAATGCGGCACTTTTGACCGTAATGCAACGTACAACAAGAGCCAAAATGGCTTCTCGCTCTGGCCGCTTTTTGGGATAAAATGTTTGAATTTTTCTGTGAAGTTTTTATTTCTCTCACCGGCGTTTGAGCCTTTGGGTTTCGAGAAGTGAAACTACTTAGCTCAGTTGTGTGACATGAACCTGGAAGTGACGTCCATACTTAAGTTGATTATTATTATTTTTTTCTTTCTGTTTTTAAAGGAGATTCTATTTGATATACTTATGCTAAGGTATTTTGTTGACTTGAGGCACAAGGATATATTTGCAGTTGCGTGACACTGATAGACAAATCAAAGGTCAAATTAAATATTCTCATTGTCAATGTCGTCGGTCACAGTGAAGTTTACTATTTTTGGTATCGATGAAAACAATTTTGAGAGGTAACCGAGAACAAGAAAACATCATTATAAACAAATGCGTTAGTAAAATGCAATGGGCAAAACGCTTTTTAGTTCTGAATGATGGCCGTTCTCGGCGATCGCCTGTTTACTACTGATTCCCGGTACTGATTACTAATTTCTAAATTTCATCTAAAAAGCTTGCCTATAAAGCTAGTTAAGCTAGTTACTGCACAGAGAGTGGGCGACAAATCTCAGAAGCAAATAGACAAATTGTTCGACGTGAATCACACAAAAAGTATGGCGTCACGAAAAAATGTCACATAAACAAATTAAAAAGTCCTAAGACAGCTTTTGCAGACAACAGTTGAGCATAATATGCAGAAAATAACTTGCCTTTCTAAGCTACTTTATTCATTCAACATCTTCAGAGCTGATGAACGGGTACAACGGCCTAGCATTGTCATCACGCACTGTATTTCTGGCGTTTAACTGCGGGAAAGGAGCTAAGAACACATCGAACATGTGCCTGTTTTCCGAATTATGCCCGATGGCATATGGAAAAACGAGATCGGTAGTGATCGCGGCAGTTCGGAGACATTTCGATTTTCCGGACAATAGGCGTAGATGTGCCGATACTACTTCGTACGTCTTCGGATGTCTTCGTCTTGTCACGTTTTTTCACGAGGGTGCGTAGTAAAGGGAAAATCATTTTCTGACCCTCCGAACGATCGGTTTGCAATCCTCAGCTCTGGGCCCTTCGGGCCAGAGCAATGAGTCTGATGCAACATCACGCAATACAGGAAACTAATTTCACTCCAAAAAGCGTCTAGTATTTATCAGTTTATCATACGTCTTCAGCAATGATTTCATGTTTTGGCTGTCATGCACGCTACAGTGAGTCTGATGTAACGCTCCATATCAAAGCAAATCCTGAGTTATGAAATTGCTACTAAAGGCTAAGGATTACACAAAATGCACTTCATGAAAGTAAAAATATACTAAATGGGTAAAAACATTCAGCTCTCAATGCTTCATTGACTTCTGCTCTGCAAATATAGTTCCATCCACGAGTTATATCCGCCATTGGCGGTTTGATTAGGTTATGGTGGTAGTTACTTAGGAAATCGAACACTATGTTCACTTGAATAACTTGATGGTTGGGATACAGCTGTTTGATTCCATTTCGCAGTTCACGGTATTTTTCTTTTTTGTGGGCACTTCTTTCCTTTATCTTGCCAACGGTGCAGACTGTTCCTTCTAATAGCAACCATACTTTCTTTTCCTTATCGTAGATGGCCATGTCTATTTTGTTAGCGTGGTTTTGGGGAGCTTTCGGTAAATGGAATTCTTCTTCTTCTTCTTCTTCTTCTTCTTTATTGTCTTAGCTGTAAGGCCCTTGCGCTGCTCGATCATGTCATGACCTGCAGCAAAATATTTTCCTTTTTTCCATTCATTCAATAAGAACATTGTTACGCTACAGATTTCCAATAATTATGTATTTATTAACCTCAATGTATTTTTGAGTAATTTACTAGTAGACAAGGCGCAAAACTGGAGAAGTCGATCGCAAAAAGTGCAGAAGTCATTTTGGGGTAGAGGCTGGTAACATAACTATTCTAAACTAATTTTTCATGCTGAATGCGAATATGACTGTTACCAAGACGTATTCTACAATCTTCTCGTGTAAATGACGTATTTTGTGAATTGCTACAGTCATTTCATACTAATGGCTTTTTCATGTAATTCCAAAAGTTCCCAAACTTAAAAACAATTACCATGGCTGGAAAGAGCATATCAAAATCACTAAAACTGTGGAGTTTGAAGGATATCAGTTGAAAAGTCAAGGAGATACGGATTTTCAAAAATCGAAATTTGTTTGTATCTCTTGCATAACTGTAAGTGTTTTCACACAAAATTTCGTTTTTTGAAAATTCGTATCTCCTTGAGTTTTCAACTGATATCCTTCAAACTCCACAGTTTTACTGATTTTGATATGCTCTTTCCAGCTATGGTAATTGTTTTTAAGTTTGGGAACTTTTAGAATGACATGAAAAAGCCGTTAGTATGAAATGACTGTAACGATTCACAAATACGTCATTTACACGTATAAGATTGCAGAATACGTCTTGGTAACAGTCATATTCGGATTCAGCATGAAAAATCGGTTTAGAATAGTTATGTTACCAGCCTCTACCCCAAAATGCCTCCAGGTATCTGATTTTTCGAAAATGCGCCTTGTCTATAGTTAAGCATTTTTAAAAGTGTTGTAGCCTTGACCGTTTTGATTGTAGGATTTGTGTATTGTTTCGACTTGTGTGACATGCTCTTTCACTATAACCCAAACAGACCAACGTAGGGTTTCACTTTAAATCCAAACGTGATATATATATAATTGTTTAACCCATGTCTGCACTGGTAGACTTTGGGCGATCATTGACATGATCTTATCTATATGGTCCCATTTAGTGCTAATTTGTAGAATTTGTCGGCCGTGATTTTCTGTTCTTTCAATACTTTCTGTTCAAGAGTTTCATAGGGTCTTCCTATTTTTTGATTTTTGTTATCATTGAAGAGCAATTGTTTAGATGTATTCAGGTTCGATCGTCTAGCAACATGGGCCAAGTATTTTGCTTGTAGCTTTGCAGTATAGTCTGTTATTGAAGTGGTCTTACAGATATGCAGGAGGTCACTATTTGTATAACAATATCGAAATTCAGTATCTTGGTCGTCGTCATCAGCCTTTTTTTTGGTGTTTTGTATCTTTTCCGTCTTTTCTGATAAATCCATTCTTGATCATCCTTCGTAGCATTCCATAATAACAGCTATTGACTTTGTCTGCTTGAGTGATGTTTAGATTCCATGTTTGTGCAGAATATGTGAGACGGCTTCTTACAAATGCATTCAAAAATAGCATATGATGTAAACAGGAAATTAGCTTTAGTTTAGTTGTTATTGAAGGACTGTCGATATTTGTTACACTCGCACACTCTTTAGGCTTTGTACAAACTAGTGAGGCAAGTTTGGGGTACGACTCAGTGTCGATTGGAAAGTACAGCCCTAAGTAAGGAAAGTGGTCGAGTAAGGAACTCCTTCTGACAGCCACTCCGACTAAGGAAAGTCTTTCTAGTTGGCCTTGCTCTATCCCGTCTTGTAGTACCAACCTTTGCTTAGCTTGTAAATAGCTCTTGTTCAAAGTCTAATAAACGAGTTAGCAGAGCAGGCGATTCCTTACGATGTCCCTCTCATAACAACATATTACGGTTACTTACTTAGAATAATAAATCCCGTGACCACAAATACTAAATTTGTAAGGACTCACAAAATAGTTCTTATAATAACACTCCTTGTAAGGTCGACAACATTAACATCTAGCTATCATGATTAGTTTTTAGCAACGTTATTTTGCCCAGTGACATCGAAAAAGAGGTCATATCATCTAGAATAACAACAGCACTTTGATTAAAATGCTTGTGGTCGTAGTTTCATTTCAGATGCTTTCATTGATATATAGTTATTTCGATAATGATACCAAGTGGTTCCTTTAGTATCATCCTTCTTTCCTAAATATTTACCATTCAGATTAGAGGAATAACACGAGTTGTACCACCAGGCACCAGTATAAGAAACAGCACAATTCCTACTGTATTTGTCATTATCCCTGTCCTTTGTAGAAAAGGCCATGTTGTTATGTTGTACCAACGAGTCCCCAGCAGTACCTGAATACGAGCCTACATTCAGTTTGTACTTGTCTGATTCATCACCAACACTAAAACTACCGTATTTGGCATAAATTCTTGTTCCATCCCAGACTTCTAGATCCACACGCAGAGTTGAAGTTCTTGCCGTGAGTCGATGAATGTAGTCGTTCCCTAACCAGAACTCGCCATACAGGTCACCAAATCCAGTTTTGTATTGTTGCCAGTTGAGATAAAAGTCGACTGATCCATCTTTTCTCCTTTGAAACACTGTCCACCCCCCACCGTCAGTTGTCATGTCACAATAGACTTGAAAAGCAGTCTGTTCATCAGGTTTTACTGTGTAGACACCGTTACGTCTTTCTCCTGATTTGAAGTACTCTGAGCAATCTTTTGGAGGACTACGTACTTCCAGTGTAGTTTTAGCGTCAGTATCAAAGACTCCAGCACTTGTAGCAGTGCACACAAATAAACCTGAGTCTAACATTTTTGAGTTTCTTATAATCAAAGAACCATCATTTACTTCATATCTACCAGCAGGAAGCACACCATTTTCTTTTCTCCAGCTGATGACTGGCTGAGGGTCACCATTAGCAGTACAGTTAAGAACTACAGTTGAACCAGGTCTGGCTGTGTGTCTTGATGGAGGCTTAATAACAAACACTGGCAACTGAATGATGTTTACCATGATTCCTAACACATCAGAACCAAGACGGTTTTCAGCTTTGCAAACATACATTCCAGCGTCGTTTTTCTTGGATTGCAAAACGGTTAGTTGCCCATCCTTAATAAAAGTGCGATCAAATGGCAGACTGCTCAATAGCCTTAGACCATGTGATGTTTGGTTTGGGATGTCCCTTTGTGTGACACTTAGGAAGAGTAATGTTATCTCCTATCTTTTTGTAGATGGGATCTGCTTTGAAGGTCAGTCGTGGACGGAAGTTCACTTCAAGGATAGCGGTAGTTTGTGCTTTGCCAAGAATATTAGAAGCCTTACATTGATAGATTCCTGAGTCTTCCGGCGTGACGTGTTTTATTTTAAGTCTACCACTGCCGTCAGTTTTTGATCTGTTAATAGCAATTAAACCATTACTTTTACTCCACACAACGGCAGGTTTTGGATAACCACTTGCAGAACACCGTAAGATAGCAGACTGACCTTCATTGACAATCAAACGAGGAGGTGAAATCAGTACTGATGGAGATGTTAACGAAGGACCAGGATCTCCTTTGAGTCCCGGCATAGCTCGAGGACCAGGGACTCCATTCTTTCCAGGATCATCTTTAAATCCACGAGGTCCACGTTTTCCTCTTCGTCCCTTTTGTCCTCGATTCCCTTTCTGTCCTTTATCCCCTTTTTCTCCTTGTTTGCCTGGAGGACCTGTTGGACCTGGGATTGCGATCCAATATTTTGCTGCTTTTAAAGTCGATACAGCCTTTCCTAGTTCTTGCTGTATTATTTGTCGAAGTGTATTCTTTTGTTTCGCTTTTGTTTGATTCATCCTCATCAAAGTCTGTCGAATCTTTCTCTTCAAAATGCGCTGAGAGGTTTCCTTGGAATTTCGTTCATAGATGTCTTTTGAAGAACGATGTTCGTCTGGTGAGTAGATCGCATTCCTGCTCTTGATATTCAGTTTCGAGTTCAATTTGTCCTCCAACTGGTTCATTCTTGTAGTTTGTTCTTTCAACATCAGTTCGATGCGTACAAACTCACCACAAAACAAAAACGCAGCCATTATTGAAACAATGATGGCGATCTTAGAAATCCAACTTGAATGAGCAGTTTTATCTGTCATTTTAAAGCAGCGAAGAGAATCAGAAACAGATGTCAGTAAGATATGCAAAAACTGCGTCATTCATGGTTCAGGTCCAGACATGTAGTGTGCCATTGATATTCTATTCTTATAGCGGAAATGCGAATTGACTTTGGGATATAAGGAATTCCCTTTATGGGAAATATATGACTGACAATGTTTTCAGCTCATCTCGAGTTCGAATACATGAAAATTAAATTATACGAATTTGCACTTCTTTCTTATTTATTGAAATACCGTATTATTACCTATAATCCCTTCTATGTTGGGCCTCCTGTGTTGCTGGTAAGACAGAGACGAGGCGCCCTAGATGCTTGAGAAGGGTTGATCGGTAAATTTGATTGGATTTAAAATGGAACCTGATAGCAGTAAGAACCCCGAATCATTCGTCCTTTTACATGTTATGAAATATTATGGGTACATCTCTCCTAGCGTAGGTTGAAGTGGAGTTTTGGACTTACAATAATCTTGAAGATTTTGTTCAAATGTTTATTACCACAGCAGACTAGCATTTTTGAGTACAAAAAATGCTCAGTTAATGAATTAAAGGCTTAGAATTAAAAGCTAAAAGACTTGGTCGTTTAGTTCAGTTGACAGTACTATTAAAATATTTATCGCTTGTAAATGCGGTTTTACACAACAGTCCCAGCTGTGAGTTATCAGTTGTCTTGAAATATAAGCAACATTTAAAACTCTACGTCAGTGAAGTGCGGATATATGGTGTTGACCAATTTAAAACGTCCGGTTTTATGTGCATTTATTGATTCAATGTCTTCTTTTCCTTATTATTACATAGAAATCGTTGGAACTCCTACCTTTTTCACTTGTAATTCCAAAAAAACGAACTTCCAAACTTCACACATATAGAAATCAATTTTTCTATACACGTCATTGACATCATCACAAGACATGTTATATTGTCTTAGCTGTAAGGTTCTTGAGCCGCTCGTTCATGTCATGACCTTCAGCAAAATATTTTCCTTTTGGCCCTTCCATTCAGTCAGTAAGAACATATTACGGTTACTTTACTTAGAATGATAAATCCCGTGATAACTAATACTAAATTTGTAAGGAGTATAGTTCTTATTATAATATTCTTTGTAAGGTCGACAACATTAACAGCTAGCTATCAATGATTAGTTTTTAGCAACGTTATTTTACCCAGTGACATGAGATCAGAGATCATCTAGAATAACAACAACACTTTGATTAAAATGCTTGCGGACGTAGTTTCATTTCAGATAGTTTCATTGATATATAGTTATTTCGATAAGAATACCAAGTAGTTCCTTTAGAATCATCCTTGTTTCCTAAATATTTGCCATTCAGATTAGAGGAATGACAGTCTTTACACCACCAGGCACCAGTATAAGAAACAGCACAATTTCCGCTGTTTTTGTTATTATCCTTGTCGTTTGTAGTAAAAGCCATGTTGTTATGATATACCAGTGAGTCTCCAGCAGTACCTGAATACGAGCCTACACTAAGTCTGTACTTGTCTGATTCATTAAAGAAATGGTTCACGCTTAGCGTGCGTCCATCGTGAAATGGATGCACGCGGGAGGTTGCTAAGCACGAAAGAAGCGTAAGTGCATCCCAAGTGCATCCATTTCACGATGGACGCACGCTAAGCGTGAACCATTTCTTTTATAACATAGCCACAATATTAAAACGCGAATTTGTTGATCAAATACAAAATTCTCGCCACACTCAACGATTGAAAAAGCGCGCGAAAACAAAGTGCCGGCTTTGTAAATTGTGGCGGCGACAACAACTGCCTTGAGTTCGCCGTTCACTAGCGAGTTTATACTCTAAAATATACCAGAAAATATCATTTAAACCTCATGGTATTAGTATTACAAAGGTTTGTAATTGGACTCGATCACTCAAGACTTCACAATATCGACGAAAAAGACGTAATTACGTCGAATCAGTAGTTGGAAACTGAATACTCGGATCAGTGTTATGAGCCGTGTTGTCATTTGTTCAAAACTAGAAGCTGGTCCTGAACTACTAGAAAAACTATTTCGTTAACCAGAGGTTAGAAGAATGGAAAGACAACATCTAGAGAAAAACTACACAGGCTTTTGGAGATTTTTTGTCGTCAACTTTCGATGGTTTGTTGTGCTTCCTGTCACTAATAGTTTCTGAAATTCCACGAGTGGAAGAAAACCGAGTAGAGTGACAAGTATTTCGTCGAATCTTACAAATATTGGATCGACATCATAAGCTTGTGGAAGAATTTTGTTCAGTGGTCAAATATTCAAGCATTCTTGAGTGGAATGGAGGAATCCTTTGAAGGTAGATTTACTGTAATTTTCTATATTTTTGATGTAGCTTCTCATTCAAATTTTGATCTTGCGAGATTTTGTTATGCTTTTCTAGATTTACCCTCTCCTTCAGCATACCAAACTATTTAGTGTGTTTGTTTGTTTGTTTTTATCTATTTATATTTCTCTAGAAGTACATAAAATTTATTCTGGCTGCTTTTAGACGTTTACAACGACCAAACACTAGCTTTTTTGTATTCGTTCCAAGGTGTTTTTCGAAAGCTTATTCAAAATTTCTGACTCTATCGAAAATAGCTTGATGTACAAAAGACTTTTAATTCTAGCTGCTCCGCGAAAAATTACCTGAGGTTAAAACAACTTACTGTCATGGCATTGGTTACTTGAATGTAGGTTTTTCAAGGTTTGTTTTTGAGTTTTTGTTAGCTTTTGCCGTCTAAAGCAATGAAAAAAACTAAAACATTTTTTCGAGAAAAGAGAAAATCTGACGTGAGCGTGCGCCCATCGTGAAATGGTTCACGGTAAATTAGCCAATCAGAGCGCGCGCTTTATTGTAGCTATGTTATAACACCAATTGGCTGGTTGGCTGGTTGGTTGGTTGGCTGGTTGGTGGGTTGGTTGGTTGGTTGGTTGGTTGGTTGGTTGGTTGGTTGGTTGGTTGGTTGGTTGGTTGGTTGGTTGGTTGGTTGGTTGGTTGGCTGGCTGGTTGGCTGGTTGGTTGGTTGGTTTGATGATTGGTGGTTGGCTGGTTGGTTGGTTGGTGATTTATTTTATTTGTTGGTAGGCTTTATCGATTAGTTGGTTGTATGGTTTGTTACCGGTTTGGATTAATTTTGACGTCGGCTGTTTTTTTGCTCAGTTGGTTAGTTAGTTCTCTTAAATTCAATTTACCCTACAGGTTTTCAATCCCAAAGTGAGAGGGCATCTGATTCTGTTATTTGTGCTCATCCTGGTAAGCCGTTTTCAAGAAGCACGATCACTGAATGTTCAAGAATGCACATATAAAGGCAACACCTACGCGTTAGACACTCTGATTGAAAAAACACCCTGCACAATTATATTGTACGATGCGACATCTCTGGGTTTGTGTTACTGGAAAACAAGTGTTTCTTGGGCCAAACCAATATCAAGGTGTAATAAATAAATAAATTCACTCAGCCCTTAAAATGATATGCAATCACTGAGTGTAATTAAGAACAGTTAATATAATGATTAATAAAATGGAATTTAGGCGAATTTATGAGATTTATATAGGCTTTGATGATTTTAAAATATTAAAAAAGGACGTTTTTATTAATAAAAGGTCTGACGAGCAGGCGTGGAGTTCTGAAAGTTCTGTTGCTAATATATCAGTCCAGGATGAACTCTTTTTAAAGCTATTCGTTTTAATCGTACGTTAAGAATATTGGTTTCAGAAACCTGCCCCGTGATATGCTAATTATTTTGAAAAACAAGGCGTCAACTTTTGACTTGCAAAACATGCTTGATCAACCAATAAACTGAAAAATTCATGGTTCCACAACTCTTTACTTACTGTTGCTATGTCCGACAAGTCAAAACATTTTATAAGAAATCAGAAAAGCTAGAATAAGTATGATTGCAAAATATTGTATGTAGAAATTTTATTAGATAGATACTCTAATCTTTTATCAAAATGAAATTTGTTAAAACATTAAAATCTGTCTACAAACAACATTCTAAAGATCTTGTTTGTTGGACATAAATTATTCCATTAATTGGGGAATCTGGCCATGGACTGATTGGATGTCTGTTTGTTCGCTATTGTTGGAATGGAGCTATGAATTCACTGAAAGCTACAATGGCAGTGACATAAACGTACAGAGTTAAAATTAAAAATATATACTGAAGTTAAAAGCTGGATTACTCATTTTGATTAATACTAAGTAGGCAGCTAATTCCGAAAAGCCAATGTAGTTTTTCTCTAGATGTTTTCTTTTCGTCCTTTTAGTCTCAAATAAATTATTTTCTGGTAGCTCAGGGACCACCTTCTAGTTTTCAGCAAATGACAATATGGTTTACAACACCAGAGTATTCAGTTTACAAACTACTGACATGATTTCGATGTAATTACGTCTTTTTCGTCGATATTTCTAAGCTTTGAGTGATCGAATCCAAGTACAAAGAATGTACAAACCTTTGTAATACTACTGTCATGAATGCATTTTTTCTGGTATGGTTTAGAGTTGAAACCCGTAAAGGAAAGAACTCAAGGCAGTTGTTGTCACTGCCAGCATACACAAACTTGGCAAGTTGTTTTCGCGCGCTTTGTCAATCGTGCAACGTGATGAGATTTTTGTGTTTGATCAACTAATAGAAGCAATGCTTTGGTATTTTCGCGAGTTAATATTATGGCTATATGTTATAAAAGAAGTGGTTCGCGGTTAGAGTGCGTCCATGGTGAATTGGATGCACTTGAGAGGTTGCTTAAACACTCAGAAGCTAGGATGATCTTAAGCTTCTTTAGTGCCTAGCAACCCCATCTCCTGCGTCACCATGAAAGCACGCTGAGTATGAACGGATTTCTTTATTTTTTCTCGTGTATTTTTTTCAGTAAGCTTTAGGCTCCATTTAGATTTCTATTATTATATAATATCATATAAAGCTGTTTATAAAACTGGCGGTGAGGTAATCGGTTACTGAACAAAAAAGAACGCTCGCATTTATAGACTCGGTAATATCTACAGGAATTCGGAGTAATAAGCACTTTAAATTTGCATTTCTTAGAATTTGTACGCATTCTGAAGTTTGTATCTCAAGTAGTCGCCAGCCTTGACAGGGGGGTACTTGTCTGAGCCATCTAGACACGTGATCATGGTGTCAGAATCAGGATTGATAAAAAACACAATGGAGCGTCGTGGTTTCCCCTTTTTTGACTCATCGTCTGGTAAAGTAACACGATGAAGCTGTAGTATCATTAAAAAAGAATTCATGAGAATAAATGAGAATTCTGATTTGTGAGCTAAAATAAAATTCTACAATGTGCTTGACTAGATATGCATGTACTGCGATGTTACCTTGTGATAACTTGTTATGTCAGCTGTATATCTATTAAAGGGTTATTAACCGAGCGCGAGGTCTGTATGGGAAAATGTCAGACCGAGGTCTTGACAGTACGGACCGAGCGCAGCGAGATCTGTAGAAAAAGACCGAGGTCTGATATTTACCCATACAGACCGAGCAAACGAAGTTAATAACTTATATATTATATGGCTTTGAGAAGTCCCACTAAAACAATTGCCAAACGCAAACTTTTCTTTTCATCCGGGACAGCGGTCCTGATATGGCAAAATACAGACCATACGTTAGCCAATCAGAATTCAGGCAATTATCTAGCCATATAATAAAAGTAGCTTATATATATTGTTGGTTGGTAATTGTCAGTAAGGTCGCGCGTGGTATCAATTTCGCGCCAAACTTCATCACATACGATGCAGAATCTATTATAAAGAACACGATTTCTGGCGCTGCGGACATAACGAGAGAAAAATCCGGATGCACCGCAAACTAGTTATTCTTTAGTGCTTACAGTAGACTTGAGTCTGTCTGATGTCCATTGTTGCATCAAATCTCCAATATTTACCACTATTGTTCCCTTGATGGGCGTGGCTGGTTCAAACTGATTATTCTCTTGATTATAAACCTGGATAATAAAATATTTAACAAAAAAAATTCAATTCTCGGTGCGTCTGCACTCTAATAGATGCAAAGATGACGTAAAAATGTGATGAGAACAAAAAAGTACGCCACGAGACGAAATCGAGTCAAATATGTTGCTCTCTTCAGACTCGCTTCGTGCTTGTATTTTTACATACAGCATATTTGTTTGCCCCATGAGTGGACTGGTAACCACACGGCCAATCCCATAATCCTGCACGACCCGAGTATTAGCAAAGTCATGTATTGGAAAAACTTAAACCTGGTTTAGTTAATTAAACTAGTTTAGTTGGTGTGAATGGGCAATACAGGTGTTTATTGTCTAGAGGTTTTATGACAGCAAAATGTATGGGGACTTGTTAAGACTAAGGGAACTGTACGTAGTAGTACCAGGAGAACATAAACAGGTGACTGAAACACTAATGTTATCTCCTTTTACCAAGCTCGTTTGGGACACTTGCAAACGCTCAAAGTTATAATTTTGGTATTCGCTACAAGCTTTGTGTTGTTTTTGTTTATAACAGCTTATTGGGTAACAATAAAAAACATATAGAATAGAATAATAACATAACGAAAGATAATTACGTATAAGTCAATACACCTTTTTCAAGTTTGTTCATACCGCTGTAAAATTAGACAACAGACGCACTGGGGCAGGGTTACACTCGAGTCAAGGTAAATTATTCGGAAATACCAGTAGTGAGAAAAGCAAAGCATTTTGACATAGAACAACACAGAAATTAGTTTTAATCCTACGGGTCTTTATTGAAAAGGAGACTAACCCTGCATAAATGAGCCTTTTGTCAAGGGGCCCAGCGGACTCTATCAAATGGAAACTGGACTATTGTTAAACCCAAAGAGGGAGGTACGAACGGGACTGTAGTCCCATGCGAAGGTACTAACCTATTATCCTACTTCTTCTACCCGCCACAAGTCCTTCAAAATAACTTGCAGCAGCGTGTTCTACAATTACCCAGACATGAGCGGCAGCATATCATTTCGCTGTTAATTTTTTAAGGGCGTGCGCGGATTATTATGCAGGTTATGATGCTCTCCTTTGGCCCGTTTACCGAAAGACCCAATAACTCTACGTGACTTTCAGATTAACCCGATAAAATTTTCAGGTGTTTCGCAAAGCGCGCGCTATTTTCAATAGCCATAATGTTACGAACAAGTTTATTGATGCTTGCGCACTCCCGTAATGTTTACCGCAACTTATCGGACCCTTAAAGTTAACATTTCGTTCAGAAATTGGTCCCAAGTATTACTAAAACTAGGTAAATATATATACTTATTATTTAGGAAAATACCTAGAATAATTTACCTCCAGTCCACCCACATCATCTTGTATTACAAATGTGATGCTTCCAAAATCAGTGTGTTCTCCACAACGTATTTGACCAGGTTTGACATCCATACCAGCTACTTTTGGATAGTGCATGAACGTAAGTTGTGTACACCCTTTACCATGAACCTGTAAGAACACATCCGGGTCCTAAGAAATAAAAAATGGCTATGTTTTGAATGATCTTTGCTTGAACGCTAGTTCTTCTATAACAATAACAACCTTAAGCACCCAAAAACAACGATCAGACGTCATGCGTACGTTCTATTTCATGCTCGCACCGTTATCGTCGAAATAACTAGAACGCGAGAAAGCCTCATCTGACGTTCTAGTGAAAACGGGAACCTCAACGATGAAGGCGCGCGCATGAAAAGGAACCTACGTGTGACGTCCGTATTGTCGTTGTTTTTGTTGCTTAATGTTTCGAATACAGTAGATTTCGTATGACTGTGAAAACGGCACCGCACCTACACGGCACGTTTACGACAGCCTAGGAATTTCGAATGTTTTTTCTCTAAATGTTTTTATAGACATCACGGCACTGACACGGTCACGGCACGGCGCGGTACGTCTCACACTCTAACGAAGTCTACACTATGGTCCGCTGTAGGAACGTCGACGTACTGGTGACGTATCAGATTGGTTTGCCATGACTACTTGTTATATTTACAATATTACATTTCGTTATGAAAAACGAAATCGTTAAGGGTCTGATATTTGGCCAAATAGTCCACGAGAGCAGTTCCCAACAGTAGTGTTGCAGAACATGACTGCATGCATTACTGTTATCCAGCGAATTGTCCAATAGGACGTTTCTCGAAAAAGTTTCGGTAGTTTCTGATGCTAAGCTACGGTCGATCTGTAACTTCATTTTATGACGCAAGTTGTAACATATTATGTAAGGCTATAATTAACCCCCTCCACCCACCCCCCCCCCCCACCCCCCCCCCCCCCCCCCACCCCCTCCACACACACACACATCGAAATAGGCCACGTTCGAGATATCAAGATTCCTAGCATGATAGCGAGGCTCACAGGAGTAAACTGCCGAAATAACCACCTAGCAGAAAGAGAATAAGTGTATACGATATTGGAAAATTATGTAGAAATTAGTAAAAATTTGATTTCTGACCTGAAATTGCAAATAATGTGTCATTGGATCGAAAGGTCATTAATTAATAATTAGAGTAAAAAGCGACACATTATTCGTGATTTTAGGTCAGAAAACTAGTTTCTACTAATTTCTAAATAATTTCCAATATCGTATACACTTATTCTCTTTCTGCTAGGTGGTTATTTCGGCAGTTTACTCCTGTGAGCCTCGCTATTATGCTAGGAATCTTGATATCTCGAACGTGGCCTACTGCTGTTACCAAGTTCAGTCCAATAGCCACCGCTGACAATACTCTAAAGCCAAGATCTTGAAGCCTTCCATAGAACGACTGAACACTTGACTTAAAGTTTGGAACCACAGCATCATCAGGCCATGTCTGTAATGAAATAAAGCTTCATAAGGCTATCCGTTCGATAAATCCTTGGCCAGTGAAATTTGTATAGGAAATCGCACGATCTTGAGTACAATTCGGAATTAATAGGTACGAGTAATGTTTTGAAAGTTCTCAAAATAGGACGAGCCTTTAGGCGAGTCCTATTTGAGAGTTTTCAAAACATTACGAGTAACTATTGATTCTGAATTGTACGAGAAGATCGTGGGATTTTTTATTTATAATACACTATCGTTGCCATAGCGACTTAATAGGTACTCTACAGAGTACAATTAACGATATAATTGTACTCCTCTCGTCCAATCAGAATCGAGTAATTTTGTATAGTGTATTATAATATTGGATAACGCCGATCTTTTTCAGGGGCGTATTTAGGGGAGGGGTGCAGGGGGTGCGCACCCCATCCATATCCAACAATTGTCAATACAAAGTTGTCATTCGCTCGGCAGTCAACTCTATTCCATATTTGGGCAGGCATTACCTTCTTTGGAAGTCACGTTGATTCATTTTTGCTAATTTTTAAACGAAAGTTTCGGCAAAACGGTAGAAAATTTGACCAAAACTTGCAGAAATTGTAGCTATGAAACACATCACATTGTCCCCCATCTTGAAATTAGCTTAGAAACTTTTCAATAACCAGGGAACCCAATGGTAAAAACACAGGAAGCCCGCGCAAGGCAACAATTGTTTGATATGCTGAGACGACTTTAAGTCATTTTGTCATGCTGGAATTAATTATATGAATTGGGTCCCTTTTAGAGCTGGAGGCATAGAAAAGGGTTGAGGTTTCACGATCGAGTTGAGCAACGGAAACTGGAAAATGGTACCATTTTCTTTAAAAGGTAATGACAGGGATACCTTTCTCTCAAATCGTGGACCCCCGTGTACAACTTGGTTGAGTATCCCCCCCCCCCCCCCCCCCTCCAACCCCCGATTTTCAAAAGATAACACTCTCCTTCAGTTTTCTTACAAAGTCGTCGCTTTCTAACATTGTAATGGCGAATGATTCCTTTAGGTCTTCTGGCCGATCGGGATTTAGTCTGAAAAATAGAAAGAAAAGCAGAAAAACGTTCCATCTAAAATTAAAAACTCTCCGACCAAGAAGGACCAGGAAGGGAAAAGCCGGATATTACAGTAGAACCCGCTTACTCAAAACCCCAGGGAAAGTTAAATATTGTTTGAGATAGCGAGGGTTTGTGATAACCGATATAGTAACTGACTTGAGAAAAACCGCAAAGAAAATGGGTTTGTGTTCGAGATATAGCGAAGTTTTCGAGCTAACCAGGTTCGAATCGGTGCAATTGTATTACCAATGCACTCCTGTCAAACACTTTAATTACCTAGATCCTTCGTTTTCAGACCATCCATTCAAACAAGCACTACTTATGTTTCTCTTGTAATGACTTTTGACATCTGTGCTCTGATCAAAAAAAAGTCTCGTTGTTTGTGTAACGCAATTGATCTACAAGAAAACAAAATTATTAGGCAATAAGTTAGTTACCTTTGCTAAACACTTACAAATGGCGAATCATGATTCTGAGAAAACCACATGTACACAACTACTCGGTGATTAAACATAGGCCTATTCCGGGCCCTATAAAATCGCCAAAAATCGCCCAAAATCGCCTTAAGTTTTGAGCGTCTTTGGGGATAATTGCTCTGGCCCGCAGGGCCCAGAGCTGAGGATTGCAAACCGATCGTTCGGAAGGTCAGGAAATGATTTTTCCCTTAACTACGCACCCTCGTGAAAAAACGTGATAAGACGAAGGCATTCGAAGACGTACGAAGTAGTATCGGCACATCTACGCCTATTGTCCGGAAAATCGAAATGTCTCCCGCCCGAACTGCCGCGATCACTACCGATTTCGTTTTTCCATATGCCATCGGGCATAATTCGGAAAACAGGCACATGTTCGATGTGATCTCAGCTCCTTTCAGGCAAACGCCAGAAATACAGTGCGTGATGACAATGATAGGCCGTTGTACCAGTTCATCAGCTCTGAAGATGTTGATTGACATTTTAATTTATTTCACATCATTAATTAGCAACTTAATTTCCTTCAATATATTATACCAATGACAATTAAAGTAATTTATACTGTATAATTGTAACGTTTTTCATATATTTACAATGTTTTTATAGTATTATATTAGGTGATAGGTAGATAGGATGCAGGTCCACATCAGGACTCAATGTCTTGCCAATTACTTAACCTGCGAAGCAAATAAACTATGTATGTATGTATTGAATAAAATAGCTAAGAAAGGCAAGTTATTTTCTGCATATTGTGCTCAACTAAACATTGTCTGCAAAAGCTGTCTTAGAACTTTTTGTTTATGTGACATCTTTTCGTGACGCCATGCACTTGTGTGATTCACGTCGAACAATTTGTCAAATTTACTTCTGAGATTTGTCGCCCACTCTCTGTGCAATTCGCTTCTAAGCTTAATTAGCTTTATGGGCAAGCTTTTTAGATTAAATTTAGAAATTAGTAATCAGTACCGGGAATCAGTAGTAGACAAGCGATCGCCGAAAATGGCCATCATTGAACAAAAAAACGTTTTGCCCATTGCAGTTTACTAACGCATTTGTTTATAATGATATTTTCTTGTTCTCGGTTACCTCTCAAAATTGTTTTCATCTAAGCCAAAAATAGTAAACTTCACTGTGATCGACGACATTAACAATGAGAATATTAAATTTGACCGTTGATTTGTTTAGCAGTGTCACGCAACTGCAAATACATATCCTTGTGCCCGGCAAGTCAATAAAATACCTTAGCATAAGAATATCAAATAGAGTCTCCTTTAAAAACAGAAAATAATCCACTTAAGTATGGACTTATATGACTTATATGATGTATGTACGCTGAACACGTCACTCCCAGGTTTGTGTCACACAACTGAGCTAGCTAAGTACAACCAAAGGCTCAAACGCCGGTGAGAGAAATAAAAACTTCACAGAAAAATTCAAACATTTTATTCCGAAAAGCGGCCAGAGCGAGAAGCCATTTTGGTTCTTGTTTTGCTTAAATCGCCTAAAATCGCCTAAGATCGCCTATAAGTCTTATATGATCGCCCGAAATTACGGCGATTTTAGGGCCTGGTGTAGGCGCCTATTCCGGGCCCTAAAATCGCCTAAAATCGCCCAAAATCGCCTTAAGTTTTGAGCATCTTTGGCGATAATTTTGCTTAGATCGCCTAAAATCTCCTAAGATCGCACTACGATCGCCCAAAATTACGGCGATTTTAGGGCCCGGAGTAGGCGCCTATTCCGGGCCCTAAAATCGCCCTAAAACGCCCTAAAACGCCTTAAGTTTTGAGCATCTTCGGGGATAATTTTGCTGAAATCACCTAAAATCGCCTAAGATCGCCCAAAATTACGGCGATTTTAGGGCCCGGAGTAGGCCTAAACATCCGTCGAGACCAACAAGTATGAAATGACACTCACATCATCCAAAGGGATTCCATGGTTTTTTAAGTACACAAACCCCACTTTACTAAAAGCAGAGAAAATCTCTTTGGCCAAATGTTGTACTGCATCGCTATTCAGGTCTGGTCTTTGTTCGTGAGCGATGCTCAACGCATCAAAATCTACGATTGGAATGTGGCTTGCCATGTCCAGTCCAAAACCTTCCTTAAGGGCGACCCCTGAAATTAGACTAGACGCAACTTTGTGCGCTCACTCGTGCCCAAATGGAAACGAGCCAAATATGACAAATAGCTGCCAAATAAAGGCGTTTAGATAGGCTACCTTTGACAGCGTTTGTCCTACGGTTTCCATTTACAGCCAACTCTCAGCTTGTGAGAAGTCTGTGACAGCTATGCAGGCTATTATGGAAAATCCACTAAAACGTACGGATACCACACTTTTACGGACAGAAGCTAAATCCTCACAGCTCACGGTGTTATCGATTTTAAGAGGTTGTAGCAGATCGCTTACACAAATTTGTTTGTTCTGGAGAAATGGAAAGCCATTTTTTCCATTAGGACTCAGCTCCAAGGGACAATGAAGCGAATTGATGCGTTTTTTCGTAAGCATGGCCAGAAATCACGGACATCATTTTTGAATAAATTAAACAACAAGCCGTTCAGTAGAAGTGAAAATGGAAACATAAACATTTCATCGATTTCCTTCAAATTTAGTATGTGTTATGAATAACAACTATAGCCAAATAATGTCCGATTTAGAGATATGACGCTTTTAATATGTGTATTTTCGCAATTTGGCATTGAGAACGCCAATTTATTTCTAATTTACGAAAATACACATATTAAAATCGTCATATCTCTAAATCGAAAGCGTGCGTTATTTGCCCAGATGGATTCACAAAATATGGTTGTTATACATATCACATACTAAATTTGAAGCAAATAGATGAATGTTTATGTTTCCATTTTCAATTCAAATGTGCACTGAACGGCTTGTAGTTTAATTAATTCAAAAACGATGTCTGTAATTTCTGGTTTAGTAAATTTTTCTTGAAAATCGCTACATACATTGCTTTGAATCGAAGGCTACAGGAAACCAAACTGCTAAGGTCTGGGAATCCCTGTGGATATTATTAGTCCAACAACTTTTCTTTTTATCGCAGTGTGTTCCCTTTTACACTTTGTTTCACGAGCTAATGAAAACCACCTTAAAGCATAGTTGTACTGAATAGAAATAATATATAAATAGTATATAATCCTTTGCAGTTTTCTTTTCTTTAAATGGTATCATTTTGCATTATTTAGTTGGTATAGGTATGCTTTTCATTGAATGCATACTTATAAGATAAGATGTAAACCTAGAAATTTTAGCTTTTACATTTTAAAGCGTGAATCAAACACAATGATAGACAAATGTCAAAATACCGGCTACAACTAAAGTTAAGTAATGAAGTAATGTAAATTTTGTATTCATCTGACCTATCGTCTCTTCTTACCACACAATAAACCATTCTTTTTACTTCACACAACAGCAGGTTTTGGATAACCATTTGCAGAACAATGTAAGATAGCAGACTGACCTTCATTAACAATCAAACGAGGAGGTGGAATCAGTACTGATGGAGATGTTAAGGAAGGACCAGGATCTCCTTTGAGTCCAGGCATACCTCGAGGACCAGGGACTCCATTCCTTCCAGGATCGCCTTTAAATCCACGAGGTCCACGTTTTCCTCTTCGTCCCTTTTGTCCTCGATTCTCTTTCTGTCCTTTATTTCCTGGCTCTCCTTTTTGTTGTGTTTGGTCATATTGTTGATCCATCGAAAGTAATGATCCTTTGAAGCCCGAACGCGCGCGCGCGCGTGTGTCAAGTTTGGGAGAAGAGAAGCGACTTCATTCTTTACTTGACTGTGAAGCTCCGCCCAGAACCTTTTTATTAATGCTGGAATTATATGAAAGGGGTCCTTTTTAGCGCTGGGGGCATAGAAAAGGGTTGAGATTTCACGATTTGAGCAACGAAAACTGGAAAATGGTACCATTTTCTTTAAAAGGTAATAAAAGGGATACCTCTCTCTAATCGTGGACCCCGTGTACAACTTGGTTGAGCATCCCCCCCCCCCCCCCTCCAACCCCCGATTTTCAAAAGATAACACTCTCTTTCAATTTTCTTACAAAGTCGTCGCTTTCTAACATTGCAATGGCGAATGATTCCTGTAGGTCTTCTGGTCGATCGGGATTTAGTCTAAAAAATAGAAAGAAAAACAGAAAAACGTTCCATCTATAATCATATACATACAAAAATGTAAGCATTCTGATTGGCTGAGAGCATCTCAGTATATTTCAAATTGGTTGATAGTGTACTTATTTTGAAATTTTGCAATGAGCTTTTATCAGGAAATTCCAAAAGTCACAGTACAGAAATATGATTACCATAGCTGGAAAGAGCACATCAAAATTAGTAAAACTGTGAAGTTTGAATGAAGTAACTTTCAAACTAGCTCACGAAGATATGAATTTTCCGAAATCGAAATTTTGTATGAAAACATTCGCTGGTAGGCAAGAGATGCCTACCAGCAAAGGTTTTCTTACAAATTCACACTTTTCAAAAATTCATATTCTCGCGAATTTTGGATTGAATTCCTTCAAACTTCACTGTCTTGCTAATTTTAACATGCTCTTTCCAGTTATGGTAATTCTTTTTCTGTTTTACGAATTTAAAAATACCGGATAAAAGCTCATTGAGTGCTTATTTTGAAACTGATTATGATTGGTTGGTTGTAGCACTTGAATGGTTTTCCACCATCACCACTAACAACAACTAAAATGGCCGATCGTTTTACAGATTGCAACGAGGTTTTAATTGAATTTTTCAGAAGTAATGCTAAAAACAAAAACACAACTATTAAGCACTGCGAATTGGCTTCGCGTATGTAATGCCTGGGCTGAAGAGAAAGGCCACAACAACAAGAAGATAGAGGAATACGAGCCCAAGGAACTGAACAATCTACTTGCAGTTTTACGCTACCCGTCAAAACATTTTTTGTATGCATATGATTAATAACTAATCATATGATTTTTGTTTGTGCAATTTAGAATAAATTAGTACGAGTAAAATTTTCAGTGTTTACAAATTGCACTCACCTACGGCTCGTGCAATTTTTTGTTAAACACCGAAAACTTTACTCGTCCTAATTTATTCTAAATTGCACTCAAAATCATGTGATTACGTACCTCTCCGACCAAGAAGGACCAGGAAGTGAAAAGCTGGATATTACAGTACTCACTTACTCGAACTCCCAGGGAAAGGAAAAGTAAAATATTGTTTGAGATAGCGAGGGTTTGTGATAACCGATAGTAACTGACTTGAGAAAAACCGCAAAGAAAATGGGTTTGTGTTCGAGATATAGCGAAGTTTTCGAGTTAACCAGGTTCGATTCGGTGCAATTGTATAACCAATGCACTCCTGTCAAACACTTTAATTACCTAAATCCTTCGTTTTCAGACCATCCATTCTGACAAGCACTACTTATGTTTCTCTTGTAATGACTTTTGACATCTGTGCTCTGATCAAAAAAAAGTCTCGTTGTTTGTGTAACGCAATTGATCTACAAGAAAACAAAATTATTAGGCAATAAGTTAGTTACCTTTGCTAAACACTTACAAATGGCGAATCATGATTCTGAGAAAACCACACAACTACTCGGCGATTAAACATAAACATCCGTCGAGACCAACAGGTATGAAATGACACTCACAACATCCAAAGGAATTCCATGGTTTTTCAAGTACACAAATCCCACTTTACTAAAAGCAGAGAAAATCTCTTTGGCCAAATGTTGTACTGCATCGCTATTCAGGTCTGGTCTTTGTTCGTGAGCGATGCTCAACGCATCAAAATCTACGATTGGAATGTGGCTTGCCATGTCCGGCAAAACCTTCCTTAAGGGCGACCCCTGAAATTAGACTAGACGTACTTGGTGCGCTCACTCGTGTCCAGATGGAAACGAGCCAAATATGACAAATAGCTGCCAAATAAAGGCGTTTAGATAGGCTACCTTTGACAGCGTTTGTCCAACGGTTTCCATTTACAGCCAACTCTCATCTTGTGAGAAGCCTGTGTAGTTGGCAGTATAGGACAGCTATGCAGGCTATTATGGAAAATCCACTAAAACGTACGGATACCACACTTTTACGGACAGAAGCTAAATCCTCACAGCTCACGGTGTTATCGATTTTAAGAGGTTGTAGCAGATCGCTTACACAAATTTGTTTGTTCTGGAGAAATGGAAAGCCATTTTTCCATTAGGACTCAGCTCCAAGGGACAATGAAGCGAATTGATGCGTTTTTTCGTAAGCATGGCCAGAAATCACGGACATCATTTTTGAATAAATTAAACAACAAGCCGTTCAGTAGAAGTGAAAATGGAAACATAAACATTTCATCGATTTCCTTCAAATTTAGTATGTGTTATGAATAACAACTATAGCCAAATAATGTCCGATTTAGAGATATGACGCTTTTAATATGTGTATTTTCGCAATTTGGCATTGAGAACGCCAATTTATTTCTAATTTACGAAAATACACATATTAAAATCGTCATATCTCTAAATCGAAAGCGTGCGTTATTTGCCCAGATGGATTCACAAAATATGGTTGTTATACATATCACATACTAAATTTGAAGCAAATAGATGAATGTTTATGTTTCCATTTTCAATTCAAATGTGCACTGAACGGCTTGTAGTTTAATTAATTCAAAAATGATGTCTGTAATTTCTGGTTTAGTAAATTTTTCTTGAAAATCGCTACATACATTGCTTTGAATCGAAGGCTACAGGAAACCAAACTGCTAAGGTCTGGGAATCCCTGTGGATATTATTAGTCCAACAACTTTTCTTTTTATCGCAGTGTGTTCCCTTTTACACTTTGTTTCACGAGCTAATGAAAACCACCTTAAAGCATAGTTGTACTGAATAGAAATAATATATAAATAGTATATAATCCTTTGCAGTTTTCTTTTCTTTAAATGGTATCATTTTGCATTATTTAGTTGGTATATGTATGCTTTTCATTGAATGCATACTTATAAGATAAGATGTAAACCTAGAAATTTTAGCTTTTACATTTTAAAGCGTGAATCAAACACAATGATAGACAAATGTCAAAATACCGGCTACAACTAAAGTTAAGTAATGAAGTAATGTAAATTTTGTATTCATCTGACATATCGTCTCTTCTTACCACACTACGTTGCCGAGCAACTGCTCGAAATATTTACCTAGTCTTATGACCTTGTGTCGCAGATAGAATTCTTGTTAGTCGAGAGTTTTCTTCTCAATTACGTCTAATGAAACACACTAACACACTGGACGAAAAAATGGATTTACAGCATGAGTAAAGCTGATGCAAAACTGTAGTAAATACCGTATTTGCTCGTATTTTTACACATTTGCTCAAATGCAAACTTTGTGTTTGGCTTTATATTTACTGCACCAGGGCAGTTGGTGAATACCGCTTTCACCTAAGTAGTAAACACTGTAGCAAATGTATAGCAAATTTGCAAGTTTGGCAATGTTTGCCACGGTAGCAAATGTGTAGTAAATATGAAGTTTGATTTCGAGTTTGCTGTGAGAGCAAATGTAACAGCAAATTTGCAAATTTGGCAATGTTTGTAACGGTAGTAAATGTCAAGTAAATATTGAATTTGCCTTTGATTTTGTTGTGAGAGCAAACGCAGCGCAAACTTGAGATTTAATTGCGCTCCAATTATAGTATATTTATCGTTGTGCAAGCCATTGTAAACATGATCAAATTATAAATTGCTCTTTGAAAAGTATAATTTCTAGATTTGCGTGTACGCTGTTTGATACATCGCGCTATCGCATAACATGGAAGCTTAACGTGCGTTATTGCGTCAGGACGATATAATACTCATAGAATCAAACTTTTATTAGGAAATATTCAGTATATATACACACATCTTTAAAATGCATTTAATTGAAAATTATGACTTTCAAAATCAATCTAATAAATCACCTATGGATATACATCTAAATCCCTCTTTCATTTCAACCTTTGATCCTTTAATAAGATTTTTCAAATTTCAATTCATTTCAATCTAAATCAAGTATGCTAAAATTCAACTTTGAAATTACTATCTATTTTAATATCTAAAACCCTCTTATATATGTTTTAATAATTCTATAATGTGACTTCTCAAATGAAATCCAATTCAATTTAAAATCAGCATTGCTGGATTATAAGTTTGATAATATACACTCTAATTCCCTTGTGTTATTTTGTCATCTCACTATTTCACTTTTAACAAACTAATACACTGTCTAGCTAATTTTGGAACCAGTATCTGACATGATAGTTTGTTTAGCTCTCTGAAGAGATGCAAAATCTTGTTATTTAATTTATATTTGAAATGTTTTCAAGGAGAGAAAAATTAATTAGCTACAAGGCAATACAAGTTTCTTCAAAAGTCAGTACATTTGTACATGAATCCAATAACAAGGTCTGAATACTTTATGACCCAAACACAAATAATACCACGGTTACATCTCACTCAATGTCAGACTTGACTGTACATAGTATATTATTTTTAGTTTTGGTAACAGCCTGTGGTAATCACGAAGTACACATCAATGACCCAGGAAGGTGTGATTGGACAATACAAATACTTTAACTTTCCACAACTTCCACAGGTTTTTGCTTACAATTTTGAATAACTTATGCAACATCGAGGCGGACATTGAGCAACATACTGACCATTAACTTGTTTATTGCTTAACTAAGCTCACTTCAAATCTCATACGAAAATAAATAACCTAACTTGGGACTGTGATCAAAATCCAAACTGCAAGTTCATTGAAGAGCCTCATCCAAAAAGACATACTAATTATGTTCTTATTGATTTGAGCTGAGCTTAGGAGAATATTGACTAAGATCAAATTAATCACACATCACTTAGGCTATTCTTGCATTGACCTCTTTCAGTTTTTCACAAAGAGAAAATATTTTTACCCTTGAAAATTATAATTTTGCTTTCTAAAAAGAATGGTGTAAGAGTCAGCTCAAAATAATAATCTAATGACATTAACTGAATAATAATTATGACAGGAGGAAAATGATTTTGAGTACCAGCTGATATTGTGCTAGTCTGTTTGCAATAATTGTCCAACATCAGTAACACTCTGTAATGAGAAAGTAAAAGAATCATTACTAGTCTGCGACATGTAGCACAATATAGTCTGCAAGCCTGTGCTCTTACAGCAGTGCCTGGGTGCCTGAGAACAGCCTTGATTTGGTTTAATATTTAACACTCTTCTACACTGTGTATTAAAGTGTCATGTAGTGTACAGAGTAATCATGTCACTACTGTTTACAACACTTTTTGATGCCCGAAACAATAGCACAAAGACCTTGAATATACTTGAGTTCATTTTGGTGTGTTAATAAATACAGGGGGAAATTATGACAACAATATATAGCTTTAATATTCACTTACCAATTATAAGGAATTATTTGAAGAAAGCTGGTCATCATATATTGTGAATCGAAATCTAGAATAACAAAATAAAAGAGTTCCACAGTCAATAGGATTATTTGAAAGCAACGTAGTCGTGATGGGCTTTCAAGATATAATAGTATCCTCTCGGATCATGTTTATTTACGACTGTTGTCGAAATTTTCCTTAAGAAAACACTAGAAACTTGCTCCTTTGGAAACCACAAAACTATACATTACTAGGGTATAAGTAGGGAAATGTCCCAGTTAAGAAAAGAGCGTTTTTTTACCCTGTGAGCAAAGGGATTTCGGCTCTGGAATTCTGAACTCCTTCTCCCGAAAGCTCGAAGGTCAATTTCGAAAATTTGCTAAAGTACGAATATAAAAGCTCAACGAGTCCGAGCTTTCCTTCACAAGTCAAAATGTGAATTAATAAATAAACAATTTTTCTTATGTAAAGTATCTAAAGAATCAAAAATACAATTAATTACAGTTAGTTTACTTACTATTTTGAAGTAATCGTAGCACAGACAGCACAATAAATATCCGCCGCCATTTGTCGATCGCTTCTTCTCTCCATTGCGATAAAATACGAAGGTTTTATGCATCAAAACAATGACATTTTTGAAGAAAAACGTCTCTTAACTTGTCGCTCTTCGTTTAACAAGAATAAAAATCATTTTCTAGCACAAAAGAAGAAATTTTCGCTTCACAACTTGTCCAACACTCCTCGCTTCAACAGTTTCAACTGAAACTGGCCGCCACGCGCCAAGCAATTCAAACATGTCACATGATAGCATACGGTGCTTTCATTGGTCAATCGATAATCCCAAGATTAGCCACCAGTTTCCCTCAGATTTACAGATATGGATTGCATGGCTAGAAAATTTGTATTTGTTATTATACTTTTCTCTCTCGGCCTTTTTCGATTTATCTATTTTTTTGCAAACGAAATAAAATCAACAAAGCACAGTTTGCTACTTATATAAACCAATAGCAAATTCGGAGCACCAGATTTGCAGTATAGCAAAAGTGTAGCAAATTAAAATCCAAATCTATAGCAAATATAAGCCAAACTCAGTAATTGCGTTACATTTGCTAGATTTGTAAACGTGGAGTTTACATCAATTTTGCTACTCGTGTAAACCAATAGCAAATTCAGAGCACCAGATTTGCAAATGTGTAGCAAATTTAATGCAAAAGTACAATTTTACCTGGCTACGCAAATCTACAGCAAATATGAGACAAATTCGGTAATTGCGTTACATTTGCTATAGTCGGAAATGTGGAGTTTACATGAATTTTGCTACTTAAGTAAACCAATAGCAAATTCAGAGCACCAGATTTGCAGTATAGCAAAAGTGTAGCAAATTTAATCCAAAAATAAAATTTACCTGCCTATGCAAATCTATAGCAAATATGAGCAAACTCAGTAATTGCGTTACATTTGCTAGATTTGTAAACGTGGAGTTTACATCAATTTTGCTACTCGTGTAAACCAATAGCAAATTTGGAGCACCAGATTTGCTCTGTATTTGCTTATTATGCAAACTTGAGCAAATCCATTTTTTCGTCCAGTGACAATTGTTATGGTGAGTTTAAGGGAATTCTTCATTCCAAAGCGATTCACTAAGGGCGGCTATGCTATAGCCATTCTATGTTCAGTTGCTGGAACGATTGTTGGACTCGCAGCTGTATTAAGCGGACCAGCAGAGCGACAAGAATTTCACTGTATAAGTCGTAGCGACCTTACGGTAGACAAAGACTTTATGCAAGCAAAGTGTTACGACCAATATGATAAAATCTATAATTTATTTTTACCATTGTATTGGTTTGCATTTTTCTCGTTTTTATCCTATGGAGTTGTTTGCTTTTTGTATTCCATTTGTTGTGGAATATCTCGGCATCACAAAGTTGGACAATCACAATCAACTGGTCCAAACAACCCTCGTTCTTCAAGGAGAACAAAAAGAACTTGTCGATTATTCGTTTCCTATATGATTCATCTGGTGGTTCGCTTGTCGTTAGGAGTTTCCTTTGCAACAATCTTGTATTTAATGGCTTCCAAATTTCCATCTGAATTTCACTGTAAGTGGGATTTATCAAAACTTCCAGCCAACGCAAATATAACGCATTTTAATTCATCATCAGTCTTTATTATTTGTCATAGTTCGGTTGCCAGAGAAAAAACGTATTGGGCTAAAACGATAATGGGCTTGCACACTGCTTTTGCGTGCCTTGTGTTTGTTGAAATGTTTTACCTTGTAATAAAAGCATTTCTTTCCAAAAAGTTCATATATAACTTTCTCCTGCGAAGGGAAAATACAGTGCCGCCGGATAACACAGGGCCCGAACCGGAATTGAGGATGGATATAGGTGAATCTACGGACGATATTGAGCCGACACATACTGACGAGGTAGAACAATTCATCGATAATCTAAAGCAACGAATAATCAAAAGAACAAGAGATCTTGAGCCACTGATTCCATTGGGTGCGGAAGAGAATGTCAACAGAAAGACAGTAGATGATATCTACATTGATCTTGTCATCTGCTCTGGTAGGGTGACGCATAATTTTCAAAATTTAAACGAGCGACGTAAAATACAGGATGTATATCTGAGAAGACCAGAAAATTCGGTCAACATTAACAATATACAAGAACTATTTCTACCACTACCAACCTCTACCGATGGAGTAACATCATATAGTAAAATTCTTATTGTTGGTCGTCCGGGAATTGGAAAATCTTTGTTGTGTACTAAGCTCATACGTGAGTGGGCTAAAAAGGAACTTCTAAAAAACACTACAAAAACATTCAAGTATGTATTTCTGTTTAGATTTAGACACTTGAATCCTGAGATGATGACTAAAATGTCGCTCAAACAATTGCTTAGCAGAACGGAATATTCATCAGAATCGTCTTTGGATGACAAAGTTTTGCAATCAATTATCGACCATCCTGACCAAACTCTGATTATTTTTGATGGTCTGGATGAATATACACACCGTAATACCTTATTAAAAGATGAGAAACATTATAGTCTAATAAATGGTATAGATGATGAGATTCCTGTGTCTGCCATTTATGTAAAACTTTTGAAAGACAAACTTCTTAATGGAGCTACGATTGTTACGACTACTAGGCCTCATGTTTCAAAATGTGTTAAAATCGATCCTCTTTTCGACAGAGTTGTAGAAGTATTGGGATTTACCCCACAAAAAGTGGAATCATACGTTAAAGAGTTCTACAAAAATGATCCAGCTGATGCAGCAAACAAGATATGGCAGCATATATACCATAACATCAACCTCTTGTATCTATGTTACATTCCAGCAACATGTCGCATCGTATGTTATATACTGAAATGTATAATCAACCCGGAAGCTGATCACCATTCAGTTTCTTTACCAACCACCCTAACAGAAGTCTATAAAGAAGCATTAACTATTTTCATAAATAAGCTACACCCAGAGTATCGAGATGAAGTTGATTTTCACGACGAGGAGGATTTTTCTCCATTTGTGAAAGACACATTAAGCAAACTTGGGTCACTTGCAAGGAAAGGAATTTGTGATGGCAGATTGATATTTGAAGAGAGTGAGGTACAAGGAATTACAGATTGTGGCTTATTGAACTGCATGCCAAGCCACTCAAACCCAAGGTCTGGGTTTTTACAGTCTTTTGAGTATTGTTTTCTTCATATGACACTGCAAGAATTTCTTGCAGCAAGAGATATCGCGAAGATGACACCCGAAGAAATAGTTAAGTTTATTGATGAGAATGCCTCAAATTCAAGCTGGCACCTCGTAATTCAGTTCATAGCAGGCTCTCTCAAAGGTAAGACGTATGGCGCACAAGTTACTAGTTGGCTTACACAAAGATACTGCAACTATCTAAGATTCCGAGGAACTGAAAATACTGATGACAAATCTTTGACATTGCTGATGATAAAATGCCTCTATGAACTTCACGATGAAAGTATATTGGAGGCAGTAACCAGGGTTAAGCACCACGATTCAAGGCTCAGGCTCCGTTTTGTGACGGAAATCAATTTGTCTGCCTGTGCAATAACACCTCTTGATTGCACCTCTATAGTCTATTGCTTGAAACATTTTGGATCTTCGCTAAACGATCTCGACTTGTCTTCCAATCGTTTACTTGGAGAGAGGGGGTGCTCTGAATTGGCCTTGTTGATCAAAGAAAGATGTCCAAAGAGTTTAAATTTGTCGAAGTCCAAGATCAATGCTCAGTGTATAAAAGCTTTGCTGAAAGGAATTACTGACAAAGGTTGTCACCTCACTTGCTTGGATCTTACACATAACGAGGTAAGAGATGAAGGTATATCATGCATGTGTCATTCACTTGAAAATAGAAATTGCAAACTTACTAGACTTTACCTCGGACACACTCGAATAACACATTGGGGTGCGTCCCATCTGTCAGATGTCCTGAAACTTAGCAGTTGTCGACTCACTAGGCTTTACCTCGAATATAACAGCATACGAGATGAAGGTGTGTCATATTTATGTGTCGCAATCAAACATAAGAACTGCAAACTCTCTGTACTGGAACTTAAAGACAACGGAATAACAGATAGTGGGGTATCAGATTTGTGCGATGCGATCCGGAATGGAAATTGTCGACTCACTACTTTAGGACTCTCTAAAAACCCCATCACAGATGAGGGTGTATCATATCTGTACAAAGTAATGATAGTTGAAAAGCATTCACTTAAACATGTGGACCTTGGAACATTGCTGACACCTGGCGGACATGCAACTATTAAAACTTTAATGCATGATGAACTATGGAAACGAAGGCTGAGATAGAGAATAGAGGAATACTAGGAGAGGAGATATCATGAGAGTGGAACGTGAATTGTAAACGTGAACCTTACGTTAAAGAATTTTTATGCAGATATAATATATATTTTCATATCTAGAGATCAGGTCGCGAGACCTGATCGTGCCATTAGTTTCCTTTGTTCTTTTTTATATCGATAATTGTAAATTCACCGTACGTTTTAATTAAGATGAGTAAATTATCATTATTAGTATAGGAAATCGCACGATCTTGAGTACAATTCGGAATTAATAGGTACGAGTAATGTTTTGAAAGTTCTGAAAATAGGACGAGCCTTTAGGCGAGTCCTATTTGAGAGTTTTCAAAACATTACGAGTAACTATTAATTCTGAATTGTACGAGAAGATCGTTCGATTTTTTTATTTATAATACACTATACAAAATTTCTTCGAGGAAAGACAAATGTCTGACATATAGCATGTTTTCACTTAAAAAGTGCAGACTTAAACGAGTAGAAAATATTTCAAAGAGGGAAGAAACTTCGAAAACAAAATAAAATAGAGTTAATTTGTATTCTGAGCGAATTACAGTTCTTTTACATTTCTATAAAGCATGTAGCTTATTTACTGTGACAGGTTTGTTTATTGAATGAAGACGAGCAAAGAGCCCAAGACACGGCAAAGAATTTGAGTTCATTCACAGAGAAATATGATCAAATTTACGTTGTTTAAACATACCTGGCCTTTCAAATGCCTCAAAACTTCATTATTTTAAGCTTGATTTATCAGATTCTTTTGGAAAAGAGTAAAAAAGTTTGACCAAATGACCATTTCTGTACTCTGGCTGATAGCCGTGAATCGATGTCCTTCGCTTAGTTTTGCAGCACGGCGTTGTTTGGAAGTCATTTTTCTTTCCAGTGTTCTTGTTTTCCGTTTAAAATTGTCATTGTTTTGACAAATAAATTACTATTTTATCTTCTATGATAATCATCAAAAACTGAACTAGCAAAACTGTAAGTTTTTATCGAAAACGAGTAGCCATGGCTTGTCAAGGAAAATCCAAATGGAGAAGTTTATCGCGCGCCGTTGTCGTTGCCATAGCGACTTAATAGGTACTCTACAGAGTACAATTAATAATGGTAATTAAACTGAGTGGAGTGCAATTTGGGCCGAAATCATACGAGTGAATACAAAACTGCACGACCACGTAATGGGTTTAATTACTACTTAATTATATCCATTTTGAAATCTCAACTTTATCAGGAATAACAAAGTCATTGAGAATATATATTCAAGAAAAGTCTTTAAAGATGCGATTAATGAAGCAAAAGGATGCAATTTAGGAATTAATCGCACACTTTTTAACCAATCAGATTGCGGAAATCACCAGTGATTTCAAAATGGATATAATTAACGATTTAATTGTACTCCTCTCGTCCAATCAGAATCGAGTAATTTTATATTGTGTTTTATAATTATCATTATTATTACGTACACATTGATACATTTATCAACAGATAGATTGATAACAACAGATGAAAGTAGAACATTAAAATTCGTTTTAATCACGGAGACGCCATCTTGAACCAGATGTCTTTGTTTCTTACATAGAAACGAGGTCAAGCGTGGTAATTTACCACACTTGAACTCGCTTCTATGTTAGAAACAAAGACGTCAACAATGCAATCAAGATGACGCCTCGTGAATAATGCGAATGGAACTAGAAAATTAGATATACCCCATCCAAGGAGGCTTGGAGGAAATGGGATGATAGTCAGTCACCTTAAAATAATAAAACACTCCGAGCATAATTAAATCACAATAACTCGCGGCTTTGCCATCCATGAGTTAAAAAGGAGAACGAGACACGCGCGTCACGTTATGTGACATATTGCACCGCCTTTGAACTACTTTTAGACCTGATTTATGGTTGCGAACCGCTGGAGCTGAGAGTTTCAATATTTATCATACATTCGCTACCAGCGCAAGCCATGACTTCCTTCGAACCGGGTTCTAAAACTTTCTCAAATGCGGTTCAACACGTCCAATTTGGCTACACAGGGATTTATAATTACGCACAATTTTTAAAAGTGCACACGCCAGACTCAGTCTCTTGGTTACGCTCTCCTGAACACTTTATTTAGATGAAACTGTTATTTAGCTATATGAAAGTATTGCTTGAATAACTTAGTGAGGTGATAATAGTTGAAATAAATTAAGTACTTGACTATCACTAACCGACCGGCATTCGACTGGAATACGCAAGGTCGTGAGTTTGAATCCCATCTAGAGCTCTGATTTTGTTCTGAGCCCATCGTTAGTGAGAGTCAAGTACTTAGATTATATCTCCAACTGTCATTTAGGTGTTTACAATCAGTTCACACAATATTCTATTAAAACTATATGGATATTGTGTCAATGCATCATTGTACCAAAATGCTTGATACCCCCTTTGCTATCCTGAATAATAAAATGATCATAAAATTAATGCTTTGGTAATAAATGGCAGCTGACTGCTGTATCACTTTGACTCTGGTTCTTCTCCAGGCACTTAAAAATTACAATGAAACAACAGAAGAAAGGAAATTAGCATTTGAAAACCTAAAGGGGTACCCCTTCTCTTAAAAGGATTATTCGTAGTGAGTCATGCCATGCGCGGCACTAGGTTTCGATCTCGGGACGGAGCCTCTTCGTATAAAACCATTTCTACCTCACCAATCGATACTTTGGGATCACGTGAGATTGAGCACGTGACCAGCAAACCACACATGAGCGACCTTGCAAGCCATCCTGCAGGGAGTGTAGTTGGACAGAGCACCAGAAATACGCAAAAATCGAGTTTTTATGGAGGTCAATTGCAATTCAGAAGGCACGATGTCGGAGGAGAACACAGAGAATCAAATTAGAGCGAAGAAACGACCTTCAACAGGAAAGATAACCGCGAAAAGCAGCAAGAAGAAAATCCAAGATGGCGGGTTTCCCGCCGAAAATGAATATGGCGAAGAAGACACAAGAAGACTAGAAAACTCATCTATTGATAGCCGAAACAAAAATGTTTCGAGGGATGAGTCAAATCAATCAGCAAGGGGAAAAACTTCCCAAGATCAAATGGCAATTTTGTTGGAATCAGTGCAAACACTAGTCCAACAGCAAGTGAGCGGACAATCACAATTGAATGCCACGCTCAAGTCCATGGGAGACACAATTGAATCCCTGAAGGACAAAATTAACCCCTCTGAAACAGTTCTTGAGGAATTGTCTGATAGTGCTTCATCTCATGTGGATGTAGAGGCAAACCTCACCGAGCTACTCGACGAAATCGAAGAAAACGAGGGGAAAAACGAAGCTGGCGAATCCTGGGGGGAAAAATCCCAACATGAGGAATGCGAAGACGAACTCCTGTCGGAGATCGCTGGTGACTTTACCGAAGACACGGATATTGGACCTGATATCAACAAAAAGCTGGCCAGCATCATAAATGATTCTGTGTCTAAGAAAGTAAGTGGAGACAAGGTAAAAGAATTATTGGGAAAATACCCTAGACCAAAGAATTGCACAACACAAGTGCCAAAGGTCAATCCAGCAATCTGGACAAAATTATCTCCACCAACAAAATCAAAAGACATAAAAATGCAAAAAATGCAGAAATATCTAGAAAAAACAATTTTATCTCTCAGTGTTTTGTCAGACAACTTCAACTTCAACTGAAGCGTGACCACAATGGCGTTTAGACGTATGCTTACGAGCTCTTCGTATTTTTTAATATTTTTAGTGGTTTTAATGCTTCTAATGTCTACAAAGCCTAATATTGGTCTTCAGAACGCCCACTCTCTGATAGTAAGTAGTGGTTCCGATGTGAAAGTATATCCAGGACGAAATTCATCCGGTTGGCACCGTACTCGTTCAGCCATCATTGGACTGCCGCCATTTTTAAAAGCCGAACTGGGTCTCAAGCTGGTAAATATAACTTTGGTTGCCTCGCTGGTACTTCTTGCTGGTGATGTGAGCTCCAATCCTGGCCCCATTACAGATCCATGTGGTCTATGTTCAAATGGTTGTCGTAAGAATCAACGAGCAGTGCAATGTGACGACTGTGATACCTGGTATCACGCTAAGTGTATTCATATGGAAAGGGATGAGTATATTAGTATCTGCCAGCCTTCAGCAGCTTGGTCGTGTTCTAAGTGCATATTTCCGTTACTTCAAGAGGATAGTGGCAATATTTCTTATAATAATACTACAGCTCAATCTCAATCTCATCTGCAATCTACACCACGTTTAAAGAGAGGTCTGAGAATCGCTCATTTGAACATCAACAGATTACTGAATAAATTGGACGGTGTTCGAGATTTACTGACTGTTTTTAACCTAGATGTCCTAGCCCTAAGTGAAACATGGCTTACCAGGGATATCTCTGATGATGAGATTAATATTTTTGGCTACTCAGTTGTACGAAAAGATCGTTCCACCCCCTCAAAGAGTTGTGGGGGTGGCGTAATGTTTTATGTTCGCGAAAGTATACCTTTTATCGTGAGACCTGACCTTACAACTAATGCCTCAGAACTTTTATGGATTGAGATCACACGACCAAAATGCAAACCGCTTCTGGTGGCCTCTGTTTACAGACCTCCTGATCTGGACGTTGCTGATTTAATTAATTCACTAAATGGAAGTTTTTCTGTAATCACTGAACGATATTCAACAATGATTCTAGGTGATTTTAATGTTGATCAACTTTCCCGAAGTAATCCCAACAAGACGCAACTTGGATCCTTTGCCATCGAAAATGATCTGAAACAGATTATCAAAGAACCTACAAGAATAACCCAGAACTCAAGAACTCTGATTGACTTAATTTATGTAAGCGACAGTCCTCGAATTGTCCAAAGCGGAGTCATTCATTCAACATTAAGTGATCACAGTTTAACTTTCTGCATCATGAAATCTGGTGTACCCAAGCTTCCGCCAAGGAAATTTGAATATCGTTCATTCAAAAATTATAACAAAGAGTCCTTTGTTAAAGATCTATCCCAAGTTCCATGGTCAGTTATCGATGGTGTTGATGATATCGACGATGCGGTTCTCCTCTGGGACCAGTTGTTTTCAGGTGTCGCAGAAATTCATGCACCATTAAAATTCAAGAGAGCTAAAGGAACAAAGAACCCTTGGGTAACAACAAAGCTACTAGAGATAAGACGCGATAGAGATTATCACTACAAAAAGGCACGAACTCAAAATAGTGAATATCACTGGAAAATGTACAAGAAATTAAAAAATTACTCTAATCACGAAGAAAAGAATCTCAAGTCCAAATATTTCTGTAAGTTAGTTGAAGAGGCGAAAAACGATGGAGGGGAAATGTGGAAAGCCATAAAGAGTGCTCTACCAAACTCAAAGAATTCTGCTATGTTTTCAATCTTTGACAATGGCAAAGTTTACACTGACAGCGCTTCAATAGCGAAGATCATGAATAATCATTTCATTTCGATTGGAAAAAAGTTATCCAAAGCCTTTAAACACTGTACATCTACGTTCTCTACATGTACAGTAAACAATCAACAACTCCATTTCGACCTGGTTCCTGTTAATGTGGAATTTGTTTCACAAACCATTGCAAAGCTTCGACCAAATAAAGCAGTGGGACTCGACAAACTTAGTGCACGTCTATTGAAGGATGGCTGTCCTGTCATCTCACCTGTATTAACATCACTGATCAACAAGTCCATTAGTGACGGTGTATTTCCCAAGTTATGGAAATCTGCCAAGGTCTCAGCGCTCTTTAAAGGAGGCGACAAATTATCAAAGGATAATTATCGACCAATCTCAATATTGCCCACCGTAAGTAAGATCATTGAAAGAGCTGTACATCTTCAACTGAGTAATTACCTTGAGCACAATAACTTATTATCCATGTGTCAGTTTGGATTTCGACTAGGCAAATCAACAACTACAGCCCTGGTTAACTTCACAGACTACATCCTAAACAATATGGACAGTGGCAAAGTTACAGGTGTAGTCTTCCTGGACCTAAAAAAGGCGTTCGACACCGTCAACCACGAACTCCTCATAAAGAAACTAAAGAACTTGGGCGTGGCTGGAAAAAGTTTGTCGTGGTTCAATTCTTACCTCACTGGACGAACCCAGAAAACTGTGTGTGGTAATACCATGTCACCTGAAGGCAAAGTGTCCATTGGCGTACCACAGGGTAGTATACTTGGGCCACTGTTCTTCCTGATTTACATCAATGGAATAGAATCTACCCTCAAGTTTTCCGAGATGACGTTGTTTGCTGATGACATGGCTTTTTACTGTCCTGAGACCTGTGCCGCTGATTTACAGCTTAAGCTTAACCATGACCTTCAGAGTATCTCTTCTTGGCTACAAGAGCATAAGCTTACCCTGAATATTAAAAAATCAAAATTCATGATTATTGGCAGCCGGGTCAAGCTGAAGAACTTCCAGGATATGCAGCTAGTGGTGGAACAAGATAGTCTTGAGAACGTTTCAGAGTTTAAATATCTTGGTATAATCATTAACCAGCACCTCACATGGCATGATCACGTTGAGATGCTACACTCCAAGATTGCACAGCGTCTTGGGGTATTAAAACGCATAAAACACCTGTTGCCTCTTTTTGCTAGAAAGTTATACGTCATGACGATGATAGTTCCTGTGCTTGATTATGCATCCATTGTCTGGGGTGACAAGAACAACAAGACCTTAATGAATTCGCTCCAGGTACTTCATAATAAAGCAGCTAAATTAATCCTGAACCAATCACCATGGTCTTCCTCTACTGACGCGCTCAAAGAGCTCAAGTGGCTTGATCTATCTCAACGTAGAGAATTCCATCGCTGTATCTACATGCACAGCCAAGTATCTGAGGATGCACCAAGTTTCCGCAAAGGCAAAGATTTCCACAAGTACAACACACGTAATAAAGATCTGCTGAGAACAGTTAAATCCAACACAAACTGGGGCCTACAAACATCACAGAATTCCTGCGCTCAAAGTTGGAACCAGTTACCTAATGACATTAAGTTACTTTTATCTAAAAAGAAATTAAAAAAAGCACTTAAATGTTACCTTACTTAATCTGAAGCTATAATTAGGTGATAGATTTTATATATTTTATTTTATTTTATTTCTTTTTGTATAGTTTTTCTTTCTTTCTATTCAGTTATTCATTTTCTCTACCGCAGTTCCCTATTGAAAATCACTATTGTGATATAGGCTTACTGATTAAAGAAAACGACAGTATCCTGTCAGCAAAAGTAAATAAAACACCTGAAAAAATGGATCTCAATGACATCCTAAGAAAGATCTTGGATGCAATTACCTTGACTGGCTTAGCACAGCAAGAACTAAATCTCAAAAGGAGAGAACTCATGAAGCCAGACATGAACCCAGAGTATCGGCAACTGTGTTCAGCCCATGTCCCCGTAACTAAGTTACTATTTGGGGATGATCTACCCAAGTCAATAAAAGACTTAAGGAAACAAATAAAGTAGCAGGAAAACTTGGATTTCAAAGTTGCAAAGGCAAAAATGCATATCATGCAAACAAAGGGAAACATTTTTTAGGGCAAAGACCCCAGAAATACATCAACAACAAAGCAACTTTCAACAAACAAAATTATCAGCCCAAGTGGAAGTCTCAGAAAGGGAAAGAGACAAGTCACTAAATGTGACCTCCCTACCTGTAAGTACCCAAAATTGGGAATTATTCAGTTTTATCATGTTTATACAAATATCTACCATGTGTTATAGAAAACTTTAAGGGAGGTAGATTGAAACAATTTTCCAACAATTGGAAAGAATTTACTTCAGATAAATGGACTCTTGAAAACATTGAAGGTTGTTGTATTGACTTTATAGAAAAGCCTCAACAAGTTCGAGCACCATGTGAAAAAGCACTTAGTCCAAATGAAGAACAACTCATTGAGACTGAAATTGAGAGGCTGTTAGTTAAGGACATTATAAAACAAACAACACACTCAAAAGGAGAATATATCTCCACAATCTTTATACGACCGAAAAAAGATGGAGGGAATAGGCTTATATTAAACCTCAAAAAACTGAATGAAAATGTTGAAAAACAGCATTTTAAAATGCAATCCTTTACATCTGCTTTGAATCTGATAACAAAAGGATGTTATATGGCATCCATAGATTGGAAGGATGCCTATTATTCAGTACCAGTCCTCTCCTGAATATCAAAAGTACTTAAAATTCCACTGGAAAGGAAAATTGTTTCAATATACCTGCCTCCCCAATGGGTTGTCTAGTGCACCCCGCATATTTACGAAGATAACTAAACCTATATTTGCTACACTCAGGAGGAAAGGGCATATAAATTCATCCTACATTGATGACTCTCTCTTAATTGGGGACTCAAGTGAGGAATGTAGAACAAATGCTAGGGATACTGTTGAGATCTCTATAAAAGCAGGGTTTGTTATACACCCGCAAAAATCAGTTTTTGAACCCTCTCAAAGCATGACATATCTGGGGTTTATTATAAATTCAGTGGAGATGAATGTATGTCTAACACAGGAAAAAATCCCAAAAATGAAACAAACCTGTGCAGAAATACTCAGTAAAACACCTGTGACAATAAGAGAATTATCAGGACTCATTGGTCAAATGGTTGCTAGCTTTCCTGCAGTGGAATATGGGAGATTATATTATAGACTGATAGAAAATGAAAAATCTGCTGCCTTAAAGCAAGAAAGAGGGGGTTTTGATGCCAAAATAGCTCTTTCAGATCAAGCTAGGAGAGATATTCAATGTTGGATATTAAACTTACCTACCTCCTCCTGCCCCATTTCACATGGTAACCCAACAATAATAATTAAAACAGATGCCTCAGGCACTGGATGGGGTGGGGTCAGGGTTGGTTGAGTGCTTGGTTGAATGGTTGGTTGGGTGCTTGTCATCTGCCAGGTGTTGAAAACATAGAGGCAGACAGAGAGAGCAGACTAAACCATGATAATACAGAGTGGAAACTTAACCCCTTGTATTTCCACGCTCTGGGGAAAATATGGGGCACACCCAAAATTGACTTATTTGCATCTAGGATCAATTATCAAATTAATCCCTATGTTGCATGTAAACCAGATCCAGAGGCTTTTGCAATTGATGCATTTACAATTCCTTGGGACAAATATTTTTATGCTTTTCCACCATTTTGCCTCATAGGGAAAACTCTTGCAAAAATTGAAGAGAATAAAGCTTCTGGTATTGTGATAGCTCCCTTATGGACAACACAATCATGGTTTTCAAAATTGGCAAATATGCTAATAGATTGTCCTTTATTATTCCCTAGATCAAAGGACACGTTAATGTTGCCATACAAACCCCAAGAGGTTCATCCACTAAGTTCAAAGATGAGGTTAGCAGCTTTTCATGTGTCAGGGAATCCTTTAGCAGCCTCAACATTTCGCAGTCAGCTCAAGACATTCTCATGTCATCATGGCGACCATCAACTCAAAAGCAGTATGGACCCTACGTTAGACAATGGTTGGAATTTTGTAGTGAAAGGAGTGACAATCACAGCTCATCCACTTTGGGAACTGTAATTGATTTCTTGACTTCACTGTTCAACAGAAATTTGGGATACAGTGCTATAAACACTGCTCGTTCTGCATTATCATGTATATTATATACAGATTCAGGACAAACTATAGGTCAACACCCATTAGTTGTGAGGTTTATGAAGGGTGTATTTGAAAAACGACCTAGTTTACCTAGAAACAATGTTACTTGGGATACCAGTGTTGTTCTGAATTACTTAGCAACTCTAAGCCCTGTTGCTAAACTAACTTTAAAAATGTTAACTCTGAAAACAGTTACTTTAGTTGCATTGTTGAGTGCTCAACGTGCCCAGACAATTCATTTGTTAAGTTTAGAACATATGACAGCCAGTTCTATGTATTATAAATTTAGAATACCTCATCCAATCAAAACAACAAAACCAGGAAAGCACATTCAAGAATTAGAACTGGCTGCTTATCCAGAGGATGAAGCCTTATGTATAGTTACAACACTTGATGAATATATCAAAAGAACACATGATCTAAGAGGAAAGGAGAATACAGTTTTCATAACACTTATGAAACCATATCATGCAGCATCCAAATCCACAATTTCAAGATGGATTAAGACTATGCTAAGTGAAGCTGGTGTGGACATGAACATTTTCACCCCACACAGCACTCGTGCTGCATCAACAAGTAAGGCTGACACTACAGTCCCATTGGAAACTATCCTTAAAACAGCAGCATGGAGTGGAGAATCCACATTCAGAAAGTTCTATAACAAACCCATCCATAAAACAGGAGAGTTTGGTTTAAGTATTATTGACAATGTAAACAAAGTATGAGTGACTCAATATGAGGTGGTTTTGTTTGTAACAACGTTGAGTTCAAAAGCTTATCAGTAAAAAGTTAGCAACTCATCAAAATTTTTGCTTGCTCAGGGCTCCTAGACCGGGCTTTAAACATCTCACGTGATCCCAAAGTATCGATTGGTGAGGTAGAATTAAAAATTAAACGAGACTTACCTGTAAGTTGAAGTTTGATTGGAATTCTACCGATCCAATAGAGATACGTAGGGATTACGTGCCCTCCCCTAAAACCCTCCCAAAAGGCTTCTTCATCCTGCCCACTCGCCCTATATTTTAAAATATGTGGTTTGCTGGTCACGTGCTCAATCTCACGTAATCCCTACGTATCTCTATTGGATCGGTAGAATTCCAATCAAACTTCAACTTACAGGTAAGTCTCGTTTAATTTTTAATTTTATGTGCATTTATTGATTCAATGTCTTCTTTTACTTATTATTACATAGAAATCGTTGGCCAATACCAACCTTTTTTCACTTGTAATTCCAAAACAACCTTCTAAACTTCACACATATAGAAATCAAATTTTCTATACACGCCATTGACGTCATCACAAGACATGGAGTTTACTCTGCATAAAAACTTATTTAATGGTTTAAAGTGTCAACCTTAAGGCACAGAACATACACAAAAAAATCAAAAAAAAAATCAAATCTTTTAGTTGTTTAAGCAGGTTGGATTTCTGGCAACCATTATTGGCTGATGTGGACCTGCTGGCACTCACTACCTCTACATTAAATATTTTTCATACATCACTCAACTCGCATGTTGATTTTTGCTGAGGGAGGAAAAACCGGAGAACCCGGAGAAAAAACCCTCGTGACATAGGAGAGAACAACACATCTAACAAACTCTACTCACATGTGGCATCCGCAGGGCTCGAACCAGTGACCCGACCCGTTGGACCACAGTGGTGAGAGGCGAACGTTTTACCGCTACGCCACCCATGCCACCGGTCAGTTTCATTTACATCTACTTTATTTCTTATTTATTTATAACAAATTTATTTGAATAAACAAAAAGGGTGTCACCAGGGAGGAACTGAATCTCCATATAAAGGTGACCCCCCGAATATATCTGGGTAAAATAACGTTGCTAAAAACTAATCATTGATAGCTAGCTGTTAATGTTGTCGACCTTACAGGGAATGTTATAATAAGAACTATTTTGTGAGTCCTTACAAATGTAGTATCAGTGTTCACGGGATTTATTATTCTAAGTAAAGTAACCGGAATATGTTCTTAATGACTGAATGGAAGGGCCAAAAGGAAAATATTTTGCTGAAGGTCATGACATGAACTTTCGTATCCAGAAGACAATGTTCCCCCCGCGCGCTGGATCTTAAGAAACTTTTGAAAATAATTACGTGACTGGGTACATACAATTTTTCAAAAGTTGTCAGATTTTCAAAGATTGTCCAGAAAACCTCGCGTATCCTGAACCGAACAAGCGCGAGTCCAAAAATTGAAATAAAATGAGAATAATTATCATGTTATATTGTCTTAGCCGTAAGGTCCTTGCGCCGCTCGTTCATGTCATGACCTTCAGCAAAATATTTTCCTTTTGGCCCTTCCATTCAGTCAATATGAACATATTACGGTTACTTTACTTAGAATAATAAATCCCGTGACCACTAACACTAAATTTGTAAGGAGTATAGTTCTTATTATAACATTCTTTCTAAGGTCGACAACATTAACAGCTAGCTATTAATGATTAGTTTTTAGCAACGTTATTTTACCCAGTGATATGAGATCAGCCGGATCATCTAGAATAACAACAACACTTTGATTAAAATGCTTGCGGTCGTAGTTTCATTTCAGATACTTTCATTGATATATAGTTATTTCGATAAGAATACCAAGTAGTTCCTTTAGTATCATCCTTCTTTCCTAAATATTTACCATTCAGATTAGAGGAATAACACGACTTGTACCACCAGGCACCAGTATAAGAAGCAGCACAATTCCTACTGTATTTGTCATTATCCCTATCCTTTGTAGTAAAGGCCATGTTGTTATGTTGTACCAATGAGTCCCCTGCAGTACCTGAATACGAGCCTACATTCAATCTGTACTTGTCTGATTCATCACCAACACTAAAACTACCATATTTGGCATACTTCCCGACTCCTCCCAAGTCCTCTAAATCTACGCGAAGAGTTGAAGGAGTTCTTGCCGTGAGTCGATGAATGTAGTCGTTCCCCAACCAGAACTCACCATTCAGGTCTCCAAATCCAGTTTTGTATTGTTGCCAGTTGAGATAAAAGTCGACTGATCCATCTTTTCTCCTTTGAAACACTGTCCACCCCCCACCGTCAGTTGTCATGTCACAGTAGACTTGAAAAGCAGTCTGGTCGTCTGGTTTTATTGTGTAAACACCGTTACGTCTCTCTCCTGATTTGAAGTACTCTGAGCAATCTTTTGGATGACCACGTACTTCCAGTGTAATTTTGGTGTCTACATCAGAAACTCCAGCACTTGAAGCAGTGCACACAAACAAACCTGAGTCTAACATTTTTGAGTTTCTTATAATCAAAGAACCATCACTTACTTCATATCTGCCAGCAGGAAGCACACCATTTTCTTTTCTCCAGCTGATAACTGGCTGAGGGTGACCATTAGCAGTACAGTTAAGAACTACAGTTGAACCAGGTCTTGCTGTGTATCTTGATGGAGGCTTAATAACAAACACTGGCAACTGAATGACGTTTACCATGATTCCTAACACATCAGAACCAAGACGGTTTTCAGCTTTGCAAACGTACATTCCAGCGTCGTTTTTCTTGGATTGCAAAACGGTTAGTTGCCCATCCTTAATAAAAGTGCGATCAAATGGCAGACTGCCAATAGCCTTAGACCACGTGACGTTTGGTTTAGGATGTCCATTTGCGTGACACTTAGGAAGAGTAATGTTATCTCCTATCTTTTTGTAGATGGGATCTGTTTTGAAGATCAGTCGTGGACGGAAGTTCACTTCAAGGATGGCGGTATTTTGTGCTTTACCAAGAATATTAGCAGCTTTACACTGATAGATTCCTGAGTCATCTGCTGTGACGTGTTTTATTTCAAGTCTACCACTGCCGTCAGTTATTGATCTGTTATTAGCAATTAAACCATTTGTTTTACTCCACACAACGGCAGGTTTTGGATAACCACTTGCAGAACATCGTAAGATAGCAGACTGACCTTCATTGATAATCAAACGAGGAGGTGAAATCAGTACTGATGGAGATGTTAAGGAAGGACCAGGATCTCCTTTGAGTCCAGGCATACCTCGAGGACCATTGGCTCCATTATTTCCAGGATCGCCTTTAAATCCACGAGGTCCACGTTTTCCTCTTCGTCCCTTTTGTCCTCGATTCCCTTTCTGTCCTTTATCCCCTTTTTCTCCTGGTCTACCAGGAGGACCTGTTGGACCTGGGATTGCGATGAAGTATTTTGCAGCTTGTAAAGTCGTCACAACTTTACCTATTTCTTGCTGTATTATTTGTCGAAGTGTATTCTTTTGTTTCGCTTTTGTTTGATTCATCCTCATCAAAGTCTGTCGAATCTTTCTCTTCAAAATGCGCTGAGAGGTTTCCTTGGAATTTCGTTCATAGATGTCTTTTGAAGAACGATGTTCGTCTGGTGAGTAGATAGCATTCCTGCTCTTGATATTCAATGTCGAGGTCAATTTGTCCTCCAACTGGTTCATTCTTGTAGTTTGTTCTTTCAATATCAGTTCGATGCGTACAAACTCACCACAAAACAAAAACACAGCCATTATTGAAACAATGATGGCGATCTTAAAAATCCAACTTAAATGAGCAATTTTATCCGTCATTTTAAAGCAGTGAAGAGAATCAGAAACGGATGTCAGCAAGATATGCAAAAACTGCGTCATTCATGGTTCAGGTCCAGACATGTAGTGTGCAATTGATATTCTATACTTATAGCGGAAATGCGACTGATTGACTTTGGGATATAAGGAATCGAATTCTCTTTATGGGCAATATATGACTGACAATGTTCGAATAGATGAAAATAAAATTATACGAATTTGCACTTCTTGCTTATTTATTGAGATACCGTATTATTACTTATAACCCCTTCTATGTTGGGCTTCCTGTGTTGCTGGTAAGACAGAGACGAGGCGCCCTAGATGCTTGAGTAGGGTTGATCGGTAAATTTGATTGGATTTAAAATGGAACCTGATAGCAGTAAGAACCCCGAATCATTCGTCCTTTTACATGTTATGAAATATTATGGGTACATCTCTCCTAGCGTAGGTTGAAGTGGAGTTTTGCCGACTTACAATAATCTTGAAGATTTTGTTCAAATGTTCGTTACTACACCAGACTAGCATTTTTGAGTACAAAAATGCTCAGTTAACGAATTAAAGGCTTAGAATTAAAAGCTAAAAGACTTGGTCGTTTAGTTCAGTTGACAGTACAATTGTATAGAGCGATAGCACTAAAACCGTGAAACAAGTACTAACGAACTAAAAAGTACAAATAGTACTAATGAAATAATAGAAAACAAAGGGTTTTGCTACTATTTGTCTCTATTTAGTTACTAAGTTATTTCACGGTTTAAGTGTTATCGCTCTATATATTCCACTCAAAATGCGCCAAAGTGAAGTTAAAATATTCATCGCTTGTAAATGCGGTTTTACACAACAGTCCAAGCTGTGAGTTATCAGTTGTCTTGATGTATAAGCAACATTTACTCTACGTCAGTCAAGTGCGGATATATGGTGTTGACCAATTTATAACGTCCGGTTTTATGTGCATTTATTGATTCAATGTCTTCTTTTCCTTATCATTGCATAGAAATCGTTGAAACTCCCACCTTTTTCACTTGTAATTCCAAAAAACGAACTTCCAAACTTCACACATATAGAAATTAATTTTTCTATGCACGCCATTGACGTCATCACAAGATAAAGAGTTTACTCTGCATAAAAACGTATTTAATGGGTTTATAGTGTCAACTTTAAGGTACAGAACGTACACCGGTCAGTCTCATTTACATCCACCTTATTTCTTTTCATCACTTTCGTATCAAGAAGAGAATGTTCCCCCACGCGCGCTCTTAAGAACCTTTTGAAAATAATTACGTGACTGGGTACATACAAATTTTCAAAAGTTGTCAGATTTTCAAAGATTGTACAGAAAACCTCGCGTATCCTGACCCGGACAAGCGCGCGTCCAAAAATTGAAATAAAATGAGAACAATTGTCATGTTATATTGTCTTAGCCGTAAGGTCCTTGCGCCGCTCGTTCATGTCATGACCTTCAGCAAAATATTTTCCTTTTGGCCCTCCCATGCACTCAATAAGAACATATTGCGGTTACTTACTTAGAATAATAAATCCCGTGATAACTAATATTAAAACATTTGTCGGGAGTCACAAAATAGTTCTTATTATAACATTCCTGTAAGGTCGACAACATTAACAGCTAGCTATCAATGATTAGTTCTTGGCAACGTTATTTTACCCAGTGGCATTGACGAAGAGATCATGTAGAATAAAAACACTTTCAGATTAAAATGCTTGTGGTCGAAGTTTCATTTCAGTAAATTTGAGAGACATTCCGTTATTGTAAAAATGGTACCAATTTACTCCTTTTGATCAATTACATTTCTTCCAAGATAACGACCGTTAAGATTTGATTGATGACAGGATTTGTACCAACATGCACCAGTCCATCTCACCGCACAGTTTCCACTATCAACATCATTATCCTGGTCTTTGGTAGAAAATTGCATGTTATTATGGTATATCATTGAGTCCCCGGCATTACCCGAATACGAGCCTACACTCAGCCTGTACTTGTCTGATTCTGCATTAACACTAAAGTTACCATATTTGGCATACTTCCATATTCTTCCCCAGTCCTCCATATCCACGCGCAGAGTCGAGGCCGTTCTAGCTGCCAGTCGATGGATGTAGTCATTACCTAACCAAAACTCACCATTCAGGTTACCAAAACCTGTTTTGTACGGCTGCCAGTTACGATAAAAGTCGACTGATCCATCTTGCCTTCTCTGGAACACTGTCCACCCACCACCGTCAGTTGTCATGTCACAGTAGACTTGAAAAGCAGCCTGGTCGTCTGGTTTTATTGTGCAAACACCGTTATGTCTCTCTCCTGATTTGAAGTACTCTGAGCAATCTTTTGGAGGATCACGTACTTCCAGTGTAATTTTGGTGTCTACATCAGAAACTCCAGCACTTGTAGCAGCTAGTGCACACAAACAAACCTGAGTCTAACATTTTTGAGTTCCTTATAATCAAAGAACCATCACTTACTTCATATCTACCAGCAGGAAGCACACCATTTTCTTTTCTCCAGCTGATGACTGGCTGAGGGTCACCATTAGCAGTACAGTTCAGAACAACAGTTGCACCAGATATTGCTGTGTGTCTTGATGGAGGCTTGATAACAAACACTGGCAACTGAATGATATTTACTACGATTGCTAACACATCAGAACCAAGACGGTTTTCAGCTTTGCAAGCATACGTTCCAGCGTCGTTTTTCTTAGATCTCAAAACGGTTAGTTGCCCATCCTTAATAAAAGTGCGATCAAATGGCAGACTGCTAAAAGCCTTAGACCATGTGATGTTTGGTTTGGGATGTCCCTTTGTGTGACACTTAGGAAGAGTAATGTTATCTCCTATCTTTTTGTAGATGGGATCTGCTTTGAAGGTCAGTCGTGGACGGAAGTTCACTTCTAGGATAGCGGTAGTTTGTGCTTTGCCAAGAATATTAGAAGCCTTACATTGATAGATTCCTGAGTCTTCCGGCGTGACGTGTTTTATTTTAAGTCTACCACTGCCGTCAGTTTTTGATCTGTTAATAGCAATTAAACCATTACTTTTACTCCACACAACGGCAGGTTTTGGATAACCACTTGCAGAACATCGTAAGATAGCAGACTGACCTTCATTGACAATCAAACGAGGAGGTGAAATCAGTACTGATGGAGATGTTAAGGAAGGACCAGGATCTCCTTTGAGTCCAGGCATACCTCGAGGACCATTGGCTCCATTATTTCCAGGATCGCCTTTAAATCCACGAGGTCCACGTTTTCCTCTTCGTCCCTTTTGTCCTCGATTCCCTTTCTGTCCTTTATCCCCTTTTTCTCCTGGTCTACCAGGAGGACCTGTTGGACCTGGGATTGCGATGAAGTATTTTGCAGCTTGTAAAGTCGTCACAACTTTACCTATTTCTTGCTGTATTATTTGTCGAAGTGTATTCTTTTGTTTCGCTTTTGTTTGATTCATCCTCATCAAAGTCTGTCGAATCTTTCTCTTCAAAATGCGCTGAGAGGTTTCCTTGGAATTTCGTTCATAGATGTCTTTTGAAGAACGATGTTCGTCTGGTGAGTAGATAGCATTCCTGCTCTTGATATTCAATGTCGAGGTCAATTTGTCCTCCAACTGGTTCATTCTTGTAGTTTGTTCTTTCAATATCAGTTCGATGCGTACAAACTCACCACAAAACAAAAACGCAGCCATTATTGAAACAATGATGGCGATCTTAGAAATCCAACTTGAATGAGCAATTTTATCCGTCATTTTAAAGCAGAACAGAATCAGAAACGGATGTCAGTAATAAGACATGCAAAAACTGCGTCATTCATAGTTCAGGTCCAGACATGTAGTGTGCCATTGATATTCTATACTTATAGCGGAAATGTAAATTGACTTTGAGATATAAGGAATTCCCTTTATGGTTAACATATAACAGAAAATGTCTTCAGCTCATCCCAAGTTCGAATATATGAAAATAAAAGTATACGAATTTGCACTTCTTGTTTATTTGTTGAAATACCGTATTATTACCTGTTGTAGCCCACTCATATGTTGGGGTTCCTGTGTTGCTAGCAGACAGAGACTAGGCAAGGTAAAATCCCGGAGAGAGTTGCCTAAGGAGGATTAGCCGTTAATTTGAATGGATTTAAAATGGAACCTGAAATCATTCTTCCTTTTACATGTTAGGAAATATTATGGGCACATACCTCCTAGCAGTGATTGAAGTGGAATTTTGGATTCTTACCATGATTTTGAAGAACTTGTTCAAACCTGATCCCGATTCTGATTTATTTCTCTGTAAAGCGAATTGCATGTGACAGAGGGGAGGACAACGGCCAAAACCATTCGTCCAACGTTCGTCTCCACATCATAGAAATAAATTTCCCTTCCCACTTATCTTTACGTGATGATAAGACAGAGTTGCTGTGCACTTACAAAACTTGTTGCTCAATTAAAATATGAATCAAGTAAAGGCTTAAGAATAAATAAAAAGTTAAAAGGCTTGGTCGTTTAGTTCAGTTGACAATGAAGTCTTATACAGTACGTGTACACCCAAAATGAAAAATTCAACCATTGATCCTGAATAGCCAGAATTTGTAAGCAAGATACGACGCTTCCTGCAGAGGTCCTGAATATTGATATTCTGCGATGACAAAATCGCCAGCTTGGCTACAGCTTCGGTGACAAATCACCATAGAGATCAGTTCTTCGATGTGACCAAACTGGCATCTGAAGGCGAACTTTCTTTAAATATTCGTGGTCTATTTCAGCAATGCACAAACCGGTACCTTCTGAACACTGAGCAATGATGTTACCCCATGGATCCACGACCTTTGAATGAATAAAAAGGACAAGCATCAGTGATACTAGAGTGTTTTGTGACGGAAGTCCCTTTTTCTTTTCCTTTTTATAAAATATTTGAGATATAACGCGCGCGCTGATTGGCTGGCTACCATGTTTATATCGGAGGACAGAGACATGGCTCGCTCAAAAAACGTCGAAAATATTTTATAAAAGCAATATAAAACGATCGCTTATGTCTCTGTACTGTGATATAAACACTCTGGAAGATGTAGAGCACTCGAAAAGCAAGAGAAACACTCGGCTACGCCTCGTGTTGCTGAGCTTGCTTTTCTCTTCCTCTACATCTTCCATCGTGTTTATATCACAGTACAGAGACAAGCGCGCGCGTTTTATATTCCTTAAATAGGGGATGGGAAGAAAGGGAGGGTAGGGAAAGGAAGAGTAAAAGTAATTGGTATCTCCTTTCCTTCTCCCCCTGGTAAAACGAGGCAAGACACATTATAAAAACTAGAATAACAATAGAAAATGTGCACAAGGAAGAAAAGTGACAGAAGTGACAGTGTTTACTTTGCAACATTAATATTGCGCACGTCAACAATAAGTTTCTCTTGACATGAGTGAGTTTTAAGCAATTATATCAACACAAGCTAAATAAATAATAAGTCAAATGAATAATTTCTACTTAAATCGTTTAACATAGATACATCAAGGACAATTATTTCGTTAGCTGAATAAGCACTGCTTATTTTGAAGCGAAAGGCCGGAACGCGCGATGCAACATTTCTTGTTCCGCAACACAGCACGTATCACATTGCACCGCGTATCCACCCCCTGAAATGTGTTGCGTGCAATGTCGCCGAAAAAGTTACGTCGTGTGCCTAGGTCTTAAGAGGCCATAGTGATCACCATGGTAGCCACATGTCTTTATGAAAGTCAAACAAAGAGTTTTAAGAACTCCATGGAAGTACAGTAAGGGCGAAAAGAGCCACAAATAGGTTTTTAAATTCACATTTTGTTTGAATGAAATTTGTTCGAATCAGAGCCACCAAGACACCATAATACTAAGAGAGTGTAGCTGGGTATTGATGTCTGCGCGATGTTCGCGGCAACTAAGGCTATTTTTAGTAATTTCGGCATCGCGCATACAAGGCTCTTAAACAATAGAATTCAAAAGCCGGAAGCAAACGGTTCCGTCCGCGCGCACGGCAAAAATCAAATTCTATTGTTTGAGAACCTAGTGCGCGCGATGGAGAAATTACTATAAATATCCTTATGCTGCATTCGCACCAACCAGTTAAATACCACTTATTAGATATTTTCTTGTGTATTACGGGCTGATATTTTACAAGTCGCGTATGTATTTTGCATTGCCGAGCCTTTAGGCGAGGCAAAATGCGAGTGATGAGTAAAATGTCAGCCCGTAATACACAAGAAAATATCTAATAAAGGATTTATTATGCAATTACTTTTTCGCTTTGTTTTTAACAGTATTTTTATCATCGAAACAGTCCTTTTTGCAAACCAGCGCGCGCGCTTCAAACCGGTTTGAAGCCTTGACGTCATGCAGGGCCGAATACGCAAACCGGTTTTCTAGAGGGTATTACCGTCCCATATATATTGGCCCTCAAATGATACCTTATTTGGTAAATTTACGTCACAATTGTATAATAAACTAGTTTAAAAAGGGTTTAGCTGAACAAGGTTAAAAATTAGTTGCTCATAACATACGCACCTTACCACTAAAAGTGGTGAAAACCTGCTTGATCTGCATATCTTGCCAAGGTTGTTTAGAATCACCAAAAAGATGAGCTCAGTCCTAATTAATTACTAAGTCTTAAATATGAGACTGCGGATGAAGCACAGGCATTCGGTCAAAAAGTCCAAAATTAGACAACAGAAACGTCAGTCGATACCTCTATTACATGGCCACATTTGGAGAATCAATAAATGGTCGCTTGATATTAGATGGTGACAAGTTTCAGGTGAAAAAGTCGAATACTAGACAAAAAAATATGGAACTTGATTAAAAATAACTTTAATATCCCAAGAAAAGTATGAAAATACATACCAAGTCTAGTACTCCGAGTACTAATTAAGAAATGCATGAAACACAATGGCTCAGTCGTCCAAGATCTACTAAAAATGACAATTTCTGCCACTGTCTTAATAAGACGTGGCTAATGTCAAGCATTTGTCGTTTTTTATATAATTTGTAGCAAAAGTGAGCAGGATTGATGCCGTAGAAGAAGAATATATATAACAGTTCAAACGAACAGCTGCACCACTATAGATGAACAACATCAAATAAACCTTCTTAGAAGTGTTTGAGTAGTTTCAGATATTTGAAAAATGTAGTGCGGATTTTCAAGAACGAATCTTTTCTTCGAAAAGGATGTAATATAATTTAATATTTTTAAATAATTTTTCTTAAAATCGTTTGAGTAGTTTCAGATATTTGGAAAATGTAATGCAGATTTTCAAGAACGAATCTTTTCTTTCGGAACTAGTGTTGGGACCATATCGAAAAGGATGTCACATAATTTAACATTTTAAAAAGCCTTTCTTAAAAGCATTTTGAGTAGTAGTTTCAGATATTTAAAAAATCTTTTCACTTTTCCTTTTCCCTTCAGGACCATAGAAAAGGGTGTCACACGCCTAAAACGATGCGTTGAACAAACACACGCGAAACATTCTTGAATATTTTCTAGATTTTGTTAGTCATATTCTGATAATTAATTAGCATGCGACTCGCATGTAGAGTACAAACGCTAAAAGTGTGCAAAGCTTTGCACTATTAAATACTAAATAGTGTTATAATTTAACAATAGAAAACAGTAGAATTAGCATAATTTAGTGCAATTTAGTACTATTTATATTGCACACTTTTAGTGTTTTTACTCAAAAATTAGACAATGAATACTATTTTTCATATCTAATGATTGTCATAAAATATTCATTAGTTAGATAACTAGGATACGCGTTTTAAAATTTCACTTTCCAAAAACCTGGTGACTTGACACTTGAAAAAGAGTTAAGTGCTACTTTCGAAAAATTAAACATTTGATCACCAGTACCGCATACATTAGTCCAAATTTCTCGATTTAGAAATTCTACTATTATCAAATTATCAATATAACCACCAAATAAATGTTTAGGAGTAGCAAATTCTTTTTTGTTGGATCCAAATGGCCAATAGCATCAATAATTAAGCACAATTAAAACAACAACAGCAAACAATGAGGAAAACCAAGAAGTTTTCGCAGGTGTTCCAAGTAAGAAACGTCATAAGGTCGACCGTTTCCGACTAGTTTCACGTTTTGAATGAAAGCAGACAGAGCGCTAAAGTTTATAATTTTCGGGTTTATTGCTGCAGAAATCCCCTATGGACACAAACTCGACGCAAGTTTCTCTTCCTTCCACAAGCAGCAGATTGGCTTGTGCTGTCATGTCCATAGACTTTGAGAACATCACAAGTCTTCCAGATTCAGTCGTCCCAACGTGGATTTTCCTCTGTGTCATCATCAGTATAGCCGCTCCACCCACAGTTATGCTTAACTCTATGGTGATTTTGACGGTGCTAGAAAGTCAGTGTCTACGATGTGTTAATTATAATCTCTGTCTTGTAGCCCTGGCTGTGACGGATCTTTTAATTGGACTAGTTGTAGAACCACTACTTGTGAGCTACTTGGTGTGTATGTTATTGGATTGCTCGGCGTTGTGTTCATTATTTTCTGCTTTTATACTTTCCACAATCGGACTGGCATTTCTTTCGCTGTGCAATGTCATGGCAATGAACATAGAAAGATACATTGCTATAGAGCATCCGATGTTTTACAGAAGGGCAATTACCAACAAAAAGGTGGTAGTTGCAATTGTAATTCTGTGGATAACGGAACCAACTGCATACATTCTTAGTAGGCTGAGAACGAACAGATCACGAACAGTCCAAAAGCTCCCAACGGCTATATTTGTTGGTTTCAATGCACTTATAATTTTGTTATGTAATATTAAAGTGCACATGACAGCCTATCGTCAACGAAGAGCCATCGTCAATGTTGAACAAACAGTAGAACAGCAAGAAGAAGAACAACAGAATCGTCTTAAGGAATACAAGTTCACATTTGCCATGGGTTTGATGGTGTTGACATCTGTTCTTCTGTACCTTCCCATCATCATTGTCATACTAATAGAGACCATTGAAGGCAAAGAAGTCACTGATGATTTCAAGTACATCTCAATCCCTATCTCCTTGTTATTTATTTATATACAGTCTCTGGTCAACCCTATGATATTCTCTCTTCGCTTATCATACATTCGTGAGGGGATGAAAAAGAAACTCTTTCCCTGCAGTTCAATACCTAAAAATGTGCGTAAGAACTAGGCGCCTCTCTGTGGTTCTGCGAGAATTTCATTTCCCCACATTAGAATATCAGACGGAAAACATCCGGACTCATATTCAAAAATATAACGTCCAAACTCTCTGTTTGGAAACAAAGTTTCTTTTGTGTTTAAGTCAATCATGAGTTTTGTTATTCGGGATTTTACGGAAATACCTGCTTAATTACTTGAATAATACACAAGCATAAATTTATAGAAGTACTTAATTACTGCACATTAAATCTGTGATGTCTACTTTCTTCTCAGAAATTAAACCATTTCCAGTAATATCTATCAAGCTATCGTTGGAAATATTTGATAAGACATACTTTTATTCCATCGATGCTTTAATTTCAATGTCCGACTGTAATATAGCCAACTGGTTCGCCTCCTTGCCAGTTGGGATTTTTAAACACTTTATGTTTCTTTACCGATTATCAGTGTGTATTTATTTCAGGATTTGAGGACCAGGTTGGAAAAAAGCTTTGCTTTACCTGTTATATCCTCGTTAAACAAAGAGTCTTTTTTTTAATGATGAGTCATCGATTTTCAAGTTCGAATAAACTGAATAAATAAATAAATAAATAAATAAATTGAATGTGAGACGAAAAAAATCCTTAAATTACAAAGATAACAGCCTCGGTTTGTTCGCTCTCTCAGAAGACTATCAAATTTACCAGAAAACTTAAATACTATTTTCTATATAATAAATGATGCCATTGAATGAAAAACTGATTTGTAAAATTTCTAGAAATGTACGTATATGTATATTTTCTTCTTTTTTGGTAACGAAAAAAAAAGCTTTAAAAATATATTTATTAAAGGTTTAACGACGGGAGCTTCACGGCTTAAGTATAATCAAGTAGCTGTAATTTTAATAAAGGGTAAGAAGTTAAAAAAAAGTTGAAAAAGGGACATATGGAAACAGTTGGTGTTAATTATCTTTCTCAATATCTTCCTCGTTTGTCTTTGTTCATAATTATCTTTCTCCTGGGTTTTTCAAAAGTGAAGTTGCATTGCCTAATATAGACCATAAGCGCCAAAATCGTCCTAATTGTTGGGTTGCACGTGACGTCAAGGCAGCCATCTTGGGTGAACTCCAACTAAAGATTTCTCATTAGCGTCTCTTGTTCGTTCATTCAACATGGCTACCGGTTCACCGTCTTTTGATTCCCAAAAGAATGAATGAAACCCAGCAATAACCTAATCGTCCTAAGATACAGTTGAGTGAGTCCTGTACCAGCCAAATCCTAGTTCTCGTTACACTAGCTGTTTATATATTCTGTTATCATGTAAATGATATATTGTTTAATTAAAATAGAGAAATCGTATGATTACTTATAATAATATACATGAAAAATTTCTGTCACAACTCGACAAAAGTTTGATCACTCGGTCAATCGGCGAACAGACAGTCGACCAACTATTGTTTTGGAGCTTAAGAAAACTCTAAACTTTCTTTTTTCTATAGCTAAAGGCCAAAAATGTTCTTTTTTCCCGAGGAAAGTTTATCAAATCAAAAATGAATCGCTTAAAATTTTAAAAACTTACAGTTTTGACGAGTCTAGCCAGTCAACCTTCTATGTCAGTACGATTTCTGAAGTCAAATCTTTACGGTAGCAAAATATGTATGAGTATCTATCTTTTCTCTTCTGTCCAAATGAGGATAAAACTATATATTTCCAGGTTTTCAAATACCATCGTGGATATTTCAAGAGAAAAAACTGAGTCTGTTCATTTTATATTGTGCAAATCTTGCAAATCTTGAAAGTTTACTGACGAGTTTAGCAAATGGCGGCTGAATCTGTCTTCGTACCAAAAAGCAGTTTTGGGCTCTTTATCATTGTAAAGATAGAGTCTAGGCTCCTTCACTTGACAACGTTAGACTCCCAAAAGTGAAAAAGACCCTTTCTTTATAATCCATCGAGGTAATAAACACAGATACTCCAGTTTACTGCACTAAATTTGTCAGAGCTTCACTTCACTTTGACTGACAATCGCTTTTGTTTGAATGGCGGGACATTTGGCAACGCGCGCTGTTTGAATGTACAAATTCCCGCCAAAAATACTGGCGATAGCGAGTCAGAAAATATTTTTTGATGTATGGATATTTCTTTGTTTTTTTGTTTGGTACTATCAATTTTTACGGCAGTGCAATTACTTTTTTAATTTGCACCGTAGTGCAATTACTTTTTCCTGCCGTGTTAACGATTAACATCGCTGCTCTCAACCAATCAGAATCGAGTAAATTTTTCATGTATATTATTAGCGACTAAAGCTGCTTTATAATATGCACTGAAACCGAGGCTTTTCTGATAAGCTGCTCAGTAAAAGAGCCGTTTCATTTCCTTTGTGACTTTACTGTTTCCTTTCCATTCTGTTTTCTTTATTTCTTCACCCTTCCCTTTTCATTCAGTCATTAATTCGTTTATTTCTTTTTTCTTTTTTCTTTCTTCTTTCAATCTTTTTAACTCTTCCTTGCTTGCTTAATGCTTGCTTGCTTGCTTCCTTCCTTCCACGTATATTCGTAAAAAAGACTCGCACATTACGTGATCGCATGATTCTTTATTAACCTGTTTGTTAAAAACTGTATACTCGCACAAATTAGCTTCGGTTTTAATCATTTGTTTCAATGACATTCAAGACATGTGATGCATTTATATTACTATTTATTTGTGAGGTTGCATTTATAATGAAATATAAGTGAAGCCTGTGCTTAATAGGGTTTTAATTGGCTTTTTCATTGACATATAAGCTGCTAAACTCGAGAAACGAGTCCTCATTGAGCACTAGTTCATTATCATCAAAACTCATCTTTTTAATTGATGAAGAACTGAATGCACATCTACGTATTCTACGATTTAATGTCATGGCTTCAAACTCAACAGAAATCCCATTTCCTACAACCACTAGCGTCAATTCTGACTGTCTTTTTATATCTCTCAAATTTGAAAATTTAACAAGTCTTCCGAGTACAGTCACTCCGGCATGGATTTTCGTTAGCGTCATCAATGGCGTGGCTGCACCACTAACCGTCCTGCTTAACTTGCTAGTAATTTGGACGGTGCTGCAAAATCCACGTCTTCGATCTGTTAACTATAACATTTTGCTTGTAGTCCTAGCTGTGACAGATCTTATGGTTGGACTTGCAGTGGAACCGTTGCATGTTTGCTACTATGCTTGTCGTCTGATCAAATGTTCGTCACCTTGTCTCTGGTACAATATTTACGTATTCATGGGAATCCTTTTTATTTATCTTTCATTTTGCACTGTTTTGGCCATGAATGTAGAAAGGTATATTGCCATAGAACACCCAATCTATTACAGAAGAAAAATCACCAACAAAAAAGTCATAATCGCTGTTTTCATACTGTGGCTAATAGTGCCTTCTGCAGTCATTGTGTGTAGAACTTTAACTGACAGCTCAGAAGCAGCTTGGCTTCAATCTACTGTGATTTTTACTTCATTTATCCTGATCAGTTTGATTTGCACTGTCAAGGTACATATAACAGCCAATCGCCAACGAAGAACCATCGCCACTGCTGCACAAACAACATCGACAGAGCAAGAAGAACAACAGAACCGTCTCAAGGAATACAAGCAAACATTTAGTATGAGTTTGATGGTATTTGCATCTGTGGTTCTTTACTGCCCCTTCATCGCCGTGACGATTGTACAAACCATTAAAGGCAAAGAAGTCACTCATGATTTCAAGTACATCGCTCCCGACATCTCTGTAATTTTCGTGAATTTGCAGTCCCTAGTTAACCCAATCATTTTCTCTCTTCGTTTGTCGTACATTCGCGAAGGCGTGAAAAACAAATTGTTTTGCTGCAAGTGACATATCGTACAGATTTCATATCGAGGGCTGTGGCATATGAAATAAAGACCAATGTATGTTAATATGATTCAGAAAACTATAAAGACAATGTTTAGAGGACACCGAAGGCAGAAGCCGCAATTCATGGCATTGGTCATTATGTATGCATAAGTAAACGTAAGTGCCCTACCAACAAACAGCTGTGTCATACTATACTGCTTCTCGTCTAAGTGATCACAGCAGTTTATATGACAAAGATGAGGCTCACTGCACTTATTTCACCAAGGTAGAAAACATTTCATTGACTTTTGCTACGACAAATTTGAAATGCATCGCTTTATTTGTTTTCGCACCTAAGACAAAGAAAATACCATGTGGACGACAGGCCTGAACTACATGTATAACAGTACATATACCGACCTAAAATCCTCATATAGAGGGGATGGCGTTAAAGAACTGAAACAATAATAAACTAGATACATTTTAAAATTTCTCTGGACGTAGCCTCCAAAAGTTCCTGAATTCATTTCGTAGACACTGTTTCAAAAACCGGTTGTATTTTTTATAGAGGTGGCATTTAATGTCAAAAAAAGATCCCCGTTTGTAGTGAGTTTTGTTGTCTAATACAATAAGCCTTTTTGATACTCAAATATGCGAATTCACAAACTGCTGCTTCATTAACTATATACTCATATAAATATAATATGTATAACATATCAAGAAAAGGGAAACCATGTAATCAACGTTTCTAGGTTCCAAGACGTCTGTATAACTAATCAATATAAAGGAGAAATTATCAATTAAAAATTATCAAAATTTCAGCTATACACCGCTTGATTGCTTCAATGCTTGAACATTTCAAATTTAAATGGAAATTGTTGTTGATCACAAGGTTTTCTAAAGTAATTGAAGTTATATCATGTTTGGTATATCCCATGGGCTCTGATTGGTCGAGAATCGTGTGTGATTACAGTACATATGCACAGACGATGTCAGAGAATCTTACGCGCGCTGTGATTGGTTGAAATACATCGAAAAATATTACAAAGGGCATCTCTAAAGTTCGTAACCCTGTTTTTTAAGTCGCTGCTTCATTTTCACCTTCAACTAATGTTCACCGCAATACATTAAAATCGTGTACGATTTTTGTCGTACAGTACGATTAAATTACAACACAGGCAATGTGGTAAAATTACTCATAATAACAAAGATAACTGCCTCGGGTTGTTCGCTCTCTTTGGATTGTCCAATTTAGAACAAAAACCTCTCTAATTTTTACCATATAGTAAATGATAATACGGTATTAAAAGAGCTGGATAAAATTTCCAGATATGTATGTATATGTGTGTATTTTCTTCTTTTTTGGTAACGAGAAATGTTTTAAAAATACTTAAAAAACTCATTAATAATTCATAAGGCAAACACAATCAGATGAAAATCGCCACCGTGACGAGTGTCTTTATATCTGATAAAGATTCGGCCTAATTTACATGAACTTTAACCTCGATTTTCTCCAAGATAAATGAAGATATTTTTGAATTTCTTTTAGAGAACAACTCTAATATGTGTTGGAGTTTTTTAAGCCGTATAAAGAACTCGAGATCGTGTTTTATCGGTATAAAGATCTTTATATCCGATAAAACACTCTCTCTCGTTCTTTATACTATACATAAAGGTTCAACAACGGGATATTCACGCTTTAAGAATAATCAATTGGCTTCAGTTTTAATTATGGAAAAAGCCATAAGTTATAAATAAACAAAAATTAACAAGAGACATATGGGGACGGTAGGTGTTAATCACTTTTCCCAATATAAGTAAGCATAGAATATTAATATAGGATATGTCGATGAATATGACGACGAATATGATAGGATAGACGACAAAATTTTAACGTTCTTTTGTTGTTGTTTTTTTGTTTAAGTGTTTGTACGTTTTTTGGGTGGACTAGCTCGAATGGATCATATGTTCACTTCTAGTCCTTCCCCACTGTATATTTTTCTTAGTATTGAGTAGTTTTTTCGTTGTATTTATTTAATTTCTGATTAGTTTTCTTATATATGTATGTAAATTTTCCATTATGTTAAAATGCAGTGTAAATGGATTAAATTAATACAGAAGGTATTGGAGTTGACGTTTGTCCTCGATACACTGTTTTCAAATTAAAGTTGTCGGACGAGAGGCACAGAGCGGGGGAAACAAGAACGAAAAAGCCTATGCATTACATACCGTACTTTTCGGGTTGAGTCTGCATTTTTTACATTAAAAAACATGTAAAAAAGTCCGAGACAAGCTACAGAATGAACTGTCGTGGTGTAGTTGCATAGATTTTGAAATTTCTACCCATACTCCATTTCGGACGAGTCACGTAGCCTTGTGTTCTTTTACCCGACAACATTTTACAATATCAACAAATTGCATGGGTCGCATGTTAGGACAAGCAGGGTTTATGCATGTGAGCATAAAAACATCCCTTGGATTGAGAAATATGGCACTGAGCTCAACTGGAATTGTTCCTTCTACAAACAGTAGCGACAAAACTGGTTGTGTTGTTTTTTCCATAGACCATCACCACACTGTTACAAATCTTCCAGTTTCAGTCGCTCCAACATGGATTTTCCTCAGTGTTATCAACGGCATGTCTGCACCAATAACAGCCTTACTAAACTTGCTAGTGATTTGGACGGTGTTGGAAAACCAGCGTCTTCGATCTGTTAACTATAACCTCTTGCTTGTAGCCCTGGCTGTGACGGATCTCTTGGTCGGCCTTATTGCACAACCACTGTTTGGATACTATCTTGGATGTTTATTGGTCCAATGCTTGATATCGTCTTGTCTTTTCTATGATATTTACGTATATTTGTCATTATTATATTTTGAAAATAATTCAAGAGTTTTGATTGGCTAAGAGCCACCGGATAAATTACCATAGTCGCCGGCTAGCTGCCCAAATTTGGAGTTATGAAAATGTTGAAAACCATTATTCGAAGTTATGACGTAATTTTCTCGAATATGGAAAATTAGCTTGCGGTATGACGTCACGCTAATTTATGCGATTCATGCCAAAAGCGGGAAAACAACAACAACATGTATTCTTGTCAACAAAGCACAACTGAGAAAGAATTATTTTCAAAAATAATAAAACAATTATTGAATTCGTTTCTCGTAGGATATGGGGAATTATTAAGGCCTCGGTTTGTGTTATCTGCCTCAGCCTTCGGCTTCGGCAGATAACACAAACCTCGGCCTTAATAATTCCCCATATCCTACTCGACCTCATCCAATAATTGCTTAATGTTCTTCGTTTGTCTTTCATTGGGCTCTGTCCTGGCCATGAGCATAGAAAGATACATTGCCATAGAACACCCTTTGTTTCACAGAAGGGTGGTCATCAAGAAAAAGTTCGTGATCGTTGTTGCAATACTGTGGCTAACATTACCATCTACGTACATCTTGAGTACAATTTTAGCTGATGGCTCAGATGCCATAAGAAAACTTCCAAGCGCTATTTTTTCGAGTTTAATCGCTCTGATCATTTTGATCTGCACCGTCAAGGTACAAATAACAGCTCACCGCCAACGAAGAGCCATCGCCAATGCTGAACGAACATCTGCACAACAAGAAGAACAGCAGAATCGCCTAAAGGAGCATAAGAACACAGTAGAACAGCAAGAAGAAGAACAACAGAATCGTCTTAAGGAATACAAGTTCACATTTGCCATGGTTTTGATGGTGTTGGCATCTGTTCTTCTGTACCTTCCCATTATCATTGTGATATTAATAGAGACCGTTGAAGGAAAAGAAGTCACTAATGATTTCAAGTACATCTCAATCCCTATCTCCTTGTTATTCATTTATATACAGTCTCTGGTCAACCCTATGATATTCTCTCTTCGCTTATCATACATTCGTAAAGGGATGAAAAACAAACTGTTTTTATGCTGCAAGTAATGTAAGTAACAAACACGAAGGACGTCGAACTTGTAAAAAAAAGATAGATAAAGCACAATAGGCTTTGTTTATTCCAGGCTTACTTATTTTAATGTTATGACAATATTTCCATATTTCAAAAGGCGATGTTTGCAGTGATGTCGTTTTACTTTTATGAGATTGTTTACTTAGAAATTAACAATCAAACAAAAACAAACAAACAAACAAAAAAACCAGAAAACAACCAGCCAAGCAAGCAAGCAAGCAAATAAGCAAGCAAGCAAACAAGCAAGCAAGCAAACAAACGAACAGACAACGAAAGATCGAACAGGCGAATGAACGAATCAATGAATAAATATATGAGGATAAACTAATGAATCCGAAATTCTTGTTGTAAATTAAACTACAAAGTTGAAGAAACAGCTGTTTTAATCTGAAACAACGAAATTATGAATAATGTTGTTTCATTTCATTTCAATTCTTTTCCTTTTTTTATATATTTTAGTATTTCTTGACATTGAATTTTTGGATTAAAATTCTAGTAATTTTTAAACTAAAACATTTTTGTTAGTAATCATTTCTTTCCAGGGGGTTTCAAATTGGAGCTGCATTGCCTAATATAGACTATATAAGCGACAAAATGTTTCTAATGCTGATTAGCCGCTCAGCATTACTACCTGTTATATATGTCTATTAGTACATTAAATTTGGACGTATTCCATAGGTGGGAGTTTGAGATGGTTATATATAAAAACAGCTGTTTCAATCATTTCCTTTATAACTTTACCGATTTCCTTTCATTTCCTCCATCCACCAGTCCATTCATTTTTTTATTTCTTTTCTCCTTTTCCTTTTCATTCATTCATTAATTGATTCGTTCGTTCGTTCATTTATCCCCTCTTTCTTAATTATTTCTTTACTTCTTTCCATCTTACTTTCTTTCTTTCCTTTTTCCTTCATTTATTCGTTAAATAAATTGCAAAAAATGTCTCATATAATACTAAAACTACGAAGTACTATTAAAGTAGGACTCGAACTTGTAATCACTCATTAGCTTCGGTTTTAATCATTAGTTTCAATTACAGCAAGACGTGGTGTATTTATATGACTATTTATTCGGGAGGCTACACTTATAATAAAAGTAAAATGGATAAAGTGAAGCCTGTGTTTAATTGGATTTTAAATATGCCTCTTAACTCATAATGAACTAAACCCCTAGGACAAGTTTCTCGACTTCATCAGCTGCTTATAATACTACCAGTGGTAATATAATAAGCAGCTGAGATCAAGAAACTTGGCATTGGGGTGTAGTTCATTATCATCAATTCCAAACTCATCGTTTTAATAATATAATAGCTGCAGTCAGGCATGGTCAGACATAAAAATAATGTAAAAGTTATCTCCGACTAAATTTTAAAAGATGACGCTTCGGTTTCGCACTGAAACCTTCATCAGCGATATTGAATATGAATATTAAATTATGATTAATTATAAGCTACTGATCTTCAGCCAAGGTTCTGTACGCGTTTGGCACATGAACATGTTCATTAATTGAATTTTCTTAATCGATATGATTCGCGTATTCTCAAACTCAAACTCCTGTTCTGATCTTTTTTGGTGTTCAGCCATTAAGAAAGTCTGGTCTTCAAGAGAAAACCGTTCGTTTGTGTGCTCTCATTCCGGTCCTGAACGATCGGATGGATTTTCATCGTTTTAATTAATGAGGAACTGAGTTAAATATCGTTCAAGTCATATATACTGATTCTTGGTTGAAACGTATGGGTTTAAACTCAACAGAAACCCCTTTTCCTACAACCAGTAGCGGCAAATCTGACTGTGTTTTTATATCTCTCAATTATGAGACCTTGACAAATCGTCCGAGTACAGTCACTCCGGCATGGATTTTTGTGTGTGTCATCAATGGCGTGGCTGCACTACCGACCGTCTTACTTAACTTGCTAGTAATTTGGACGGTGTTGCAAAATCCACGTCTTCGATCTGTTAACTATAACATTTTGCTTGTAGTCTTAGCTGTGACAGATCTTATGGTTGGACTTGCAGTGGAACCCATCAATGTGTGTTACCATGGCTGTCTTCTAATCAACTGTTCGTCACCATGCCTCTGGTTTAAAATTTACCTATTTGTAGCAATCCTGTTCATTTATCTTTCATTTTGCACTGTTCTGGCAATGAACGTAGAAAGATATATTGCTATAGAACACCCAATTTATTACAGAAGGACAATCACCAACAAGAAAGTCATCATCGCAGTTCTAATATTGTGGCTAGTAGTGTCTTCTGTAGTCATTGTTGGTAGAATTTCAAATGACGCCTCTGAGACCAGTACTAGTATACTTCCCACTGCTGTGATTTTTACTATATTTATCCTGATCATGTTGATTTGCACCGTCAAGGTACACATAACAGCCAATCGCCAACGAAGGGCCATCGCCAATGCTAAACAAACAACGTCAGAGCAAGAAGAACAACAGAATCGTCTCAAGGAATACAAGCAAACATTTAGTATGAGTTTGATGGTATTTGCATCTGTGGTGCTTTACTGCCCCTTCATGGCTGTGATGATTGCAGAAGCCATTGAAGGCAAAGAGGTCACTCATGATTTCAAGTACATCGCTCCCGACATCTCTATAATTTTCGTGAATTTGCAGTCCCTAGTCAACCCAATCATTTTCTCTTTTCGTTTGTCGTACATTCGCAAAGGCGTGAAAAGCAAATTGTTTTACTGCAAGTGAGATATCGTACAGACTTCATATCGAGGACTTTGACATATAAAATGAAGACCAATGTATGGTAATATGATTTATAAAATAAAGACAATGTTTAGAAGACAGAAGCCACCATTCATGGCATTGGTCATTATGTCTGCATAAGTAAAGATAAGTTCCCTACCAACAAACAGATTTTTCATACTATATTACTTCTCTTCTAAACATAAGTTCCCTACCAACAAACAGATTTTTCATACTATACTACTTCTCTTCTAAGTGATTGGTAACATACTACGTCATAGCCGTCTGTTGATAAAGATTAGACTCGTCGCACTTATGTTATGGAATAACACTTCGACCACATTTCTGTCAGCACGGTAGAAAGATTGATTGGCAACGGCCACACTAGTCCGAATAAATTTGAAATACATAGTTTTTTCCTCCTTTTTCGCGCCTTAGACAAAGAAAATGCCGTTTTAGTGTGAACGACTGGCCTCAAAAAAGATGCGTTTGTAAATTGATCTGGACGTAGCCTTTGAAAATTGCTGAATTCATTTCGAAAAGTAGACGCTGTTTCAAAAACCGGTTGTATTCTTGGCACAGGTACTTTTATTGTCAAAAAATCACCGTTTGTAGTGAGTTGTGTTCTCTATGTAATACAATAATTTTTTTATGCACGTCGTGTTAATCCCCAAATATGCGAATGAAATTAAAAAAACTACTGCTTCAATTGATAATATACTCTTATAATTAAAATATGCATAACATATCAAGAAAAGTAGACACAGTTTCAAAAACCGGTTGTATTCTTGGCACAGGTACTTTTATTGTCAAAAAATCACCGTTTGTGTATTCAAATATATGTAATATATGTAGCTAAAGATAAATTTCATGTTGGGCCTTTTTTTCATTGTTTTTCTTGTTAGATAGCTACGTCTGTTGGTTATTGAAATAAAGACCATTATTATTATTATCATTATAAAAGAAAAATCATGTAATTAGTTTTCCAGGTTCCAAGAAGTCTGAATGACTAATCAATACAAAGAAAAACCTAATCTTATGATGATGATGAAGACTTTGTTTATTGAGAACTTACGCACGCAGTGATTGGTTGAAGTACATCTAAAAATATTATACTGGGCGTCTCTAAAGTTTGTGCCCCTGTTTTCAACTCGCTGTTTAATTTTCACTGTCAACTCATGTCCGCTGGAATAAATTAAGATCGTGGATTTCTTTTCAATACAGTACGATCAAAACACAATACATTCAACGTGGTACTTGAAAAAATACTCATAATTTCACGGCTTAAGCATAATCAAGTAGCTTTAGTTTTAAGTTACAATGCGGGTAAGAACTAGGGAGTTTTCTATTGTTCTGCGGCATATGGCTTTTCACACGGCAGAATTTCTTGGTGTCAAGATAAAAAATATATCATTCTATGGATAACATGTTTTCAAAATAAAAAGTACAAAAACTCCCTTTTGAAGCGTAGTTTAATTTCTTTTGTGTTAAAAGATTTCATCCAATCATAAGCTTTCAAAACAATACCCAAACTACTCTTCGAATTTGTCATGTTCCCCACGTTGAAGTTTTGTCATGATAAGACTAGCGAAAGTTTTTGTTAAATGGGAAGCAGCTGGTAAATAAAATCGAAATAAATGTCCAAAATCGACAAGTTATGGAGATTTTCATGTTTTAACCAATGAGATAAGTGCTTTAAACAATATCGCAATTAGGGCCAACCGGTTTTTATGCCGTTAGGCTCCCTAGTTCTTATGCGCATCGTCACTTAATAATGGAAAGAGTGAAAAGTTAAAAGAAAAGTTTAGACATTTGTTGTTAATAATCTTTTTCAACATCTTCCTCGTCTGTCTTCGATACATTGTTTTTAGATGAAGATGTCAGAGTAGAGGCACAGAGCCCGGCCGAAAAAGACTATGGGTAGATACAGTACACATTTTTATACCGGACCTCCCAGCCGTTATATAACATTTATTTATTCTATCTAGCTATTTTCATTATTTCATGAAACAAGATTTTTAAGCGAAATTCTATCTTCAACTAAAACATCTCTGTTAATAATCATATCTACCCAGGGGTTTTCAAAGTGAAATTGTATTGCCTAATATACAAGCGTCAAAATGGTCTTAATTCTGATTACCTGCCAAGTGAAACAGCTGTTTAATTTCCTTTATGACTATACTGTTTTCTTTCCATTTCATCCATCAATCTTAGCTTCTCTCCTCCTTTCTCTTTCATTCATTCATTCGCATATTTACTCCCTTCTCTTTTTTCTTTACTTCTTTCAACCTTTCATTCTTTCTTCTCCTCCTTCCCTCCTTTGCTTCCTTCCTACCTGTATATATTGGTGAAAATACAAAGACTCGCACATTACATGATCAAATAATTCTTCCATTCTTCCATTTTAGTTTGTAAAAAATGCAACAAGGTTCAATGTAGCACTAAAGACTATAAAAGGAGGACTCTCACATTACACACAAATTAGCTTCGGATATAATCATTAGTTTCAATTACAGTCACAATGTGCACTCATCAAGTGGTGTATATATATATATATGACTAATTATTTGTGAGGCTGCACTTATAATGGAAGAGAAGTGAAGCCTGTGCTTAATTGCTTTTTCATTGATATATAAGCTGCTGATTTTTAGAAACGAGTCCTCATTGAACACTAGTTCATTATCATCAAACTCATCCTTTTTAATTGATGAAGAACTCAACGCATATCTTCTGATTCTGATTCTGTCATGGCTTCAAACTCAACAGAAACCCCTTTTTCTACAACCAGTAGCGGCAAATCTGACTGTGTTTTTATATCTCTCAATTATGAGAACTTGTCAAGTCTTCCGAGTACAGTCACTCCGGCATGGATTTTCGTTAGCGTCATCAATGGCGTGGCTGCACTACCAACCGTCCTACTTAACTTGCTAGTGATTTGGACGGTGCTGCAAAATCCACATCTTCGATCTGTTAACTATAACATTTTGCTTGTAGTCTTAGCTGTGACAGATCTTATAGTTGGACTTGCAGTGGAACCCATCAATGTGTTTTACCATGGCTGTCTTCTGATCAACTGTTCGTCACCATGTCTCTGGTATAATATTTACGTTTTCATGGAAGTCATATTCATTTATCTTTCATTTTGCACTGTTCTGGCCATGAACGTAGAAAGATATATTGCCATAGAACACCCCATTTATTACAGAAGGACAATCACCAACAAGAAAGTCATCATCGCAGTTCTAATACTGTGGCTAATAGTGCCTTCTGCAGTCATTGTTGGTAGAATTTCAAATGACGGCTCAGGAGCAAAAAGAGTTCACTCTTCGCTGTTTTTAACTTCATTTGTCCTGATCAGTTTGATTTGCACTGTCAAGGTACACATAACAGCCAATCGCCAACGAAGAACCATCGCCATTGCTGCACAAACAACGTCAGAGCAAGAAGAACAAAAGAATCGTCTCAAGGAATACAAGCAAACATTTAGTATGAGTTTGATGGTATTTGCATCTGTGGTTCTTTACTGCCCCTTCATCGCCGTGACGATTACAGAGACCATTAGAGGCAAAGAGGTCACTCATGATTTTAAGTACATCGCTCCCGACATCTCTGTACTTTTTCTAAATTTGCAGTCCCTAGTCAATCCAATTATTATTTCTCTTCGTTTGTCGTACATTCGCGAAGGCGTGAAAAACAAATTGTTTTACTGCAAGTGACATATCGTACAGACTTCATATCTAAGACATTGGCATATGAAATGAAGACCAATGTATGTTGATATGGAATCAGAAAGTAAAGACAACGAAGAGCCGAGATCTGTTCGTTATGTCTGCATAAGTTAACATAAGTTCCCTATCGACTAACATATGTCTCATACTATGGTTTTCAACAAATTACCGTTTGTATTGAGTTGTGTATCTAACTAATACCATCAGCCTTTCTTGTATACAAGTCATGGTTATACCCAAATATGCGAATTAACAAACTGCTGCTTCAATTGATAATACTTATATAAATATAATCTATATAATATATCAAGAAAAGGAAAACCAAGTATTTGGTATTCCAGGTTCTGAGAAGTCTGAATGACTAATCGATTTAAAGAAAAACCTAGTAATAAAAGGAATCTATTCCACATTCTCGTTTTGACTTCTTCAATGTCTGGAAATTTTAATTTAAATGGATTTGTTGATCACCAGGTTTTCTAAAGTAATTGAGATTATATCATATTTGGTATATTGCGTGCGCTCTGATTGGTCGAGAATCGTGTGTGATTACAGTACACACGCACATACGCCGTCAAAGAATCTTACGCGCACTGTGATTGGTTGAAATACGTCGATAAATATTACATAGGGTGTCTCGAAAGTTCGTGGTGGCCCTGTTTTTAACTTGCTGGTACAATTTCACTGTCTGATGAGTCATCGTGTTTCATGTTCGCCGGAATACATTACAATCGTGGATTTGTTGCCATACTGTCAATCAAAACACAAAACATACAATGTGGTACTTGAACAAATACTCAATTACAAAGATAAGCATAACTATTACAATTTCCTCGAATCTGATTGGTCGAGGACCGTTCTATGCTAGTATTAAAGTGCTACTTTGATCAAAAATCGATGAAATTTTATTTAGCAGAAACATCGTGAAATAAATCTATTGATCACCAGTTAAAATATCTTTTCGGTATTCAAAAGGGAAGTACTAGATTTTTAGCGTTCTTTTTAGGTGTCAGTGACGTCATCTACTCAACTCATGGATTTACTCCATACATTTCTTTGTATTTTGCAATCAAATACCTCAGTGTAATTTTTTTAAATTGAAGATCACTGGCCATGCAGTTAATCCTTGGCACAATAGCTGCAAGAAAACTCTTAAGAAAAATTATTAGAGCAGAAATGAATAGAATAATTCAAGTCATAAAATACAAAGAAATGTATGGAGTAAATCCATGAATTGAGTCGATGACGTCACTGGCACCTAAAAGAACGCTAAAAATCGAGTACTTCCCTTATGAATACGAAAAAGATATTTTAACTGGTGATCAATGGACCCTTCAAGATTTATTTCACGAAGTTTCTGCGAAATAGAATTTCACCGATTTTTGATCAAAGAAGCACTTTAAGAGGATATTTTTTTCACGTTCAAGTATATATTGGGCAACAAAAACTATTCAAAATTGGAATCGAAAATGAGTTTAAGACTTCTTTCGCTCCATTTCCATATAATGCTTTACATTCAGCTTGAAAGTTGCTAAATTTGAATAAACATACGGGATAACCACTTTATACAATTCAAAAGACTGTTTTAAACAAGCATTGTATCTTAGTAGATCGATTCCTAACCGTAAAAATAGGATTTGAGTGTTAATCCAAATGAAAATTTGAATTAAAACTTGCACGAGGGGCTAGTATTTGGTACTTTTAGCCATTATTACTCCATATTGAAAAAAAAAACCCTCCTCTTAATCATAACTAGTACAATTTCCTCAAATCTGATTGGTCCTATTTTAGCATTAATTGGACAGTTGTAATCGAACAGTTTCATGCCAGAGGCAATCAGATAACGCATTTTAAGCGCGCTCTCTCACATAATCGCAACGCCTTTTTTCACTAACTTTTCTAGCTTTTTCAACAAAATTCGGTCATTTTAATTGCGGTTAACATTAATTAGCATGAAAATCTTTTCTCGGAAATTGTAATAGTTATGATTAATTGGTAACAGGACGCGTCGTCCAATTCTGTCTGTAATCATACTTTGAATAAACAAATTGGACTCCCGCTTACTCTCTCGTATGATTACAGACCAAAATGGACCCCACTTAGTCCCTTTTCCATTAATAGTTGAACAGTTGTAATCGAACAGTTGCCAGAGCCAGTCAGATTACCTATTTTGAGCGGGAGCTGTCACGTAATCGCTACGCCATTGAGTGCGCGCTCAAGACATTTTTCACTAACCTTTCTCGCTTTTCAACAAAGTTTGATTTAATTGCCGTTACCCGATTGATTAGCATGAAAATCTTTTCTTGGAAATTATAATAATAATTATAATTATGATTAATTGGTAACAGAACTTTGTGTCGTCCAATTGTCTGTAATCATTATCGGGTTGTTTTCTTTCTGAAACTTTCCAAAGATACTTTTTTATATTTTATTTTTGGCAAAAAGAAATGTTTTCAAAATATATTTATTCAAGAATAAACAACGATTCACTGCTCAAGCATAATCAATTCCCTTTGGATTTAATAATGGAAGGAGTGAAATGTGGGAAATATACCAAATTAAAAAAAGACATATGGAAACAGTCGATGGTAATTATCTTCCTCAACCTATACCTATTTGCACAAACATTGACCCTTCAAAACATAGCAGTTGAGACTGAAATGAAGACTGGGAAATTTGTTTATTGGGTGATTTTAAAGAAGCGTGTGTACTTGGACGTTTTAATTAGCGACAAGCTACCTCGAATTATCATGGTGATATTTGTGTGGTTTTACATAAATTTTATTTCTACCCATACTCCCTTTCGGACGAGTCACGACACCAGCGCCTCTTGCCCGACAGCGTATCAATATGTACAAAATCACATATTAGGACGAGCGTTTATGCATGTGAGTTTAAAAACATCCCTTGGATTGAGAAATATGGCACAGAACTCAACGGGAATTTTTCCTTCTACAAACAATAGTGACGAAACTGGTTGTGTTGTTCTTTCCATAGAGCATCACCACACTGTTACAAATCTTCCAGTTTCAGTCGCTCCAACATGGATTTTCCTCAGTGTTATCAACGGCGTGTCTGCACCAATTACAGCCTTACTAAACTTGCTAGTGATTTGGACGGTGTTGGAAAACCAGCGTCTTCGATCTGTTAACTATAACCTCTTGCTTGTAGCCCTGGCTGTGACCGATCTCTTGGTTGGTCTTATAGTACAACCACTGTTTGGATACTACCTTGGCTGTCTACTGATCGAATGCTCATCATCTTGCATCTGGTATGATATTTACGTTCTTTTGTCAATGATATCCGTTTACCTGTCCTTGAGTACGGTCCTGGCCATGAGCATAGAAAGATACATTGCCATAGAACACCCTTTATTTCACACAAGGGTAGTCACCAACAAAAAGCTCATGATCGCTGTTGCAATACTTTGGCTAACATTGCCATCTGCCTACATCACAAGTAGACTTTTTGCCAATACCGATGGCTCAGCAACTTCAAGAAAACTTCCAAGCGCTATTTTCCCAAGTTTCATCGCTCTGATCATTTTGATCTGCACCATCAAGGTACATATAACAGCCCATCGCCAACGAAGAGCCATCGCCAATGCTGAACGAACATCTGCACAACAAGAAGAACAGCAGAATCGCCTGAAGGAGTACAAGAACACGTTCACTATGGTTTTGATGGTGTTGGCATCTGTCATTCTTTACTGCCCTTGTATTGCAGTGGTTGTTATACAAAACATTGAAGGAAAAGAGGTCACTGCTGATTTTAAGTACATCTCAATGCCTATCTACCTGGTATTCGTTTATGTACAGTCTCTGGTCAACCCTATCATATTCTCTCTTCGCTTATCATACATTCGTAGAGGCATGAAAAACAAACTGTTTTTATGCTGCAAGTAACAGAAGCAACAAACATCACCGACATGGAACTTGTGAAAGGCTTTTTGATAGATAAAGTACAATAGGCATTGTGAGAACTTTTTACTTTCATGAAATTGTTTACTTAGAAATTGACAAACAAACAAACAAGATGAACAAAGAAACAAACAAATTTAGAAACTAAAAAGATAGGAGCAAAACGATTTTGTGCTTTCGTGCGATCACTGCAGTCACCGACTGTTAAAGTTGCTTACGTGCTTGATTCATTGCTTAAAATAAGCTTGGTGGGTGTTTTCTTCAACAGCGGAGACAACTCATCGCTTTCTAGATTGATATTCTTTTCATTCAAAACTCAAAAGTAATAATTGAGCCATTATGTTAATCTGGTAAATTGTACCTAAACTTTTAGGATTCACCAATCACCTTTCACTAATTTTAGGATTCATCACTGTGATCGTTAGATTGTGTCTTCAACCGAGCGCCCAATGATTGCTTGAGAATAGCTATTCGGCAGTCGTGACGATCATGAATGAAATGAACTTAGAATATTGTACATTGCGATATACTCCTTAATCAATCACGTGACGAAGTTATAATCAGAACTTTACATTCAAAAATTGTTATATTTGATGGAGCCATCTTGCACGCAAGCATGACATATAAATTATTTGATTTATCGGAAAAGGAATTCACTATCAAATTTGTCACATCAATAGTAATAAAAATGCAAATTTTCGGGGAGATTGCTCTTAAGGTGGCTCGACCCAATTTTCAAGTAGAGCTACCAATCGTCTTTGAGTGAAAACTATTTGTTCATGAGCAGTCTAATAGTAAATTACATATTACATTCTTATCAGACAAAGATCAAAGTTTATGATGACGTATGTTATATGGAGATCGGCGCTATTATGGCGACGCCTTAAAAGAATTCCCCTTTTTACACATTCTCGAGTTTAATGAGTTCTAGGCTTATTCTTGAAAAATGCTCTTGTGATCTTGTAGTTAACATCATTGCCTTTAGCTCTAGCGAATTAAATCAAATTCTGAGAGAGCGTTTTCGAAATATCATCGATGAGAGATTTTAACTGCAAAAATCGAGCGTAAACAAAACAACTTTTTAAATCTCCTACAATTAAAAAGAAAGTAGCACATCTAAGTTAATTTTTCATCTCAAATTGTTATAAAGATATCAAATTTGGCTGCTGAAAGAGACGAGAGAAATCACATTAATTGATATTGAGAAACGTGAGCCGAACTCATGTATATGGACATGCTGAATTTGCTTCTGTTGCCCAAATTTCGCTCTATTGTTACATAAACTGCAATACTTAAAGATCCCTTTGATAAATATTGTTTAAAAATTAGTATGGTTTAGTTTAGGTAATAGTTGATATGATATAGCGTTTTCAAATTCATTGAATCATTTTACGGCTGTAAAATATTAGCCTCAAGTCAGTATATTTTTCAGCCGCATACAGTGGTCGACAGCTCATTAATGCATGATGTAGCTCCTTTGTTTTAGTTTGTCGTGTTTTCATGCATTCCAACACTTGGTGCAAATTACGGAACGCTTCATTACCTTCCGAGCACTCTTCCGAAATATGGTAGTTTCTTTCCTTTTTGGCATTCTTATGTATATTTAGTTTTAGCAATTACCATATTTCGGAAGAGTGCTCGGAAGGTAATGAAGCGTTCCGTAATTTGCACCAAGTGTTGGAATGCATGAAAACACGACAAACTAAAACAAAGGAGCTACATCATGCATTAATGAGCTGTCGACCACTGTATCCGGCTGAAAAATATACTGATTTGAGGCTAATATTTTACAGCCGTAAAATGATTCAATGAATTTGAAAACGCTATATCATATCAACTATTACCTAAACTAAACCATACTAATTTTTAAACAATATTTATCAAAGGGATCTTTAAGTATTGCAGTTTATGTAACAATAGAGCGAAATTTGGGCAACAGAAGCAAATTCAGCATGTCCATATACATGAGTTCGGCTCACGTTTCTCAATATCAATTAATGTGATTTCTCTCGTCTCTTTCAGCAGCCAAATTTGATATCTTTATAACAATTTGAGATGAAAAATTAACTTAGATGTGCTACTTTCTTTTTAATTGTAGGAGATTTAAAAAGTTGTTTTGTTTACGCTCGATTTTTGCAGTTAAAATCTCTCATCGATGATATTTCGAAAACGCTCTCTCAGAATTTGATTTAATTCGCTAGAGCTAAAGGCAATGATGTTAACTACAAGATCACAAGAGCATTTTTCAAGAATAAGCCTAGAACTCATTAAACTCGAGAATGTGTAAAAAGGGGAATTCTTTTAAGGCGTCGCCATAATAGCGCCGATCTCCATATAACATACGTCATCATAAACTTTGATCTTTGTCTGATAAGAATGTAATATGTAATTTACTATTAGACTGCTCATGAACAAATAGTTTTCACTCAAAGACGATTGGTAGCTCTACTTGAAAATTGGGTCGAGCTACCTTAAACTGACGAAGATATGAATTTTCAAAAGTTAGCATTTTTACAAAGAAATGTATGGTGGACGTGCATACATGCACGACCAGCCTCGTTATCATGCTAAACACGTACAGTTCTTTATAAAAATTCCTAGCTTCAAAAATTCATAACTTCGTCAGTTTAAGAGCAATCTTTACGAAACTCTGCAATTTTACTAATATCGATATGATAAATCTGATAGTGAATTCCTTTTATCCATACATCAAAGATCTTATAATGTCACACTAACGTGATAAGGGTCTATAGAATGTATCGAAGCGAATGTAAACATTCATGAGAATTATCAAGTAATAGGTCATATGCACTAACAGGTCACGTGACTCCATCTCCCCTAAATCAAGGAGCACCATCAAAATGAACCCCAAAAAATGAAAGAGTACCTCGATATTAGTAAAAGTGCAAAGTTTCAGCTCAAAAGATGTAATACATCTTAAATTTACTGCTATTTTTTTTCAGTCTTATTCATCTTATAAACTGAAACTTTGCACTGTTACTAATGTTGAGGTGCTCTTTCATTTTTTTGGAGTTCATTTTCATGGTGCTGCTTGATTTAGGGGAGACGGGGTCACGTGACCTGTTAGTGCATATGGCCTATTAGCTTGATCTCCTCCACGCGTTTGATCGCACAGGTCGCTAGCTCATGTGTATGGCCGGGAATATGTTGATTCCTTCCAATTTTCTCTTATGACTCAGCAAATCCATTTCTTTTTCGAATATAAATCAGAAGATCTTTTAGAGCTATTATTATGGCGATCACTGGTAGCGACGTACACCATCTTGTGTCTGTGTCGTTGTGAGGCTACATGTGACGTCAAAAGATGCTTTCTTCGAACATTTACGATTATTGTAAGAAAACACGCCATCTTTTTTATTTATTTATTTATTTACTTATTTATTTATTTATTTATTTATTTATTTATTTATTTATTTATTTATTTATTTATTTATTTATTTATTTATTTATTTATTTATTTATTTATTTATTTATTTATTTATTTATTTATTTATTTATTTATTTATTTATTTATTTATTTATTTATTTATTTATTTATTTATTTATTTATTTATTTATTCATTTATTTATTTATCTATTTATTCATTTTTTCACGAAAATGACAACATAAAATGTCAAAAAACTCAGTCAATAATTGAAATTTTTGGAAAAGATTTCTTTGAGTAATATATTTTTATTTAGGGCACAAATAATTTGATCTCGCTTTTCTCCTTTAACTCACTACAAAGTTGAAAAAACAGCTGTTTTCATAATAAGGCTCGTTTACATTTTCTCTAGTTTGCAAATGCTTGACGAATAGATTATCAGAGAATAAACCATGGCTATAAACCATATGTTTTTTGTAAGTAAAACATTGTTCTTGATAGTGCAAACGAAATACTCCCAATAGAGTGAGGCCGACAGCCAAAAAAATTCCAAAATGTTCATCTAAAATTAGTTGAGTGGCTTTACAAACAATATACAGGAAATAAATGTTGGCATAATGTATATATACTTGGTCATTTTTCTTAATGTAAAATTCTAGTTACCCTGCTGTCACAGAAATTTTCCAAAGCCCCATTTTCTCAAAGTATCAATCGAAAATCCCTCTGAAGAAGTTGTGTATTTTCTTGCAGTTGTGAATTTTCTTTTTCGTCGCACAAGATCTGGGGAGGCTCAACCAGTTTTGAGTGGTTTTGACTGGTTTTTATGCGAATAAGTTGATAGATATATCCCGGGGGGGGGGGGGGGGGGGACTCCGATCGTATATGGACGGGGATACTCGTCGTACCTTTTAGGGGTCAAAATCTGCAATCTGGTACCTTTTAGGGTGTCTCAGACTTAAGTGGACTACCAGAGACATAGCTGGTACCTTTTAGGGACTGTTTTGGGGTAAATAAACTACCTAAAATAAGCATGAAAGGGACAATTTCGATGATCTGAATTGAATCTTCAAAGCACATCGATAAAGTGTATCATTACTTTAATTCTTTATTATTGTTTTTGAATTGGTACCCTTTAGGGGTAGAAATCAATCGTTGCCACTCCCACTCAGGTACCTTTTAGGGGTCATTTTCAAAATTTCCGACGAGCATACCCGTCCTCTTATATATAGGAGCCCCCCCCCCCCCCCCCCCGGGAGATATATGCCACGTTATTTATAGACCAGTTCACCCTGCGTCCGCCATTTTGAATTCGGACAAACTCGGCGAAATTCATAGAAATTTGGATCACTCTGACTTCTCGTAACTCCGCTCAGTTTTGTTGGACTTCAAAAAATTACATTTTTGAAAACATATTTTCTTTGTTCTTTATGACTTTTAATATGTTGAATATTGGAAGGCTACAAATCGAGAAAATAAGATTTTTGTTTTCAAAACAAAACGTTCAGCACGTGAATATGCAAATTAGCTCGTTATTGAAAAGAAGATAGTCCAGTTTCCAGTTACTAGAGACCGCTGAGCTTCCTGACAAAAGGCGCATTTATACAGGGTTAGCCTCCCTTTTAAGAAAGACCCATGGGAGTAAACGCCATTTTTTTGGTTTTGTTTTGTTTTGTTAACAACAGAAAAAAATCGAGTTTACTCCCTTGGGTCTTTCTTGAAAATGAGGCTAACCCTGTATAAATGCGCCTTTTGTCAGGAAGCTCAGCGGTCTCTAGTAACTGGAAACTGGACTATTGACTTGTAAAAGATAGTAAAAATACCTACATTGCTCTTATTTTGAGGCCGACAACTGATGTACACGCCTGCTTATTATTAAAGTTTAAATTTTGAAAATCCCCAAAAAATTGAGTCAAAGTCAAAGTGGTCCAGATTTCCAGATTCTGTAGGTTTTGCCGCGTTTGTCCCATTTAAATTGGCGGACGACAGCGTGAACTGGTCTATTGTATGCATTAATCCGACTAAATAAAATTACTTGATCGGGCCGTGCGGGTTGACGTGAGCAGGGCCGTAAAAACCCGTACGGACCAGCCTAAAATTTGTGAGTAACTAGTGAAATAATCATGATCTATTAAAATGCGGAGCACTTTCAAATGTTTCGAAAAAATGGACGACGAATTTCATTACCCTCTAGATTTACAGGATGAATAACTACCTCAACAAGCAACATATTTTAAAAATATCTTACGGAGCGAAGAAGAAATACAAAATTTTGTCAGTGATTAGAAACGAGAAAATACCTTGAAGAAAACTGTGTACGATTTGAATACATTCAAGAATTTCTTGGATTCAGTTAATGAAGAAAGAGAGATTTCTGACGGCATACTTGTCGAAGAACTTGACAAACTGTTGTGTAATTTTTACATGACTGTTAAAAAGAAAAAGGGCGCAGAATATGAGCCAGATGCGATTTGCTCTATAGCAAGATCAATACAGCGCCATCTTTACGGTAACAATAATAAAGAAAAGTAAAGTAAAGTAAAGCGACCATATTTTACGTCGATAACTCGTGACAGTAATTTGAGTAACTAGTAATAAACTTGAGGTCGACGGTGCGCTCACTTTATTCCCCTCTCTCCATTAGTGCTTCGTTTTAAGGGCACTTAAAGCAACTTAAAGCTACACAGAAAGGAAAGAAGTTGAAACAAGGATGTGAGATCCGGGAATCGAACTCTGGACCTCTTGCACCGAAGGCCGCGCACTAACCAACTGTGGCATCCTTGCTCCTGAATGAAGTTTAATATCCTTAAAGATCAACCATTCAAAATGTCACGAGAGGTTTTTAAGGCCGAACGCGGGCAGCTACGTGAGCAATTAAAGTAAGGGGAACAAACTCAATGCAACAGTTCCACTTACAGAACATGTTGAAAAGTTTCTTGAAGAAAACCAATTTGGTGTTCACAATCCAGAAGCACTTTCACGTGCGTGGTACCTGATCACTCTGTACTTTGGCCATAGAGTTCGTCATGAGGCGCGCGTCAGTTAAAGTCGGGAGACATTGTACTTAAAGTTTGACACCTCTTCCAACGAGGAGTACATAGAACGGACGACAGAGGGGAATCAAAAACTCGCCAAGGTGATGAGAACGAGCAGCACAGGAGCTTTCTTCCAAAACCATATGCAAAACGATGTGCCGTTGTTTGTTTTATAAAGAGTTTGTCTTGTAACGACCAGAAGAGTCAAAAACCCCAGAGCCATGGACGTACGCCTGACGACTAATTTCCAAAATTGTGTAGAAAAATTAAGAAATTAGTCTTCCAGGTTCCAGGAAGTCTGAACGGACTAATCAATATGGAGCAATATACATCGTAATATTAAGAATTTTTTGGACATTCGTTTTATACCGCTCTAATTCATTCTTCAATGTCTGGAAATTTCAATTTAAATGGAAATTGTTGAGTACAAGGTTTTCTACAATACTGAAATCCTAAAGCAAATATATCTTATTAGACAGTGTTATGGCTGGATATTTTACGATTCACGCAGTACCAGATCAAAAAGGACATCCTCATTCACCAGAAAAAAATTACTTGAGTTTTTGGTGAAATATCTCATCCTTATGAGCTTTTGGCTAAGAGTTGTGTGAAATCCAGGTATCTTCAGTTTGTTTCAGTGAATTAGGAACGAAAAACCTTGTCAGGATTTCCTAATAAAATTGTATTGTATTGTATTGTATTGTATTGTATGATATTAAAGATGGTCATTTCTTAGCTCGTCAATACTTGTTTGGTCATATTTTTTGCAAATTGAAATATTTAATGTACGTTTGCCGAGAATTTCATTATATCAAAGAAATAAGAGAGCACTAAAACAGGTATAACGTTGTCTTTGCTTAAACTCTATTAATTCATTTTCTTCAATATTGATAGTCATCAACGTTTCTAAAGCAATGTATAATGCATTGAAACGGTGACTGTGAATACCTATTTGCACAAACATTAACCCTTCAAATCATAGAAGCTGAGACCGTAATGAACACTGGGAAATCTTTTTGAGAGGGTGATTTTAGAGAAGCGCGTGGACGTGGACGTTTCAAACAGCGACTGAGACAATTTTTTTGGCATTCCAATCACGATTATGTAGCGAATTCATAGATAAAACATATGAAATTTCATATGCTTCTAGTGTACCCAGGAGCCATTTCGGCCTCACGTCCTAGTTTCGATGATTTTGAAAGGGTCAGTGTTTGTGCAAATAGGTGTATATGCGATAGAAAAGCAAGGAACGAAACAACAGTTTAGCAAATAGAACAGCAAATTTTTAGCAAAAACACTCCGACAAGTCCAAAAATATATTAAAAAGAAACAAATATACAAAGTTCAGGTGTTGGATGTACATAAACAATATCAAAATTACAGCTCTATATCAACAACTCTATCTTTTTATATTGTATATGTACATTTAATACCCGGATTGGTATTTTTTTGATATTTATTGTTATTTTTCACATGTGATATTAATTAAGTTTCCGTTCAATATCATATTTTAGTATTTCAGGGTACGAGTTTCTTTATGACATTATTTTCATTCCATCTTTCGAATAAACACGTCCAGAAACATAAGTGGTTAAGTTTAATTAGAATCACAAATGAGCAAATTCAAGCATTTCTGGCAGGTGGACTGTTTGATTAATCAAATGCATGTTTCTGTATGAATATACCAGCAGACAACAATCAAAAAGGGAACCACAACGCTTATTTAATAGCTAAAATGTCAAATGGATGAAAGCATAGTCAAACTTCGCATGGACGTTTGAGTAATTCGAAAGTCTCATTGGGTAGTGTCCTTTACGGTAACTGTTAATGTTCCCCAATTACGGTTAACTATGTTTTATTAATAATTAATTTTTATTGTTTTCGACTTTTTTTCCACTTTACCGCACAAAACCCCAAGCTCTCTTTTACTGCAAGACTCATATAAGCTCCTACATTCGTGTGTTTCTCCTTTAAGAACGCAAAATCCTTGCCAGAAAAAAGTTTTACGACTAAGTTTTTCTCCGGCTAACGGTTAATTTCTTACTATTTGTAAGGTTTACGACTACATTTTTGGTCTTTTTACGACCAACACTTAGCCCATTGAGACGCTCAAACTCGAGAACTGTTAACGAATCTAGCGATCTATGGATACAAACTCGACGGACCTTTCCATTTCTTCTACAAGCAACAGACTGGATTGTGTTCTCATGTCCATAGACTTTGAGAATATCACAAATCTTCCAGATTCAGTCGTCCCAACGTGGATTTTCCTCTGTGTCATCAACAGTATCGCCGCGCCACCAACAGTTATTCTTAACTCGATGGTGATTTGGACGGTGCTGGAAAATCAGCGTCTACGATGTGTTAATTATAATCTCTGTCTTGTAGCCCTGGCTGTGACGGACCTATTGATTGGACTAGTTGTAGAACCACTACTTGTGAGCTACTTGGTGTGTATGTTATTTGATTGCTCGGCGTTGTGTTCAATATTTTCTGCTTTTATACTTTCCACAATTGGATTGGCATTTCTTTCGATGTGCACTTTAATGGCCATGAGTGTAGAAAGATACATTGCTATAGAATACCCGATGTTTTATAGAAGAGTTATTACAAACAAAAAGGTAGTAATTGCAATTGTAATTCTATGGATCACCGAACCGACCGCATACGTTCTTAGCAGAATGGCAACGGATAGTTCAGAAACAATTCAAAAGCTTCCGACGGCGATATTCGTTGGTTCCAATGCACTTATAATTTTGTTGTGCACTATTACAGTACAGATGACAGCCTATCGTCAACGAAGAGTTATTACCATCGCTGTGCAAACAACAGCACAGCAAGAGGATCACCAGAAACGTCTCAAAGAATACAAGTTAACATTCACAATGGGACTAATGGTGTTAGCATCGGTGATTCTTTACTGTCCAATGGTTGTTGTGGTTATTGTAGAGACTATCAAAGGCAAAGATGTCACTGATGATTTCAAATACATTTCACAAGTCATGTATTTGTTATTTGTTTATCTACAGTCACTGGTCAACCCAATCATCTTTTCTCTTCGTTTGTCGTACATTCGTGCAGGTGTGAAAAACAAATTGTTTTGCTGCAAGTAACATATGGGATTTCATATCGAGGAGTTTGGCAAACAAAAGGAAGAGCAAAGGACTGAGAGAATGAAGACAACTTACCTCAAGACAGAATCCAGAAAGACTCTAGATCACATCCACCAAAACCAAAATTATGCCATCGCAAATCGTTTCTTTCAGAAGAAGAAAGCTTCGTATGATTTGAGAGCCAATTGAAGATTTGTCGGCAACAAATCTGGTTTTGGCGGAAGTGATCTAGCGTTTTCCCAGAATCCACCATTCATAACATTGTTGGAGATGAATGTTCACATGATTAAACGAGTACTAATGCGGATATGTACACTAAAATCAAAAAGATGCGGCATACCATACTACTCCTCTTCTAAGTGACGGGTAACATACAATGTCATGGCCGTCTATTATAGTCTATTTATAACATAGCTCAGTTATAACACACTATCTGATTGGCTGAGAGACAACCACAATATATGCTCGATTTCATCAGTAAAGACATCTTTCATAAAAACGTCTATCCCAGTACTAATATCGAGGAAACTCCAGGTTAAATATTCTCAAGCAAGATTTCCATTATTCGAGTAAACGGCTCGAGATTTCCAAACTTTTCTCGTGTTTCTCCCAAGCTCACGAGTGTTTTATTTCACCAGTAGAGTCACAGAAAACTATCTTCTTTTGCTGAAGTATACATTTGTGAGCGCATCGAATATTAATAACCATCAACAGAAAAACTGGAGCCATAAAAATTTAGGGAAATATATTCACCAATAAAATATCATCATCTAGAGTGTACTGATCTATAGCCCTGCCTGTCAAATCCGTTATAATTACGTACAGCTGGCCGACGGCTGAAATAAAAAATTCAAACCAACTTTTCCTAGTATGCTTACTGTAATTGTAATTGTAATAAGAGAGAGAGAAAAAGATGTTTCTGTTCATCCAAGATTTTTGCATGTCATTAAGGAGAAATGTCGTTTCCGAATTGAAGTGTTTGTTGTAGCGTTTGTGGACTGTCATATATCACAAATGTTCCTTCCTTCCTTCAACTTTATTCTTTGTCATTTTCGACTCATAGATTCGACGATTATAGTATTTAGAGGTGATCTAAAATCGTGAGACGAAAGCAGAAATTTACTTAATCCAGCTGGGTTTGTTTGTTTATTGTCATTATTTATTCAGGAGATATTAAATTTAGCTGGGCTAGTTTTGAATGACAACCAGCTCAAATTAAACAAAAAAATTATAGTTTATTTTATAACCTGTGCAACGATATGGAAATGAATATGTGCATGGAGTCCTGAGATGTTCTTAAAAGTCAAAACCTGATGGAAAACATTTGATGAAGGATATATTTGTATAAAATACAAAATTTGGATTCCTCCCACATGCAAAACATGCACAACGACGCAGACCAACTCCAATTTCCAATTTAAATTGCCTTTTAACTATGCTTTGACTCATACCGACAATATGGAACTTTGACCGAAAAGTACACAATTTTATTGCTTTACCTTAATAGTTTTCACAGCAATAACAATGTGCGAATCAAGCAATGGGAAAAAACCTGAACAGGATTAAACTTCCTTAGACTTCCCTTACAAGCTGACCTACTCGTTTTAAGCCGCAAAAATAACAATAAAAAAGGAAAAAAAAAAAATTATATATATATATATAACACAAATTTAAGAACACAAACTTAGTTTTGTAACACCTATATTTCGGCTGTGTCAATTCAGCCTTCACCAGGGTAAATGAATGGCTGAGAGCGCTACACGACATGTTCTAATTACAACAAGGTTATATATATAGCAGGTATATATATATAGAAGATTCGAGTGCATAAAATAAGGAAAATTAGATTAAATAAGGACAGTGGTGGATTAAATAAGGAGTTCGAAAATAAAAGGAAAGTGTATACCTCTATAATTAAAATGAGCGTAAATAAATCTTTACCGCAAAAAACTATTTGCTTACTTAACTTTCGTCTGGGCTATAAGTGAACAAATAGTCTATGAAAAGGGATTGTCCTAATCGTCTCTGATCTAAACTCTACTTACGAAAACATCTTTACCATCCGACATTTTACTAAACAAAAGCTACTTTAATATACAAAATATACTTAAAGTGGGAAAAGTTTTGAACGTCTCGAATTTATTGAACAACGAACCAAACTTTCGTCGTCATGTAAACCATGTTTCTATGATGTCAAACTTGCAGGGTTTGAGCCAATCAGAGAAGGCGTTATATAATAGTATTCAACAAACCAAGAAAAGATTGAGTAGTATAACCACCTGCAAAAAACAAATTCAATGAAAAAAACTCACGAAAACATGGCTACCAACTCTACTGATTTTCCTGTCCCTACAATTAGCAACAAAAAAGCAGAATGTATTTTTCTTTCCCTAGATTTTGAAAGCACCGCAAGTCTTCCATATTCAGTTTTTCCAACTTGGATTACCGTCGGTGTAATTAATGGCATTATCGCTATACCGACAGTCATTCTTAATTTACTAGTGATTTGGACGGTGCTGGGAAATCGTCGCCATCGGTCTGTTAATTACAATCTCTTGCTTGTAGCACTAGCTGTGACGGATCTTTTGGTTGGTCTAGTAGTTCAACCACTAAACTTATCATACATTGTGTGTCTTCTTACCGAATGCTCATCGCCCTGTTTGCGGTATAATATATACTCCTTTTCTTCAATGCTTTCTGTTTGTCTTTCATGGAGTACTGTTATGATGATGAGCGTGGAGAGATATATTGCCATAGAGCATCCCATGTATTACGGAAGGACAATTACCAACAAAAAGGTTTTAATTGCAGTTCTAATAGTGTGGCTAACGATACCATCAACGTACATGGTGAGCAGATTTTCAACCGACGGTTCAGGAGCTACAAGAAAACTTCCAAGTGCTATTTCTTTGGGTTTAATCTCATTAATTATTTTGATTTGCACTGTCAAAGTTCAAATAACAGCCTATCGGCAACGAAGAGCTATTCTCAAAACTGGACAAGCAATAGCCCGGAGGGAAGAAAACCAAAACTGTCTCAAGGAGCACAAGAATGCATTCACTATGGTTTTAATGGTATTGGCATCTGCCATTCTTTACTGTCCCTTCACTATTATAGTAGCAATTGAAAGTGTACATGTGAAAGGCAAAGAGGTCACTGAAGACTTCAAGTATATCTCTTCAACCATTGCTTTAAGTTTTGTCTATCTGCAATCTCTGGTCAACCCAATCATATTCTCTCTTCGATTGTCGTATATTCGTGAAGGCGTGAAAAATAAGCTCTGGTGCTGCAAGTGACAACAAGTACTCGGAAACTGTCTCATGTAGGTTTTCTACTACTTGCGAAGACCATTAAATACCACTTATTAGATATTTTCAGTCTTGTGTATTACGGGCTGATATTTTACAAGTCACGTATGTATTTTGCATTGCCGAGCCTCTAGGCGAGGCAAAAAGCGAGCGAAGAGTAAAATGTCAGCCCGTAATACACAAGAAAATGTCTAATAAAGGATTTATTATATAACTGCTTCTTAGTTTCCCCTATTTTCCAATTGTTCTATGTAAAATTTCAACTATGTGATACGGCATGTAATACGGCCTCATATTTGCTTAGTTCTCTCATCCTTATTTGTGTTACACAACGTTTTTTTAGCTAAGTTAATATTAGTAATAATTAATGATTTGTTGTTTGGTTAGTCACGTTATTACAGCGTTTCAGCTTGTATAAGTCTAGATTAGAATTTCAAGTTCAAGTAGGATTTTGAGCGGCTCGGTAAGTTCAAGGTTGGGCATGCGGTAACGTGTGGCGTACGCAGGTTGTCCCGGGAATTTAGAATGTTGCTATGCTACATGTCCCTGGATATCCTTCCTGGTAAATGCTAAAAACCGTATTAGCGATTGTTTAGTCAACATTTAGCGTTGAATTTGAACGAAAAGATATCCACGATAAAACGTATTTACCACGTGATAATTAGAAACTAATTCATCGGTTGCTAAATTTATAGTTCCAGTGTGCTATATGCGGTATAGGCAGGCAGAATCCCATCTCTAGCGAGATGTCCAAAATCAGCCAAACATTATGAATGGAATCTTAATTCTTACCATAAAAGGTTTAAATTGGCTACGATGAAGTACTGTCCCTTTCTCACTTCCGGTGTTATTAATCAATTGCGCACGCTATGCTCATCAGAATCGAGAAATATATTTATGTATATAATTAAACATTTATCAATATTATGACATGAGAAGTTTTATACGTATTAGTTGTAAGTTGTTTTTTCAAGTTGAAATATGCAGAGTAGTGAAAGTTTTAGTTAATGATTTCGCTTTTTATTCTTTCTTTACAATTAAGTTTATTCTATAACTAGGTTTTCTGGACCAAAAAAATACATTAATAACCAATCAGAATTAATAGATTCATTTATTAAAGAAATGAATATTTAGTAACGCCAACACGCTGACGTGAAACAAATTAAAAATCCCTTTTTTGAAAATAAATACTGAAAAAAGGAGATATTATTCTTCATAGTTTATATCGTCTGCGCTAATGTTTGAACTCTAGTAACTATAATTTTCTTCTCTTTTTTTTTTCTTTTTTTCTTTTTCTTTTTTTTTTTTATCTTTTTCATTCCCTGAATATGGATGCATCTATCCAACAGATCTGAGATCTAGTGTTGAAATATTTATGATCGCAGATGAATGAAAACTGTAAAGAATATTGCACCTCCGTGCAAACCAGTTGTAAAGGAAAATAATGTAATTTGCTCTGCACCGACTGAGACACTTCTACCAGGGCATGACTGTACAATGGAATTACAATTACAATGGAAAATATTGGATGCAGGTGGAAACAGTAAATAGTGTTAAAAATATTACGGTATATTAATGCTTGTTTAGGGATCGATTCGAACGTTGGGCTTTACTTCTTCATTACTATTTTGTTCATCTTTAGTACAAGAAGGATTTCAAAAACCAAATTGGAAACAATGGCTACAAATTCAACGGACATTTCTTCAACATCTAACAGTATTAATACCCACTGTATTTTTTTATCTCTTGACTTTGAGAGCATCTCAACTCTTCCAGATTCAGTTACTCCGACGTGGATCTTCCTAAGTGTTATCAGCAGTATTGTCGCTCCACAGACAATTATCCTTAACTTCCTCGTGATATGGACTGTGCTGGAAAACCATCACCATCGATCTGTGAACTACAACCTTCTCCTTGCAGCCTTGGCTGTGGCGGATTTTTTGGTCGGGTTAGTAGTGCAGCCACTGTACGTATTTTATCTCAGTTGCCTGCTGCTCAAATGCTCATCACCTTGTCTATGGTATAGCATTTTACTTTTCTCGTCCACGGTGCTAATTCCTCTATCGCTTAGCACTGTGGTGGCCATGAGTGTAGAAAGATACATTGCAATAGAGCATCCAATGTATTACAGAAGGACAATTACCAACAAAAAAGTTATAATTGCATTTGTGATATTGTTGATCATAGAACTTCCTGCATATAATCTTAGTAGAATAGCAACGGACGGTTCTGGGAGAATAAGGAAAATTCCAAGTGCTTTGTTGGGAGGAACAAACGCTCTTATTATCTTTTTGTGTACTATTAAAGTACAAATAACAGCTTCTCGACAACGAAGGTCCATCGCTGCCGCCCAACAAACAACAGCACAGCAAGAGGATCACCAGAAACGTCTCAAAGAATACAAGTTAACATTCACAATGGGACTAATGGTGTTAGCATCGGTGATTCTTTACTGTCCAATGGTTGTAGTGGTTATTGTAGAGACTATCAAAGGCAAAGATGTCACTGATGATTTCAAGTATATTTCACAAGTCATGTATTTGTTTTTTATTTATCTACAGTCACTGGTCAACCCAATTATCTTCTCTCTTCGCTTGTCATACATTCGTGAGGGTGTGAGGAAGAAACTCTTTTGCTGCACATGATGGGCAGATCCTTGATTGGATATTTCGTTTTCATTTTTTCCCACTTCGGTCTCCTAAGAAATATCACGTTCTGATTGTTTCGCAAACGGACCGGAATTCTGACCGCGGTCAGCAGTGTCCTGAGAATTCCGGACCACTCGTGAAAATCCAAAACAGTTGTATGTGTCGAGCGTTCAGAAAGACCGATACCGTATTGAAAAGTCAGCTTTGGCCTCATTCATTCTTTTTGTCTTATTTGGTAATCGTTCTTTTGGCCCAAAAACGTTCACACTTTTGTTCGGCGATTTTGTTCATCCTTTCTTACAAACAAAGTCTGGTGAATCGCTTGACCAAGCCCTCCGACAAACGGCGTGCGAAAAGAAGTTGAAAAAAAAACCCCAGCTATAAATCGTTCAATTGCCATAGTAGTCCACACAAAGGAACTATGGCCTCGGGCTTGAAAACGTATGATCAAGACCTAGGGCAAAACGTTTTAACTAAAACGAGTAAAATTGCTATAACTTTGCAGGGAAGCTCATTTCTTTGTTTCTCATTTACTGACTGATTCTCTTTTAGAGATAACTCTGCAGAGTTTAAATACAGCGGGAATTCTATGTGGGGAACACGGCCAACTGGAAGCTCTTCTTTTATACTGTTTATCCTGTGTGACATAGGTGAAAATTTTAGACTCAAAAGAGAATGTTTTTTTTTTTAGAAATGCGTTTCAACACATTTTACTCCATCAATATGCTCTCTACAGGACGTTATATTTTCAGTATGATGTCTCAAAATTCTGATGTGGGGAAGGAGATATGCTGCAGAATAGAAGTACTGTAGGATTTACAAAGACTATTACTTATTAATGTCTTTTCAGTTCAACTAAACAACTTTAATGAGATTGACTGTGTGCCATATATACCTAATTGAAACTGAACCGTTGAACTGTAAAATATTATAGAACATTGAAGATACATCAAAATGTACAATCACGTTTGTTGGATTCTAATAGAAATAATCACAACTGCATATGAAACTCTCACGAGGAAAGTCTGACTGAACTTGAAATGGAAACACTTTTGGCATAACTAAAACTCAAATGACTTTTTCAAGACCAAAGCTTTAATAAATTTCATGACTTTTCCAAGCCTTGAATGCAAATTCCAAATTCCATGACCACTCCATGAGCCTGTTAGGTTTGTGCGCATTAAAGCATGGTTTCTCGCTACGATCGCTGCGAAAGTTACAATCGCAGAAACATTGATATGTACAATCATATGGAAATCACATTACTTAGGCCCTGTCCAAACGAGAACTCAAGTCGATGCAAGTTTTGACTTGCGCGAGCTTGCATCTTCGTTTGAACACCGACTTGCATCGACTTGCGTCTACTTGCATCAACTTGAGAGCACTTTGAATGTGCTCAAATTTTTTTTCAAGCCGATGCAAGTTTTTCCTCGTTTGAACAGTCACCACGCTAAACTTCATAAGTTGTTTTTCATATTTTTTCGTCCGAACTTCTGCACATTTCCTCTCCTACAAATAATTCAAACCAAAACAAAACTGATTTTCTCGCTGTCCTTCAGCTAGCTTATTTTCCTTGAACGTTTTTGAACATTTTTCATCGACTTGCGTGGAGAGGTGTTCAAACGAGGACGCAAGTTGCAAGTCAAAACTTGCATCAACTTGCGTTCTCGTTTGAACGGGGCCTTAGTGATCGCAAAGATCGTAGCGATCGCGATCGAAGAGATAAATTATGTTCTATCTCAGCGTCCGCAGCGATCAATACAATAGAAGTACTACGATCAATGCGATGTTGAACAGAGTTTTCTGTGATCGTAGCAATCACAACGACTAACGGTACTGTATGGTCTCATTAGTTGTCCTTATTAAAGACTTTGTAATAAAGACAAAATATGGCGAATTAATGGCTTTTGTTTATAGTGAAGAGTTTGTTGTAAATATCATATAACACTCCTCCACAAGGAACTCCTCTTAAACCGTGAAGAGACACTGGGAAGAAAGCAAATAGATTCCCAACAACCCCAGTTCTCCCTCGTCCCCTTTTTACCACAGGCTACCCAATGAAGGTGTTAAATATCTCATCTTATTTTAGAATATGAGTCTTAGCATATGCGTCTTACCATTGAGTGTCCATAACACTTTCGCTTACTAGTATTCTGTCCAGTCTGTGCTGCTGCAACTATATAACACTGAGTCTCTATAGCTCGACTACGAAGAAGAACCTAAAAAAAGTTTGGTAGAACAGTGAGATCCTAGGTAGATATTGTCAACCTAGAGGCTGGCCTTTGCTATTGCCACCTAGCGGAAGACATTGCGCGAAAGACTCTCAAGTGCATCATGACAAGCGATCAGGAATTCCTGTTTTATTTCACAAATGCATAGTAAAACTGGAAACAAAGAATCTTATTTCCGGCTTTGGACTGACCCAGAGCCTTTCGCGCGATACCTTCCGCTGGACGCAATAGCGCAGGCTCCGAGAACGAGTCAAAAGTTTTAGTCCCACTTGAATTCGAGAGTTTTTTCTCTGTTTCTCGTAGGGCATGCACTCAGACACTTCAATTTTCTTTCTTTCTTATTTATAAGAGTCACATGGATTTAATCTATTTCAAACAAACAAACAAAGGAAAGATGGAAGGAAAAAGGGCAAGAAGGATAGAAGGGAAGGAATGAAAAACGAACAAAAGAGTAAAAAAAAAAAAAGAAAAAAAAAAAGAAAGAGGTTGATGTAATTTATGATATTAATGTGATATTGCCTGTTTACACTCAGCTGAGTGACAAATTTTTAATAGAATACTGTATGGTTAAGAACACATGAAGGGCAATGTTTGCCCCTGTTTGAAGCTAGATAATGAGATTCAATGACTTTTATCAGCTGATTGAAAACAAGCAATTAATGTACAAGAGAAAACGTTTGTACCTCCCAATGTGCAGCTCCAGTAGTGAATGTAAATGCAGAGGGATAGGTAATTATTTCAGCTCCTTGATTAGCAAGAGATAAAGCCATCTCTGGGAAACGGAGATCATAACACTTGGACAGTTAAAGGAAATACATACCATAGGCAAAGTATAGAGATCAATAAAAAAGACTATGGATGGAGCAGGAGCCCATGAATGGGGTCCTGATGGATGGACGGACGGACGGACGGACGGACGGATGGATGGATGGATGGATGGATGGATGGATGAATGGATGGATGAATGAATGAATGAATTCATGAATAAATGAACAGCTACATGTAACAACATTAAAGAGAGAGGTACAGTTTATTAGTGCTATATTATGAAAGGATACAATTGCCATTCCTACTTTACCCACAGGGGTGGTGACAGGAGGAACTATCTCATTGCCTGCTGTAATGTAAGAGCTTTCCTTGAGGGTAGGGCCATGCTCAATATCAATGTCAAATAGATGAGCTTTATCATAGCTTGCTATTATGCTTCCATTGTTATCAACAATCACGTGGGTATTTGATATCTTTGTATCAGTTGGTTTTCTCTAAAATAAAAAGATTTGCTATAAGTGTTGTTACATGACCATAAAGGAAAAATTGAATACAATGTGTAACAGTGTAAACCTAAATATCAGAGTGGGATTGCTCAAACGGTCAGCAGTCCGTTGAGCAAGATGGATGTGTTTGAGTATTGCTCCTCGCTGTTATCTCTCAGTTATACCTACAGTTATCTCTCAGTGTATCTTTTTTGTATTTTTGTGTATTGTCAAAATATCATTTTTATTATTGTTATATGGTTTCTTTTGTGTGATATTTGTACACACGTCCCATCATGTCAATTGTAAGAAAAACCTATCCAAGCATGGCCAGCTGCTTGGCCTGATTATAGCTCCACTATTCCAAGCAGCTGCACTCTTTCAAAAGGAAAAATATATATATAGATATTGTAACGTAAAAGTAACATATGGGCGAAATAAATGAAATTGGTTGGTCAAAAGCCCTTGGCAGGTACAGCAAACCTTATTATGGAAACCACCAAGTGATAGCCAAATATCATTGTCTTTAGCTAATTGACACATTTCCGTCATTCCTGGTCCATCTATACTTTGAGCCATTTCAAGGGACTGTTCTTTATTTTCAGCTAGGTAATCATAAGCCTCTGGAATAAAAACCATCTGGAAAAAGTCAAAAATATCAGGTTTAGATATCAAATTTCAATTATATGAGCCATTGATAGTAAAATTGTTTCCTTTATTCAAAATTATATAGATTTGGAAAGGGTGTCATGTGTATACAGTCCTAAAGTCTGATTGTGGGAGATGGGTTATTCCCTCCCAACACACTCTATACAATAACAGAAGCCAATTAAACCAGTTGAGAATTCAAAAAAAAAATGTAGCATAAAGATTTTACAAGTTGAGTATGGGACTGAGTATATAGGAAAACGGTCTTTGAAATTTGTACCATTTTCCATTTGAAAGATATAAAATAAATGCATTTGTTTAAAAAATGCATTTATTTCAGTTGAGTTTTGCAGCTAAGAGGTGATGTGGGCCTGTTTTCTCTCACACTCACTACCTCTACATTACATTATTTTGCAAACATTGCTCAATGTTGAGTTTTACTGAGTGAGGAAAAATCGGAGTAAGCAGAGATAAAAACCTGTGGCATTGGTAAAGAACAACACATCAAACAAAGTCAGTTCACATATGATCTGAGCGCTGAAGCTGGGACTTGAACCCACAGTGGTGAAAGGCTGGTGCTCTCACCACTCGACCAACCAATTAGTCTCCCTTGCAGCTGCTCCTAGTGTTGTCACGCAAGGATTCCTCCCCTCCTTGCGTGACGATCACTAGGAGCGGCTGCGAGGGAGACTACTGAACCAATATGTCCAGTACAAAAGGGGTATCTTCTCTCAAAATAGTAACTATATGTTCTCTTCAGCCTAACTTGTCTTCTTTGTGACAAAAATGGTATGGTTGTGGGGGAGGGCGTAATCTTTAATAAACAGATACTGTGTGGAGGAGTATATAGTACTATTACCCCCCCCCCCCTCCCCCTCTCCCCAACACACACACACACACACACAACATAAATGAATAAACAGTTGGTCCCTTAAAACCCTTACCATTTCCAAGGTCACACTTTGTATGACATTAGAAAGCTCGTACTATTAAACCCACAGCACATCTGTAGACAATACAAATATCCCTCAAATATATTGACAATTCAAAATTGTAGAAGTATAAATAAGCTTACATATACCTTAGCTTGCCTGGCTTTTGCTTTTTCAATAAGCTCTTTACAAGTTCTAATATTTTCTTTTACATCACTTTGTGAGGTCATTTGGCACACAGCGATAGTAGAAGAATCCAAGTATTTCCCTTCGGAAGTCATTTCTGCAGACGCAAACCTACGATTCCTTGTAGATACAATTTGATAACTAAGTTTAAATTGATTACAAATTAACAAATTTTGACAGTAAATTTTAGCTGAACGTCTTCTCGAGAACAGTTTTTGTGGAGTAACTAGTCTTGTCAAATATTTCTTTGAGGTAATGGAAGAGTTAAAGTGACCTTTCAAAGACAAAAGACGGATCATTCCAATTAGAGAAGATTCTGCAATATTCTGATTTGTTGTGGTTCGTCCACCATATTGGACGAGTTCTACGTCTAGGAGCTTGGACACTAGCACGTGGCCCAGGAAGACAACAAAACTCGACTCGTGTATGTGAAAGTTCGAAGTTTTCAACTAGTATTTCTGTGTCAAAAGCTTCAGAATTTACCTTTTGGACTGGATATGACAGGGGGCAACGTGTACAACCGACCAAGATCGGTAAATTTAATAAATGTGGTGTTATATGAGGTCATTTTATCAGAATACATGTATGTATGACGAAATGCGAACAAGTTTTAACATCTTTGTGGCTATTAAGGCCCTTCAGAAAAACCTAAAAAGAGCTGGAAGAATCAAGAAGCAACAGAACAAAAAGCAAAGTGGATCGAAATCAGAAAGAAAAAAAGAAGATCTCGCTACAAGCCATGTCCTACGGAAAACAAAGTAAGACAGTAAGGCTTATTTGACAGCTGATTTTTGTGGTGAGACCACGAAATTGAAGTTGTGTAGTCATGCAGGCAAGTTGATTGGCTATCAGATTGCATGTGGTTGATTCAAGCTGCTTTCCTTGACAAGCAGGACTTCCTATTTAATTGGTGGTTGTAGTTATCAAAAGTAGAAATCGTATCGTGTACAATGTATAATAATAGACTTTGAGTTGGCCCAGTTTCTAATCAGCTATTGATAATTTAACTTGTTTTAAAATAATACTTAAAGCAGCACATCCTTCTTTGTTTTGAGCTAGATAAAATTTTGATGATATCATCCCTCCACCCCAATCTTGGTAGCCCCCTATGTCACCCCCCCCCCCCCCCCCCCCCCACCCCCTTCCCCAAATGGGAGGGCCTAGATCCACCTGGCAGCAAAGCAATAGTCTGCCGACCATGCCAGAGACTTATAAAATCAGTCTAGGACGTCTTCTTTGTAACCTTCAGATTAACATGAATATTATTTGTGCTATTTTGCCAGGACAAATCCTAAAGCAAACATAACATTATCTGGCAAAAAGAAAAGATTGTTATTGAAGCAGCTAAAACGTGAGCAAAAAGAGAAACTTGCAATGGATTTAGACAAACCAGGTAATGTGGTCTAACAAAGCACATCATGTCCACTCAGATTACAATTCAAGATTAAGATTCAATTCCTCAATCCCCCCTCCCCTCCCTGCTTAGTACAATGTAGTTTCATGAATTTCACTTAAGATACATTTTTACATGGGATACCTGTGCAAAGGTCATTTTTCCACTCCTTGCTTAAAGCACTCAAGCAAGCTAGAGTACTTTTTTGCTTGCTGTTTCATCACAACTTCTTGCAACTTGTATCTAGGCAAATTTCTTTAGTTCAGAACACCATCCTAAACTTCTAATATTTTTTCCTTTAAATTTATGACATATTTCTATCACCTAAAAAAATCAAACCTTCAAGGGGGGTTCCATGGACCCCTTCAACCCCCCTGGATCCGCCAATGATAAAAGGAAGAGATGATCTAAGTTAATTCTCCCCCTCCTCAGTCTGAAGTTTCACTAATTCACTCTACATACATTCTTACATGGGATTCCTTAGTGAAGTTGCAATAATTGTTGGGTTCATCCAGACTGAATTTTGATGAAAAAACTCTTTTTTTCCTTCAGATATTCCAAAACAAAAAACTGAATCAAAGCAAGAAAAGGAAAAGATGGATCTAAGTTAATTCATTTATAAAATCAGATTCTGTACTTTTATATTAAATAGGCAGTTCTCCCTAACCTGACTGGAATTGGGGCCCACCGAGGTGATTTGATTCACTTATTAACAAAATTATGCTCAGTCACCTTTTTGAATTTCAAGATTGTTTATTAGTTGAAGTTTTTTTAGCTGTTGCCTTTAGAAGAGCCCCCTCCCCCCCCCCCCCAAAAAAAAAAAAAACCTCCTTACACCCTTTTTTTTTCTTTCAAAAAATTGGACCCATTAAGCTATTCCTATCTTCTAGACAATGACCAGAAATTCCATTTCCTTTTAAAAATATGGAAAGTATCAAATTAAAATACAACATGGAAAGTATCAAATTAAAATACAACATTTTTGATTCAAAGACATCTGTCATCAAACATTTATTATGCACATAATTATATTATCATCTGTTGCATTTTAACAGAAAAATAAAGTTTCACTCTCTATGTACAACATTTCATTTCACCAACAACACAAACTATTGCCAAAAATATTTTTTCTGCATACTTTGCAATATCAGCAAACTACAAATAAAGCTTTCTTTGCAAGGACATGGAGCTTATGAGACTCAGTTAGCCTTATTTATGGTCTTTCTTCACACACCTACTCCAAATGAGCTTGTTGGACCAAGGGAGCACGTCAGAATATCATTTGAATCCGCCATTTTGAAATATTTCCCTGAATGGGCGAAGCGAGGACGAGCCCCGAAGGCTCATCAGCTTGGCTCTCCCCTTCGGGGCTCATTCGCTACAGCGATATGTTTGTTCAGTGGATATTTTAAAAATTCAAAATGGCGGATGTAAATAAGAATCAAATGATATTCTGCCATGCTCCCTTGGTTGGACAGAAGATAGAGTCCGAGTTACAGACTAGACCCTGTACATCAAGACTCTTAGTAGTTGTTGGAAATAGTACAGCCCAAAGCAAGTGAATAGTATGACATCTATTCGTACATGTACTTCATTTCAGTCTACTCAACAAATTTTCATTAAAAATAGGTGTGTTCAAGTTTACTATGTGAAGCTGCTTTTGACAGCTGCAAAACATCGACCTAAAACTTTCATTTTCAATGAAACCTCATCCCTACCATTCAATAACTTGATCTTTAAAAAACGTTTTCAATAAATAGCGCCTGTTTGGTTGTTACTGTCAAACTACCTGAAGCGTGAACACCTAGACCTCATTAATGAATTTATTCTTGCAATATTGATATCACTATTCGATTTGAATGTCCATTCGTGAAAAGCAAGATTCAATATTCAAACCAAGATTAGTTTGAATACTCGATTGTTGATTGGATTATCCAAAACAAAACATCATCCAAATATGGATAAAATTAAACAGGGAATCCAACTAAAGCTAAGGCACATCGAAACAACATGGCGGCTCGCCATGTTGTAAACAGTCAAGGACGAATGTTCAGGCCTGGAAAGCCATTACAGTCTTCAGTGAGAGAACAAATTATTTGCTTGTACAATCAAGGATATTCGGAAAGACACATTTCAAGAGTTTTACGGCTTTCTACGGGAACAGTGTGTAAAATAGTACGTCACTTCCAACTCTGGTTCCATTTTCTCACGGGAGCAATCCTACTAAAACCACTGACGACGTTCTTCAGTGCTTGGAGTTATGGAAGATCAAAATGCCCAGCATGTAAGTTGGATTCCCTGTTTAATTTTATCCATATTTGGATGATGTTTTGTTTTGGATAATCCAATCAACAATCGAGTATTCAAACTAATCTTGGTTTGAATATTGAATCTTGCTTTTCACGAATGGACATTCAAATCGAATAGTGATATCAATATTGCAAGAATAAATTCATTAATGAGGTCTAGGTGTTCACGCTTCAGGTAGTTTGACAGTAAATCTTTTGAGATTTCTGAAGGTTTCTGTGAAGTACCCGCTGAAGTGTGAGCGTGACAAACGGTGTTGTGACAAATACTGCAATCAACAAGTGTGCGCTACAGTAATTATCATGTGTCCAATTACGACCGTAACAAACGGTGTCGTGACAAGTACCGCAAACAACATGCTACAGTAGGGCACAAGGTTAATTACATGTCACGTAATCAACTCGCGGCGGAAATTGTCACGTACAGTTATCCCATTTACTAAACATGTCGATATCGTGCCATCATCTCCATAAATCCCGTTTTGACTCCTTTCGTCGGTAAACCGCGTTCAATACCATAACAGTCTCAGACAATAACGATTCAAATATGGCGTCCGCTACTTGAAATTTCACAGCTAATTCATCGTCATCATAGTCGACCCACTGCGGCTCTTCTTCGCGTAATTCCTGAATTAAAACTGCGTCTACAAAGTCTTTCTTTCCTAGTTTTAACGGCGTTTTGCGTCGTAAAGTGTCTAAGTTAGGCCTCTCGTTGCCTAAGCCTACTAGATCAAGAACGCGCTGTTGCACGACCGGTAAATAATCATGTTCATCTGTCATTGGTGACAGGGTATGGTAGAAGCGATTTTTTCGGCGACGTCGTGGTTTCATCCAAGGCGGACGAACCGGTGGAGATTCCTCATTCAAAACATCACGGAAAGCATCTCCGGTTAAGTCAAAAATCATTCGTCGGTAGGACTGTTTCATTTTCGAATCAGGATCGTCAATGTCGATGTTGTTCTCGGAGAACTCGGGCGGTGGACTTAGAGTTCCGATTGATCCACCTGCCTTCTTGTGGCGGTAGAATGCTGACAGTGATGTAGTTACTATAGAAACGACTTCAGTAGAATTATGAGGGACGATAATAGGTATAGACTGGCCGCTTGGAGGTCCATACTCCTCCTTATCCGTTGGTAACTCAAGGGGTTTATTTTCATTAATCACGAAGTCGTCGTCATCATCCTCACCCAACTGTTCACCTAATTCATCGTGAAGCAACTTCAATTGACTGAGTTTATCTGCTAGCTCATGTCCATCAAAGGCTGAAGTATCCTTAGTAGGGCTACCGGGTGGGCTAACCTGTTTTAATATTCCGTCGGGGAATCGATGAACGGCCATGAATTTATCAAATCCCCGCTGTTGAGGACTGAGCGGTTCAGGGCTGTGAGGAGGTGGGCTTTTAGGGAGTTCCTTTTTCTCGACCTTTTTAGGTATTTCTTCTTTTAGCTTGGCTTGCTTTTTGCGCATTAACGCAATCATTTTAGAGGCAGCTTCTTTCAAGAGGTTTTCAGAAAGTTGGTCAATTACTGTGTCGGTCTGTCCTTTTTTAACATCAGTTGGTTTAACTGACTCTATTTCTTCAGTTCTCGGTGTCGGAGTTTCCTCCGCTTTGTCCTTTTGCGTTTCAGAAACCAACGGTTTCAAATCCAAGATAGGCGAGGACTCGTCCTCGGCAAACGATAATTTTTCTGATATTGACAAATCTTCTCCCTCGGATATTTCAAAGCCTTCTTCAGGAGCTTTTCCCCACTCGTTGAATGATTCCGAATTTTCTTTTTCTGAATCAGCTTTGGTTTCAACAGCACCGGACTTGTCGCGTTCTTCGGAAGGTGTTTTTAGCTCTACAGGTAACTGTTGAGGAGTTGTTCTCAAGCGGTGTGCACCGTATAAACCAGTGATGCAAGTCACTGCCTCATCAACTAAATTATTTGAAAGATCTTGAGAGATTTTGTCTGCTTGTTTGTTTCGTAATGTTTCCTGACCGTCCACAGGCTTCTTTTCAGTATCATCAACTTCTCTGTCTTTTCCTTCAACCAAGGATTTCTCGTCCTCAGAAGGCAACAAAACGCTGTCCATTTTACTAGTCTTCTCGTCCTTGCTTTGAAAACGAGGGGCCAATTCATCTGCGTCGCTTAAAGCACCAGTTTCCAATGTTTCTTCTGGAAGTTCCTCCGCGACACTTTCTTCATCTGTAGCTTCACTGAGACCACGCTGAGAACTTACATCGAGTTGTCTCTCTGGTTCTTCTTTTCTAGATAGCGATTTACTATGGCAATCTTTCTCCAAAGACTGTTTGCTCAACCTTTGAGAAGAAGGCGATTCAAAATCTTGAGAGTATTGACTTATCTCTTTTTCATCATCCAAGACTTCTGTGTCCTCTAATTTTGATTGCTGTTGGACAGTATCTTGTCCAACATTGTCCACATTTTTGTCCTCACCAAGAGAGAAACGAGGCGCCATTTTATCACTTGTGTCGCTTAAAGCACCAAATTCCTCTAAAGCTTGGTCTTCAAGGATGTCTTCCGCCACGCTCTCCTCATCGGTAGCTTCGCTGACACGAATATTGGGTTTTTCATCGAGGTCCCTTTCAAGATCTTCACGCCTGGAGACCGGCGTTCCTGAAGGTTCTTTTTCCGACAAGTGTTTACTCGCTCTATGCGACGAAGGGGACTCGAACTCTTCAGAATACTGACTGTCGTCTTTTTTCTGAGCTACCATTTGGTCTTCCTCGTGCTCCTGGCGTTTTTCGGAGGCCCTGTCATCCTTATTTAAAGAGACGCGCGGTGACATCTCGTCACTTGCGTCGCTTAAGGACCCAGACTCAATAGAACGACGATCTTCTTCAGGCATCTCTTCTACTATGCTCTCCTCATTCGTAGCCTGACTCAGACGACGCTGAGCCAACTCGTCGAGATCATCGTCTTTAGAAGACCGCGGAACGCTTTTCTCAGGTCTATGGGAGGATGATGGTGACTCGAAATCTTGTGAATAAAAACTTGCATTTTGAAAAGATCCTTCTTTGACTTCCAATGTATCTCCAGTCTTTGACTTGGGCGATTCCGATACCTCAAAGTCAGACGTGTATGACTTTTGTGTACTCTCCTTGTCTGGTGAAAGATTATCTTCTTCAATAATTTGTTCACTTATATCATCTTCAGTTTCCCCTTCATCGTGAGTTCGTTCACTTTCAAAAGTATTACTATATTCCTTAGCTGGAGACTTTGAATGACGACTGGAGATTTCTGATGCTTTTGATGACCTGGCTGCAATCCTTTCCGATAATGATTCGTCTTCAGATCTCCGAGACGATCTAGCAGACAGAGCTTCGGATATTGACTCGGTTCCTGACTTCTGAGATGACTTCACAGACAGAGCTTCTGAAATCGATTCGGAACCAGATCTGTGAGACGATCTTTTAGATATGGCTTCCGATATTGATTCCTCTACAGACTGTCGTGATGATTTCACAGAGATTTCTTCTGGGACTGAATTTTGAGAGTCTGCCCTTTTTGACGTTGATGATCTAATTGACAGAACTTCTGCCACAGATTCCTCGGACTCTGCTCTTGACCTCTCCTTCTGGTCTGATCGTGCAGACCGGGATTGACTGAGTGCTTCAGCCTCTGAAGCTCCTGAAATTGTATGAATTTCGCTTGCTTGGCTAATATCTTCTGCCGTCCTTGCATCGTCTTCGATCTCCTCTGTATGAGAAGGCGATTGATGCATTTGCTTTTCTGACGAAGAAAACACACCTGATCGATCACTTATATCTAAGTCTTTAACTTCACTGACGGATTTCACCATCGATTCATTATCAGGGGCAGACGCCTCGCGATCTTGTGAACCAAAATCAAGATCTAGAACCACATTAGTCAGTCCCTTTAGTAAACCATCACTAGAAGACGACTTCTCTGGAATTGATTCTCTACTCTCCGAGAGACGAACCCCTTTAGCCTCAAAATCTGAAGATTTTTCTGGAAGTGATTCTTTGCTCAGTGAAGAATGAGGTTCTTCGCGTGCACCCTCATTTGAAGAAGACTTTTCAAGAATGGATTCTCTACTCTCTGAGGGGTGGAGAACACCAGATGTTGTAGGGGCTGTTTCTATGGGTTTTCTCTCTGTAGCAGGTCGTTCGAAGTTTTCTTTCGTCTGCTGTAAGATCCTTTCCACGGCCTGTAAAATAGAAAAGGGACAATGAATCAGTACTGATTAAATGGGAATGAACTCATGATAGCCCTGTGGAACCATACAGGCTAAATACACTTTTCCGAATTCGCATGACGGAGTACAATAGATTCAAGTCGAGCATGGGCTTTACAAAATACAGTAAACGTACGCATTTGAAGAACCTAATCCAATATTACGTTGTCAGTCATGTGAATTCAGGTCTTGTTTAGCTACTTTTAGATTACTATTTTGGGATTTTTTCAGTGTGGCATTTTTGCTGCCAAGAATAACTGAAATGCTATGTATATGGTCTTGGCTGTAATTTAAGTTTTGAAAACGTTCTTCTTGTCTCCTATTTCTGTGCTTTTCGGGCTAGAATTTTAGTTTGAGTATAGCTACTATACACAGACTTCATTGAATTTTTTAGTCTGTATAAGTTTTGGTTTGATAACCGATTGACAAACACTTCCCTTTCTCTTTTTATCAGAAGTGTTTTGGTGTTTTCTATTTTGGTTCTAAAGGATTATTTTCTATGACTCGGGTTGAAATCAAGCTAAACTGATATCTAAATCGCACTGCAATGAAGAAAAAAACGGCAGATTTATTGTGTTTGTGAAATGAAAAAAACGGGATCTTATTTAGGACAAAAATTCAGCGTGCTTTGCGGCTTAAAGGAGGCGAAATACGAGACACAAAAACCCTCAACATGTCGCGCAACATTGTTGCGTTGCAGGTTTTTGATCGATGTTGCGCGTTTTTCACCTCGCGAAAAATCTTTTTGTTGCGTGACAAGTTGAGATCACGAGAAGAAAAACGCGCAACATCGATCAAAAACCTGCAACGCAACAATGTTGCGCGACAAGTTGAGGGTTTTTGTGCCTCGTATTTCGCCGCCTTTAGGTTCAAATTAAACACGGAAAAACATTTGCGATTGATCGTAATAAGTTCGATCGGCACTGAGTTTTTAGAGTTTTGCTTGAAAAAAGTATAAAGAAATCAAAGGAGAATCAAGTTTGCTTTCACTTCATCAATTTTTTCTCGAACAAATGTTTGGTGAAAGTTGCTCATTATTGTGTTTTTACATTTTTAAACCATACATTTTGTAGTTTGCTCTAGTCAAAGATCCTGACGTCACAATCATGTTTACATATAGCCACATAAATACCTTCATCAACCAATCAGAGCGCGCGTAGTATCTTAGTTATTTTAAAATAGCCAGTGGTATATTCTACGTAACGGCATAAACAATTTTGATATAAAAACTAAAAAATACCTTCATTTCTTGACTTTTGTACCGTGACTCCCAATAAAAAAAAGTCTTCAGTATCAAGTCGAACAAAATTTCTTACAAAAATCAATTTTTGATCGTTATTACGTATTTCTATCGAAATATGAAGGCTTTTCATTGGCTGGCACAAATCAATGATAATCTCATCTCTGTTCTATATGATATACCACAATGCCAAGCGGTCTTCATTTTCCAATATGGCGCTGCTTGCTGTTGACAGTTTTAATACAATGTAGTTTGTGTAGAAGTACTATCTTGCGATTTGTAAATTTTCTTCTCATCGCTTCCGGTGACGCTATTTTTAATTTAATTAATTTAATCCATTTACACTGCATTTTAACATAATGGAAAATGTACATACATATATAAGAAAACTAATCAGAAATTAAATAAATACAACGAAAAAACTATTCAATACTAAGAAAAATATGCAGTGGGGAAGGACTAGAAGGGAACATATGATCCATTCGAGCTAGTCCACCCAAAAAACGTACAAACACTTAAACAAAAAACAACAACAAAAGAACGTTAAAATTTTGTCATCTATCCTATCATATTCGTCGTCATATTCATCGACATATCCTATATTTTTGCCTCAAAATCTCGCAAATAGGCATTCATTCAACGCTGATTATCGCAAAAACGAGCTTTGGACAACAATTTAGAAGCCAGCATTAAATTTCACTTCAGAAAATTATGTTTAAATGATTTCTCTTTATTTTATTCAATTGTACCAATCACCTTAAGCTCTCTTAATTAATAGAGAAAATAATTAATTATTTAATTAATCTTAATCTTAATTCATTAACCTTAATTAAGCAATATTAATCAATCAATAGAGAGCTTAAGTTTCACGTAAACAGGAAACGGCAGACGGCAAAGAGAATCACGTGACCTCCTTCTTTGGTGCTTAGCGTTGGCGTTTTAACGTGAAGTCATTTCGTGTTTAATGAAAACGAGGAAAGTTACACTAACATTTAAGTGCCGAACGCGATTCGCTAGGCGCGAAAAAAATGGGACACGTGATCGTCTTTGCCTTCTGCTGTTTCCCATTTACGTGAAGCTCCAGCTCCAGCCTCGACTTCAATCTATTGTTCGCTAGTCATTCAAGCAAATTGGGGAAAGGTTTATTGATAGCCACTTATAATGGCCATGGAGATCCGATTCGACTTTTCATGAATGCAGTCAATCTTTACCTGCAGCTTCTTCCTGAGGCTTTCCTCTTCCTCGTGTAACATAGCACGTTTTTGTCGTTTCTTTTCCTTGTGAAGTCGTCTGACTTCTCGTTCCCGTTGCTGTAACTGTTGTCTTAGTTCACGGATTCGAGTCTCCACGTCGCTATGGTCTGAGGCTTCTGCAAAAAGGAATGAAATAAATAACAAATAAGTGGAAGACAGGAACACTGGTTGAGAATAACTGATAATGATGATGATGATTACGATAAAAATGACGGTAACGGTAATGATAAAGATGATACAGCAGTCATGACTGATGTGCTCTTATAATATAATGCGAGAGTCTGGGTAACATTTATTATCAATAGTTTTTGTTTTTTGTTTTGTTTTGTTTTGTTTTGTTTTGTTTTGTTTTGTTGTGTTGTGTTGTGTTGTGTTGTGTTGTGTTGTGTTGTGTTGTGTTGTGTTGTGTTGTGTTGTGTTGTGTTGTGTTGTGTTGTGTTGTGTTGTGTTGTGTTGTGTTGTGTTGTGTTGTGTTGTGTTGTGTTGTGTTGTGTTGTGTTGTGTTGTGTTGTGTTGTGTTGTGTTGTGTTTGTCAGTTGGCTTTCTTTTTAGGAAAAAAACGAATATCTTTAAGGGTGAATTTGAAGAATTCTATATGAAGTATCTTAAATAGGATTACAATATCCTTTTGCAAGCAAGTGCAAACAGTGTAATTAAATAGCACAGCAATCCTTCTAATATTAATTCGTTACCCGATATATCCTTGGAAATGGAATCAATATCGGGAATGGAGCCTTCACGTGACCGATCAGGAGCCATACTTGATAGATCTTCTTCTGTAGAAACAAATAGATCAAATTCGAATTAAAACCTAAATTAATTTAAGTCCCTATGCAGGAATTGTTTTGAAAATCAACTCCTTTTAGAGAGCATAGTGATTTTTTTCATATTTTTTAATTTGACTCCATATTTTCCAAGATATAAACGTTTTAAATCTCAAAATGCAAATGCCGTAAAACAATGCATCATTTATAATACAAAAATGAGCCAATTGAAAATACTGGAATTTTTCCATTTGAATTGTAGATCATTTTCATGGTTAAAACGTACAGTTTAGCGGAAAGTTTGGTTATTTTATAATTGGAGAACACTTGTTGTAAAAACCACAAGAAGTTAATGCACATTCCTTAAATTACGTCATCTCATTTGCATTTAGAGATTTGAAACTTTCAGTTCCTGGGAAATATGGACTCAAATCAGAAAGTATTAAAGTGCCCCTAACCCCTACATTGAAATTTTGATAATCGTTTCTTCATGAATGGAAAAGCCTTATGGTTAAATATTTCAGGATAAAATTATCTCCTTTCTGAGGATTAAGCATTCGGAAATCTGAAAATGCAAATGAGATGACGTAGAAAAAGGACAACTTAAATATACAAAAACACTGAATGATGATGAATTTCATACCATTTTTTGATTTGCAAAACATTTTAATTGCTTAAGTACAAAGTTTGGTGAATGTTTTGCCACCCAACTCAAACACACTTGTTTCAAATTGGAGACAAGATCATGCAAATTCTTTTTTTTTAAGTCATCTTATTTGCATTTCCCGACTTTAAATGCTTAATGCTCCAAAAGAAGATGATTTTATCCCGAGATATTTCACCATTAAACATTTCCATTCATGAAGAAACGATTCTCAGAATTTCAATTTAGGGGTTAGGAGACTATGCTCCCTAAAAAGGTTTGATCTTCAGCATAAAATAATTTCCTGCATAGGGACTAAATATCTTCTGCTGGTATCTCTTTGACTGAAAATGGTGTTTACTCTTCATTTTTTGGAATACAGAAAACCTAAAGTGATAGTCGGCTACCATCCCGACGCGTAATCTGCAAAGTTCGAACAAACAATCAATCTACTAAGGAAACAATAGAATTAATAACCAGCTGAAGAAATCACCGATTAGCTGAATCAACAAGCAGTTAATGAAGGAACGGTTGATCGAATGAAGACCAAACGAGCTATCGATCATGAAACCGACCAAACCAAATAAATGGGCCAATACAAAGGAACCATACCTTTAGCTTTTGACTGCGTGGCTTTAATGGCACGTCTTGATTTCTGACTCTTTATGCGATTCACGTCATTTAATTTGTCTTCTTCGTCATCTAAATGTCTCTCCCATTCGATTAATTTACGGTCCGATGAGAGGATATCTTCTCCTTCGTGTTTTCTTCTCATTAACTTTTGTTCTCGTTGAGTTAGATATCTATATGGGCAAGTACAAAAATTGTTACCAAAAGGTTTTGCTAGTAGTAAATCACTGATGATTTTGATAAAGACAACGACAACTCTTTGGAGCTGTTTATATGGAGGCGAGTCAGCCCGGTAAGCGGGCTGAATTCTTTTGTTTTCTTTTCCCTGGGGGTCAGAGAACAAAAGAAGTCAGCCCGCTTGCCGAGCTGACTCGCCTCCATATAAACAACCCCTTAGGGGCCGTTCACAAGAGAGAGGGTGTCCCTATGTAGCAGGGATAACTCTTTTGTTTTGTGTCCCCCAGGGACACAATGTGAACGGGCCTTTAGTTTTTGGCATGGCAATAGCATTAATTGCTGAAGCAAAACAACAACAACAACAACAACAACAACAACAACTAAAAGTTACACAAATTATACATTTGATAACCATATAAATCACTCAAACACTGAGAATTTTTAACCATTCCTGAAAGTTGGAATGTTTGGCAACAGTTGGAAATTGCAATTTCTAAGAACTTTCTAACCGACAGAAATGTACTGAAACTTCTGACATGTTTTCCACCTCCAACAGTTAGAAAGTTAAAAATAGTAATAATTTCTGAGTGCTAGAAATGGCGGGTCAAGAATTAATTTAAATGTTAAGGTAAACGCCCGAATATCCTTCAAACTAAAGCCAATAATCCCACGCAAGACAGTGCGTCACTGACCGGGATTTCCGGCCCTAACTCGAAGCAAAATGGGACATTTTCGATGGGAGACTCGATTATATGTATCCGTCTTCTTATCCACCAAAATAGACGGATTTCCTCGACGAATCATCCGTCTGGACGAGTTCAGTTCCCTTTTAAATTGGGATCTTCGCCCTCTTTTTCGTTCTTTCATAATTTCATCCATCCATTCATTTATTCGCTTATTCGTTATATCATTTATCTATTCGTCCATTCAATTAATCGATCCCTGTCTTTCATTCAGTCAACATATTTACTTCATCAGTCGGTCGGTAGATATACTCTTCGTGCCAGAGAGTATCATTTGTGTTCGTCGTAGTGAACGAACAAAATTTAATTCCTTTGCAATTAAGGGTTACAGTCGGTAGATCAGAATAGTTCCGCTTATATTCTAAGAAGAGAAGCGTGACATACTTGCCGAATGTCCAAATCCATCTCTCGCATAATTCTATTATGTACAGTGATGCCAAAATTCAACAGTTTGCCAGATGAATTTTAATTGATGGATAGTCGCTTTAGTTCATTCATGGTTAATAAATCGATTTATTCAGCAGTAAGGCGATACATTGACACGCTTTGACTGTTAAGGAGTCGCTAATAAATAGCAAAGCTCGTTTGTTTCTATTGAAAGATACTAACAACTATACAAACTGAGCAACATATTTCTTCATTCCATGTGGTATGTCTCTGTCGTGTTCAAATCGTCCTCACTACAGATTGCAAGTGAAAACGAATGATAAATCCAAATAAAGCGATGTTTATTATTTACCAGTATATAACTCATTCATATAACAATACGCTGTTTACGATAAAAATTAAATAACAGGGATATACCAGTTAGGGAAAAAAACACTATTGTGACCCACACATCAAGGTAGAAACTTTAAGACCGCAGTCTTCAGGAAGAACATAATTTACAATTGTATCAAAAGAGACTATAATTATAAACTTTAAGGATCTTGAATGCTAACTTAATTATATAAATATCAGTTAGAAGAATTCAAATAAAGAATTAATTCTTATTCAATTAGTCTAAGCTTACTTGAACGGGTCGAAGAAAGTAGTCAATTCACTCCGTGCTACAAATTCGGCAATTCATCCAAAATCCAGTTACAAGAAATAACCACAACAAGGAAATAAACGGATAAAAGTCTTTTGTGTTAAGAGTGTGTGGTTAAAAGACGTCTGTTATTGTAATACGGAGAACGAATACGTAACGTCAGTCATTTTATGAAACGATGCCAAATATGCACGAAAATTCTAGAACATCCGCTCTAATAAAAAGCCAAAACAAGTCAGCAAAATTATAGGTTTATAAAGTACTTTTACTTAAAGAAAACTTAAAAATTAATTCCTGGAAAAAAATTCTAACCGTCGACAAGCGGCTTCTACGTACTTCCGGTCATATATTCTACTTCCGGTTATTTTCAAGCATGATAAAAACGAAAACTTTTTCGTAGAAAATGAAAAGATTAAGTTCAGTTTCAACAAAACGGAAGTAAATATATGATACATTCCAAAATCTTTGGTTATGTGGGTGTTTTTACAGTGAACGAAAAAGTATAACGAACCTTGGAGTTGCGTTACTCTTGTCACGCAAGGTCGGGATAAAAATTAGTGGTAAACTGTGTGGTAAACCGCGAAAAAAAAATAACAAAAACATTAGCATCGGAATGACCATTTATTTGCAGCTTTCTATAGCGAAACTAAAGAAATTGTAAAAATAATATCAATGGATTGATTGTTTTTCTTCGATTCAAAGAGCAAGGAAAAAACAATTATCACTGCAACTATAAGACAGTAATAAATTGGAAAATAAAGATATAAAATAAAGTATTTCTTCTTTAAAGAAATACATAAGCGATGAACTCAATACAAATTCAAGAATTTAGACTCGATTTTATCTCGAAAGAATGAAAAAAATTAACTGGGTAAATAATAAATTCTAGTGACTGAAAAATAAGAAAAATAATTCTATGACATGTAAAAAAATATCAAAAACCAACAATAATTCTAGCAAATTCTGTTATAAGCTAGTTCAGGAATTTAACTCAAGCTGTTATTGTGAATTTATTCAATTTTAATTTTCTCATTTCAAAAGCAATTATGTCGCAGACATTTCCTATAACGAAAAGGGTTGAAAACCTGCAATCGTATAACAAAAGCTGGTGTGATAATCCAAAAAAATATATATAATTTCTACTCGATTGACTTTTAATCTACAAAATTAGCCATCTTATAGTCAAAGCTATTAAAGTCTGGAAGGTAAATCGAATAGGATTTCTTTGCCTGAATAATTTTAATTCTAAACATTTAGTAACGAGCTTCAAGATTGCATGAGAAAACAAGCCAAAATATTAAATAGGGAAACTGGATCAAATTACGACAAAAATTATAATTATATATTGACTACTTACCTGGCAAAGAAATTGATTACAGAACAGAACATATTTTTGTATTCCATAAAAAATACTGCTTCAACGACTGAGAGATAATATTGACAACATCGCCGAGACTGCTCAGCTTAATAGCTTTCAAATTGCTTGTCATTCAACATTACAATAGTAATTTCGATTTTTTAAGCATTTTGGTTTTGACTCACGGACGAATTTTTGTCTATACAGAAAATTTCAAAGTCAAATTCAATATTTAGTTAACGTGACCAGAATTTTCAATGTTAAATATTCATTAATGACGTGACTTTGAAATGATGGAATTGCTATAAACAGAATTTTTTTATCGCCAGATTATTCTCAAAGTCAGAAAAATATCTGTCATTATTTTCCTTTAAAAAGCCATATCAAAACTGCGTGGTGAATTCAGACAGACATTCAGACGTCATTGTAAAAATGAATTAAGAGATACTTTAAAAATATGGTGTTTCTTTAGCTTTTACAAGAGATTATATAGCTAGACTTAATGAGCTGATAACAAAATTGACAAAAACTACGACAGTTATTGGAGTGTCTCTCCACACTTCTCAAAGCGAAATTATCTACACTCCCACGAGTCTAAAATCAAATATTAATAAAACAAAAATACACAAATAAAGATCTAACTTGAACTTAAATTAAGACTTGTTGACTTTTGAAAATTGGAATAGTATTAACAATAGAGCGAGGGCTAGAGTAATGATTGACATACCTAGACTCTTGATTGGTTCCAATTTCAGACAATTATTCCCGGCGACATTTAAATGGTATCCTTACGCAAATGAGTGAATATCGAGGCTCTTTGGAGTGGCCGTTTGACCCAAACATCGCATCGTGAGGGCAAACAAGCCTGGGCGAGTAGCGTTAAACCATCCCCTGGACCGCGCAGTCGTAGGCAGAGTCCTTATAAACTAACTTAAAATTTCTCGGAGGAACATTTCTTTCGATCAGCATGAATACGTAAAACAGAAGTTGAAACAATAAAATAAACGAAAAATATGATAAACTCGATGATTTGAAAACCACAAAATGGTTAAAATTGGCATTAAATTGTCAAAATGTCACCTCGAAATATGCAAACGAAGCTAGACACGTCAATATTACGTAAGGACTGTTTTTATCTTTTAGCTCCTTCAAGCATAAAATAGGATTCAATGTTGACAGGAAATTATAAAATAATACGGGGTGGCCTATTTCAAGCTAGCGGATAACCTTGTTAAGTGCTCTCGTACGACAGAGCGTGGGACTTCATTGAAATTCGCGTTCTTGACAGCACTTTACGTTGGCCTTGGAGACACTGGGGTACGAGCTAGCACCTCTTGTAAGTGGCCAGTTTTCAAAAATACAGAAAAATGATAATGGATACTAATTTCAATATACAAAAACGGAACAATATACTAATACAGTATACTAATAGTACGATATCCAATACTGTACTTACAGCGAGCAATATTCTTTTAATATAAGATTCTTCCATACATAATCCTACTTTTCAGTTCAATGAAAATTAAGGACAGTTGCGTTACATCTTGGCGTGACACGATAAGCAGTGCGTGACATAGTTTATATTTAGAATATTACGTCATCAGATGAAGTAATCTCAGGAAGGCACGATCAACAGAGATTACCGACAATATATAACAGCTTCTGACAACAATTACAGTCTTATGTATAAGATAACGTGTATTCTCGTACGATTTCGTCTTCTCCGATAAAAATATATGAAAACAAATAATCAGTTTGATAGTGAGTAGTGATGACGATATGTTTTGATCTGATATGTAATACAATAATTTGTCTTTAATTTGTTATTTCAACCAACAATTACAACCCGATGAAAACCGGCAATTTGGCGCCCCCAGTTGAATATTTGGCGCTGGTACTTGCTTGATCACACTTGCCACACCAATACAGATAAATCTGATTTTTGTTGTTGTTGTTGTTGTTGTTGTTGTTGTTGGGTTTTTGTTGTTTTGCTGTTGTTGCTTTGTGTTCGTTTTTGCTGTTGTTGTTGCTGTTGTTGTTTTGTCGTTGTTTCGTTGTTGTTGTTGTTGATGATTTTGATGTTGATGCTGTTGTCGTTTTGTTGTTTTTGCTGTTGTTGTTGATGTTGATGTTGTTGCTGCTGCTGTTTTGTTTCCATTATCGACACAGAATAGACTGTTTCACAGATAAAAGAAACGCCGTTTTATTATGGACAGAACGGTCCTTATATCACAGAAAAATATACTCGACAAAGACGAAACTGTATTGTTAAAGCAGAGTTAATAGATAATAGTTCCCTCTATTAACTCTGGTTAAAGTTATTAGCTTCGAGTACTTAGGTAGTTAGTCTTAAATCCTCGGAAAAATGATCACGATTTACGAGTACTCGTAAGTTGCGAACGCTCTTGTCCACAGCGATTTTGAGCAGCGTAACCCCATGTTTTGGATAAATTTTATCTTGAGTTCCACTTCCACATCTAAGTAAAGCTATCAAATAAAGTTTATGTATATATGTCTATCTATTTATTCCCTTTCCTCTTCCCTTCCCTCCCTCTTTTTCCTTCCCTCTCACATATACACCGGACTTGAAATTTTATGTTGTGTTTACTACCGACCGAGAGACCATGGCTCCAGATAACGGACAGAATGTGCAAACACCAATTCTGAGAACAGTGTTGTATTAGAGACAAAAAAGAGCTAATAAGAACCACTAGTACAGCTCAAATGGCACTCAGAAACCATGTAATTATAAAATATATGGCCCAACAGCACACTATAAGCTTTGAATTAGACGTCAGTGTCTTATATTTCGTGCGTACTGTTAGTGTATGACCAGCGGAACTCGTTAAGCGTCGTTTTAAGCGTTAGAAATGATCGACGTTATTTCGCCATTATAACGAATAGTTTTCCTGATTCAAAAACAAAATGCCTACCTCAACACCATCTAATAAATTGACAGAAATCAACAAAAATCCACCTTTTTAAGACCTAAATGAGTTTTTAGGTAAAAAAGATTGTGTAATATTACTCTTTATCTAATATGCTTACCTATGAAGCCAGAACAACCACCGAATACGACCATATCTCTTAATGACTCTTTGAATGACATTTTTTTAATGGCAAAAGCGTAATATTTCTGAATGTTTTAGTTCAGACTTGAACCGTTTTAAGCCAATAAAAAAGGTTTTAGTCAAACTAATTAAGAAATAGTTGAAATAATTACACATTAAAATGAGAAACTGCGAGTTTAGTGTTATTAAACCAATAATGTTTATCCTGAGAGGATTTGACAGCACTAATAAATACAAATATGTCATATTTGTACCATTGAACATGAAATTACGCTGCCTTCGGGCTTATAATAATCTAAAGATTGTCGCCAGCCAAAAAGGTTCAAATTAACGAGACCAGAATGAAAGAGATGCGTGGGGAGAGAAATCACATAAAACCAAAATAAATATCTGACAAACCGTTATTTAACATAACGTCCAACACTCACTTGTTAGCGTGTAAAATCTAGGTAAAGAAAGAAAGAGAAGGAAAGGGAAGGGAAGAGAAGACAGCAGAAGAGAAGGAGCAGAGCAGAGCAGAGCAGAGCAGAGCAGAGCAGAGCAGAGCAGAGCAGAGCAGAGCAGAGCAGAGCAGAGAAGAGAAGAGAAGAGAAGAGAAGAGAAGAGAAGAGAAGAGAAGAGAAGAGAAGAGAAGAGAAGAGAAGAGAAGAGAAGAGAAGAGAAGAGAAGAGAAGAGAAGAGAAGAGAAGAGAAGAGAAGAGAAGAGAAGAGAAGAGAAGAGAAGAGAAGAGAAGAGAAGAGAAGAGAAGAGAAGAGAAGAGAACGAGGAAAAATAAGATAAAGGAAAAGAAAATTGAAAACGAACTGTTCCAACCATACTTCTGGTTTAGTTATAATGGTTTGAAGTTTCTTCCCTAACCTATTGACAATGGGTGTACACCACATTTAATTATCACAGAGGGGTGAAGGATATGACAGCAATTAGCAAGAATAATTCATACAAATTAAAAATTCTAGCAACATCCTAAAATCATCAACTTTCCTATCATTGTCTTAATTTGAAGCGAAGTAATTGAATACACGAAAGCAGAGGAAATTTACTTGGGCTAGTAATTTTCCCCTCAAGAAAGTGCGAAATTTTAATACGTCTATGTATGTAAAATCTGTAAAATCTATTTCGAATAGTTTTTGGCTATAATTAGAAGTTTGAGCGAGGTTCATGTGATACCTTCCAATTTCTCAGATCTACAGTGAACTCCCTCAATGCAGATACCTCTCTAAAGTGGACACCTCTCTAAGGCGAACGCATTTACGTGGTCGCATTTGCGTGGTACCTACCTTTTAAATTGCCCGCCAGTATTGTGTAATGATACTCCCTCTACAGCGGACACCTCTCTAAGGTGAACAGCAAACGTATAGTGTCCGCCTTGGAGGGAGTTCACTGTATATTTACAATAAGTGCCCGCTCTCCTTTACAGAGGGTCGCTACACAGGCTAGTTTGCGGTCGCTATATTTTAACGAACATTCCTTACACAAGTGTCCGTAATAGCGGGGTGTCCGTATTAGCGAGGTGTCTATTAGTCGATTGTTGAACGTACGTAGACAATGCTTAGCTTCCTACGCAGACATCGTTACGATCGTCACGCAACGCCCAAAGTGTTCGTAATAGCGGGGTTTCCGTATTGGCGAGGTGTCTATTAGTCGGTTGTTGACTGTATTGAGACAAAGCTTAGACCCACCTACGTAGAAATCCTTATGATCACCAAGCAACGCTAGATAAGCTAGATAACGCTAGCTAGATAAAGCTCGATAAGCGTTGCGTGACGCCGACCCTAAGGACGTAGAAGGCCAGACAAAGCGGGATTTCAATCATTCTACAAAACACTCACCTCTCACTGGATTGACTCTTTAATTTCTTCAATTGCTGCATCACAATTGAATCACTCGAGGTTGGTGAACCTTTAGACTTGGACACCATCGAACCACTCGGTGCACCATCGTCGCTCTCACCTTCGGAAAGCGACCTCTTCCGAACCCTTTCGCTGATCGTCGACTCATGATCGTACGTCGGGAATGACGAATCGGCCGTTGGTGATTCTATGGCGGAGATTTCTTCGGGTACAGTCGTACTTTTGGATGGTGATTCGTCTTGAGGTTGTTCGTCCAACACAGGGGTGGACCTTCGTGTGTGTTCGCTAATGTTTTCGGGCACCTCATTTTTGTTCTTTAAAAAAACAAAAAGACCACATAATATAATAAATCGTGATTCAAATGATGAAGATTTTATTAATTTCCAAGAGAGGCATCCATGCAAAGAGGGGATGTGAGGTCATGTGACAGCGATTATGGTCATTCAACTATGCCTGTTTTGATATTATCAAAGAAAGTGATTGTTACCCATGACTGATGATGATGATGATGATGATGATGATGATATTTATATCTGATGATAAGTGGTACTTTAAATACCTTGTCTCGTGACGTTCCAGCCTCTTCCTCGCGTACTTTGCCCCGTATTTTCCGAGTGCTTCGACGAAGTCTCGTGATCTCCTCCTGGTTCATCATGAGCAGTTTACGATCGTACCTAGCAGCTCTGTTTGCAGCCATAAGATACTTGATCTCAGCCTAAACAAATTGATAGAAAATCAATCAAAATATCGGCAACCTACAATGAGGATCCCCAAAGTAAGGAATATTTTTTTTCAGAAATATAGTTACTCAATATAGGAAACAAGGGAAACGAACGTTGAAGACAGCTCGAGGGGTTTCGCCATATAACGAAGAACACGATAAAAGTGCTGGCTTGAACCAGAAGCTGTACTCGACAAATATTACCACAAAGTCGTTTTAGCCAAAATATATCCGTAGATAAGGATGCGCTTGTTATACTGAGAAAGACTTTGCTTTGTTTAAGGTGGTTCGATCAAGTTTTTCAGTAGTTCTCCCTTTCGTGTTTGAATACAAATTATGTGTTCATGAGCAGTCTGATGGTAAATTAAGTATTACACCCTTATTGGACAAAGATCAAAGTTTCTGATGATTTATGTTGTATGGAGATCAGCGTTACTATCGTAACATGGAGAAAGAATTCCCCTTTTTGCATATACTCAATTTTTGTGCGCTCGCACAAGAGAAAATGAGTTAAGAGAAGGAATCGCGCGTATTAAGTCTTTGGACAATCATATGCCCCGTTTGATGCTATTTTTAGAGTGAATCTGATTGCTCGAGAGAGCGCGCGAGCTTTTGCATTGCCTCGAGATCACAATGGCGGAAAAAGGGTGTACAACGTTTGTCGATGAAAAAGGAGTTTAAACTTGAGAAAAAGGTGAAATGGAGTACAAAAAAAAAATCGATCCTCCGACTACATGTTCACATTCGCACGGTCATGGTGACGAAGTTCTAAAAATAGCATCAAACGGGGCATATGATGGGTCATGGGGTTTCCTTCTCTTTCCTTCCTCATCTTCTCTTGGTCCACATATTGGAGAATCTGTATTATAGAGGTATCCGCATTATGGAGGTGTAGGTAAGTTCCAATGTATCAAATGCAATGATCAACGCCAACAATAATCAGGCCCCGATCAAACGAGAACAAACCAAGTTTTAACTTGCATCTTGTTTGACCACTAACTTGCATCGACTTGCGGCTACTTGCATCCACTTGCGAGCACTTTGAACGTGCTCAAATTTGATCGCAAATTGAAGCCAGTTTTGACTCGATCGATCTACACTTCGCAGTTGTTTATCATCCGAATTACTGCACAATTAATTCCTCTCTAACAAATAATTCAAACAAAAACAAACCGGATTTTCTCCTTGTCCTTCAGCAAGCTGATTTTCGTTGAGAATTTTTGAAAAGCCTGTATTTACATGCGTGAACCGGTGTTCAAACGAGACGAGCAAGAAAAATTAAGGAACACCAAGGAAAATATATTACCTTTTCAGCTTTAAGCCTTTTTATGACGTCACGCTGGCGTTTTTTAATGGAGGGCATGACGTCATCAGCCCCTTTATCTCGCATCTGTTTCTTCTGTAATTCAAGCCATTCCATCTCGGCCTTTGTGTTTTCTTTCAAAGCCTTCTCGCGCAGGTGGAGTAGAGCTTCTAAATGCTTGGCTCGTACCTCTTCCTCTCTCATTAATTTAACCATGTCAGTGGTAAACTTACTGAAGGAGTCTTCTCCAGAGAACGGTGTATTCTACAAATGTTGATAATTATAAATGATGATGGTGGTGGTGATGGTGATGATGGTTTTGGTGGTGATTTTGATAAAAGTATTGTAATCATTCCATAAACGCCTACTATCTAGTTACAACTTCTCTCCGATAAACACCCCATCGAGTCCTACAAATATTCAATAGACACACCCTCTGTAATTAGCCAATACTCCTGCAACACTTCACTGTATAATCATCCCCTTTCCCCTATTCAAAGTTGGCTGGTATGCCGTGGTACAAGTTAACCAACATTGTCCTATGGGATGGGTGTTCGAATAATTCTTGTCTAGGAGGGTAGATGATGAACACAAGACAAAGATCCCTACCTTTTCGTGAATAGATTCGGACAAGTGTTTGTCAGCATTTTCGTCCTAAAAAATAAGCAACACCTGTAATGATTAAAAAAATACTATGGCCAGGTTTTTTGCGTGACATTTTAAATTCTAATCCAAAAGAGCTCACCAAAATTAGTAAAAGTTGAGATTTTGAAGTAGTTTCGATGAATAGCGCCAAAGTTATGGGCGGCCAAAGTTTGCTTTATTTGTATAGAAACGTTCGTTGGTGGGCAAGCTGTTGCCCACCACCGAACGTTTCTATAGAAAAAGAACCAACTTCGGCCACCGATAACTTTGGCTCCATTTATCGAAACTGCTTCAAAATCTCAACTTTTACTAGTTTTGGTGAGCTCTTTTCAATTATTATATTTATCTTTTTGTTGGTTTAAAATTTAAAAGTCACGGTGTCACGCGACACCTACCAGTCGCCCATTAGGAAATACCATAGACCCTTATCACGCTAACCTGACATTATAAAATATTTTATTTATAAAAAAAACGAATTCACTATCAAATTCATCACATCGATATTAGTCAAATTGTAGAGTTTCCTAAAGGTTGCCCTTAAACTGACGAAGTTATGTATTTTTGAAGCTAGACATTTTTGTGGAATTTTTATAAAGAATTGTATGTTTAGCATGATAACGAGGCTCGCCGGGCACGTGATGCCCGTCCACCGTACATTTCTTTGTAAAAATGCTAAGTTTGAAAAATTCGTATCTTTGTCAGTTTAAGAGTAATCTCACCGAAAATTTGCAATTTTCCTAATATCGATGTGACAAATTGTGACAAATTATTTATAATGTCACGTTTGCATGATATGGGTCCATAAACATGGTAAAGTACTTACAGTATGTGTGTACCAAATTCGGACGAACTTGGGCCGATCAGAATACGGAGTCAGTTCATTTACGGTACGAGAATTACGGTATGAAGAAAATCGTACATATAATTTCGTACTCATACGAACACATCCACTATCATCAATAGAGTTGATTTCGTACGACCGTTTTGTGAATGCGCCATGCAGTGAGTCATTTCCGTGATCTAAACGTACTGGAGTAGAGTAGATTTCCTATGACTGAAAACGGCACGGTCACGGTACGGTCAGGAATTTCGAATGTTTTTATAGACAACACGGTACTGACACGGTCAAAGCACGGCGCGGTCCTCTTCACACTCATACGAAATCTGCTCTATTTTTCGTATTACCGTGAAAATGTCCGTGGCGTTCCGTGTCTCAGAGTTTCATTTGACACGACTGTTAGTGACGTTGACCAATCAACGAAGACCCACGTCACGGTAAAACACGTCACGGAAAGGAATCTATTATTATCAATATCTAACATACCGATGAATATGAAACGGTGCCAGCGTCAGAACAAATACTTCCACTTCTTTGCGTCTTGCCAATACTTCGTCGCCTGTGTCCCTCAGATGGTAGGATCAGACGATAATCCATCTCATCATCGGTGACAGTACGTGATGACATAATGGAGTCTTCAAATGTCATACTGTAGTCGTGGTCTAGTAAACAATCAAGTATTGTTTAACACAAAATGCTTGGAAACCCAATGGTTTATGAACAAATAGATTCCATTTTCCGTGCGCCTGTACTCTAATAGATGCATAGATGACGTCAAAATGTGGTGAGAACAAAAAAGTACGCCACAAGATGAAGTCGAGTGGTGTGATTGTTGTTCTCACCACAGTTTGACGTCTTTGACTGATCTAT